>VDFB02058242.1:498836836-499305910 GCA_007258455.2 Sequoia sempervirens
CTTTTGTTTAAAAAAAATTAAAAATGACTTTTTGACTAGGAGAAGGGTAATATGGATAGGAGGGACTCAAGTGTCTAGTTCCATGAAAGGTGATAGTCCCACTAGAGATGGATGTCATTGCATGGACCATGTCAAATGTCATTATGCTCATAGATGTTGGTAAGGGATGACATGAAAGGGAGATGGAGTAGGTAGATGAAGGATTATGATGTGGATTATGTAGGGAAGATGGTGGATTATATGGGACTTATGCCAAAAATGAATGGGGAGGCTTAGCCAAAAGCATGGACCATAGGAATTTGGGGGAGATATGTAGGATAATGAGAGAAGGATGAGGAGGAGGTGTGTGGAATTGGTGTGAAATGGAAGGGAGCCATGACCAATGGTTGCACACACTGTGATAAACATTGAGGCTTTTGATGTGGATGGGGTGTAGGAAGCAATGGATATGCTTGCTTAGCTGGAGATGGGTGATTTAGTGATTTAGGTACCCACATAGACTTAGTATTTTTATGACTTTTATTTTGCTTGTGGGTTTTAGGAATTTGAGATTTTTGAATGGAATGTGCATTTGGATGGAGGGATGGTCGGGATTTTAGGATGTGGATTCTCATTTGACCCATTGTTTTTCTTTTGTGCAATTCCAAACCATTCTGGCTTTTAGATCTTCTTTCTGGAGTATGGGATTATAGCAGCTTTTAGATGTACTGGCTTTGAATTTTTCAATTTTATGCTAAGGCATTAGGACCTTTAAAATTTTTGACTTTATGTGTAGAGGCATCCAAATATTTATTTTGGAATCCCTTGGGTTTGGTGGGATGAGTGGAAGCTTTATGTTTAGAAAATGTGTGCATTGATTGTCATGATTAAGATGTTTAGAGGATTTATGGATAAATGGATAAGAGGATTTAATGGTAGGGATGTTAGGTGTTGGTAGTAATGGTGGTAATGTGGATGGAGGGATATTAGGAGTTTTAAGTAATGGTGGAAAAGTTGATGGTGGAAGGTGTATGGTCACATGCTTTTGACATTTTTCCGATGGTGGTGGTGGAATTGCAACATATGTTTTAGGGATAGGATAGGCTTTATGATGGACAGAGGTGGACTTGGGATGTATGGAGGAAGTACCAAGATCTTGAGATTGGTTTCCTTGAGGTGTATATACAAGGACATAAGAGTGTTGAGGGACTTTGACATGGATGGGCTCCAAAATACCTTGTTCATGAAGGCCTAAACTTTTACCTTGGCGGTTCATGTCTTGGAGCATGCAATGGAAAATGAGACTAGGTGTAGGTGGAACACTAGACACGAGTTCCTTATTGGATGGATAAAATGAAGCAAGGGAAGATAATGGTTGTTGTTGTTCTAAGGAGGAAAATTCATGAATGAGGGTGGAAAGGCCAATAGGATATGATGGAGGACTTGCAATGGGGTCCATAGTGGATGATGAGGGATCATTAGGATCTTGATTAGCATTGTGTTCACTTAGATCCAAGGTATTTATTTGACCTTCTATGTGTACTTGGGAGGCATGTCTCATCAAGGGAAGTGGATGTTGATGGATCATGGATAGGACTAGGTGAAGGTGAATTTGGAATATCTTTCTCATGGATGTGTATAGGATCAAGTTGCTCATGGATAGGCTCTTCATCATTATGGATATCATCTTGATCATAAAAAATATATAGATTATGGATAGGTTGGATGTAAATGATTTGATATTGATTAGGACTGGGGCTTAATGTTTCCACATGCTTGGGAGTAGACTCTTGATATAACTCTTGGGTTGCTTGAATGGAAGTTGAAGGTGGTGACTCTTGAATAGGCTCGACATGTTCTAGATGGTTAACAACATAGGAGCATGACAGAGAGTGACTTGGACTTACAAGGGGAGACTCTTGAATTGGCTCAAGGGGTTGTGGATGACATGGTTGACTTGAAGGAGTTGGCATGATGTTTGAGGACTCTTTTTTATGTTTAACTATATGTGTTGAATGACATGGTGATAATTGATTCCTTTCTTGTAGCCCTTGGGTCACATCCTTTGGAGGTGTAGAGGTGGAAGGTGTTGGCTTAGGATTTTGATATTAATTGGATGATAGTATGATAAAGTTATAGGGTGCATGTGCTAGATTGGTATTTCCCTTGTCAAAGGTGGAATTAAGACTTAAATGCTCTTGATTTTTTTCCAAGGTGGACTTGGGCTCCTATGTTCTTGTTGTGATATAGGTGGATATGTTGACATGGCATTGACATGATAGGTAGATGGGTTAAGTTGGCATGATGATGAATGTGACACATAGGATTGTGGTTGCATGTGTTGAGGTTGGAATGGTGTTTGGACTTGTTGTGGTATGATTTGTTGTGATAATGATGGAGGGGTTGACTGGGATAATGGTTGTTGAGAGGTAGATTGATATGGATAAGGGTTGAAATTAGAAGAGGTGTGATAGGTTGATGAAGGGGGAACATGATATGTGGATGGATGAGGTTGATATGATGATATAGGTGACACATAGGATTGAGGTGAAATTTGTTGATGTGGTGATTGGTCTTGATGATGTCCTTGTTGGATTTGACAAGTGGCCATGAGGTATTGGGCTTGTGCTATGAGTTTTTGAATTTGAGGTGACTTGTTTGCTTGAAGTTTTTGTATTATGTCATGGATTCCTTGAATGAATTGTTGATTTAAAGGTGATTGGTTGTTTGAGCTATGTGAAGTATGTGAACAAGCTTTTGTGCTATGTCTTCAAATGTTGGCATGGTGTAAAATGATGTTGATTGGATTAAAGAGATGATGATGATGATTAGGATATGATATGGAATGAAAAGATTGTACGATTTGGATGATGTGGCAAGTGTTTATTGGAAGTTTGATCTGGGCAATATCAAACACACTTGTTACAAATGCATGAACATACACCAAAACAATGGATAATAGTTGGCAATAAGGCTGGATCATTAGAATGATTTGAAAGAAAAGTAAATCTGCCAATAAGCCGAGAGGCAACTCACCTTCACCTTCACTTCCCAAACCTATACTTCTTTGGGTATTTAGCTTAAGAGTGACAAGATTTTAACTCCTGGGGAGCCGCTTGATCTGACACCGGACAACAGTCATCCTCGAGGGCGTCTAAGGCCTTCTTAATAAAGCAGTAGATGAAAAGAAACGATAGAGGTGTTTTGAGGACACACTTGATTCACACTCTCCAGCAAGGATTAATCTCCCTTTAGAAAATTGGAAATAAAATGCCTTCAAGCATTCTTATTCTTTAACCCCAACTGCTGCCGTGATTGAAGACAAATTCGCTTTAAGTCCAATTTCAAATATGATCAAACAAGATTGATTTTATGCCCCAAATTCTGAAAATGTGTGTTAATGAATATCACGGATAAAGTTTGAAAGACGCTAGGAATGTATGGATCTCATTTATTTGCTTTCCACCCCCTGATGTATGATCATTTCCAACTCCTTAGATCCCCTCTACAAGCCACAAAATCGAGAAATGCCAAGTAACTTGCATAAAAGAAAGCTATGTGAAAAAAAAAATTCTTATAAAAATCTAATTAAAAAAATAATAATAATAATTAAAAAAAATCTAATTAAAATCTAATTAAAAATCTAAAAAATCTACTTTAAAAAAATCTAATTAAAAAAATCTAATTTAAAAATCTAAAAAATCTAATTAACTTCTAATTAAAAATTCTAATTAAAATCTAATTAAAAAAATCTATTTAAAAATCTAAAAAATCTAATTAACTTCTAATTAAAAATTCTAATTAAAATCTAATTAAAAAAATCTACTTAAAAATCTAAAAAAATCTAATTATCTTCTAATTAAAAATTCTAATTAAAATCTAATTTAAAAATAAAAAATCTATAAAAAAACTAAACTAAATATTCGTTTAAATTAAACTAGATCAAATTCTAGTTTAAATTCAATCTCAAATAAATTGAAAGCTAAATTAAATGGAGTCTAATTTAATCCACTCTAATTAAAGAAGATAGTGTTGCATGTTGACCATTGCAAAATTTGCTTGATGTTGTGTTAGCAGCAGAAGCTGTCAAAAGCTTTTGGAGGAAGATCACTAGTGGATGCGCCTTGCCAGTCGATGACACATGAATGGTGAGTGTGACTAGAATGGTTGGCTTGGTGAAGATTTCAGCCAACCAAATTTTTGTAGAGTAAATGTCATGGGGTTGAGATTGATGGAGTTGTCCTACAAAAAATATTCTGACATAGGCAATGAGGAATGTGGGCCGAAGACTTGAACAAGCCGGTGCTAAAGGGATTCTTAAATGTGCCATTGTCAGGGAGATTAGACAACAAAAAGATCTATGTGACATATGTGCTTAACAGTAGGGGCGAAGGAATGGGTGCAAGGAAAAGAGGATGACACTAATGTGGGAGCCAATGGTGAAAGCTATGGCACAGGCGATGGATATGACAGTGGCAAATGTAAGGAATATTTTGCGCCTACATAGATGGAAGTACAAAGGACGAACAAAATAGTTGCCAAAGGATAAAAATGAAATATGAAGTAAATGTGTTTGGACCAAGTATGCTGACAGAGATGCACAAGGACTAGTTGAGGATGAAGAAAGGTACGATGGTGAAAAATGACCAAAGAAATATAGAACTGTTAAAAATTATTAAAAGTTTCTACGAAAGAAGATTTGTCGAGGCAACAAAAGTAAGGACTATGACAGAAACCTTGAACTATGATGACAACTGGTGATAATACTCATAGAGGATTTTGAAGATCATAGTCTAGGAGGGTAGTTTGGAATGAAGGTCGGTGAAAGTCTTAGTGGCTTTCCTCACTGTGAGTGAGGTCTATCTGATGACCGAAGGGGACTTTGAGGGTCAAGCGGGGGAGAATGGAGGTGATGGAAATTGAAGGATGGCGTAGACCATTTATGATGAAAGCCAAGACAATAAGAATGAATGTGTGCTAGTGATTCAGAAAGCATCCATACCACCGAATAAAAAAAATTGATCAGTGGAAATCAAAATCTCCAACCAAGTATGCTGCCAATGATGCCAAAGTCTACAATGATTTACTCTCAAAACTTGACAAAACTAGGGTTAGAAAATGCAAACTTTTAGAAGAAAAAAATCTACAAAACGTATGATTATATCAGAAGACGTCGAGTTCATCAATGTATCAATGGGTAATTTTTCAGATTAATGTTTAGCATGATTAGATCAATAGTATAAAAACCCAAAGAAACTATAGAGCACAATGAAAGCAAACTAATAAAATGACTATACCATATTTCCTTTGAAGCCTCCATGATTCACCTCCATAGCACCTTCTAGCTTACAGTAGTTGTATGATTGTTGTTGCCCTCAGATTTTTGTGTGTGAGCAAACAACTATGACCATGTCCTATGCAAGTTTTGAAGGATTTGAATGACAAATGCTATCATGCAAATGATAACATTTAAACTATGCTAATAATGACTATTCCTATGCCAAGAGATGCCTAAGACTTAACGAATAATCAAAATAAGCTAAGTGCAAGGTATGCCTATGTCAATGAAGCATGTGAGTGTGTAAATCCAAAATGTGAGCCCAATCGACATTTTATAGAAAAATGCAATTTTGGACGAATGACCGAGATGGAAACCTAAAATAAGTTGTCAAGATTTCATGTGACAATCCCTAATTAGGGTTAGGGAAAAAACCTAAAGTGAGTGGCCAAGATGTATTCTTAGAAAATCACATCGATGGTGGAGAATAAATGTGACAATTAGCCAAAAAGATAAAGATTTCAAAAATCAAGAAGATAAAGATTACCTGATTCATAAGATTTGAAAAATCGATAGAATAAAGGTTGAACTAAAAAGTAGATTTGGAAAATCAAAAATTTGCTCAATTACTTGATTTTTGGAAGAAGATTATATTTTGAATTAAATTAATTCAAAATATGGATTTTGTGTGACAGTAAATAATTGATTTCAAATTATTTACTGTTGACGCCAAAAATTGACGAGATAACAGTGCCTTTATGGAAAACTCAGTTCAAGGGGGACCCCTTTGCACCAAACTGAGTGACCTCCGGATTTTAAAGAAGTCGGCTTCTTCTATATAATGTATTTTGGAAAGGGAAAAGGAAGCGGGTATAATGAAACAAATATTAATCTAAGGCGATGCGCCAAAGCTTACTAGTAGGCACGATAAATCATAGACTTAAGGGCCTGAATGTTATAGTTATGTTCCAAAACATCAGAAACTTAAAGTTATAGCATAAACAATTTATTTAATTGACATAAAACAGTATCGCATACATTCTCACTGCTAAGAAGAGTCGTTAAGACATGATTTAGACCAGCAAGTTTGCATTCAATATATAGAAGTCTCCTCAAATGAAATGCTTAAGACAATAAGAAGCACAGTTCACAGTTTAATCAAGACATGAAAAATAGAAAGGCCGAACAATAGGCACAGTCTGAAAGTTTCTTGCTAATAAACATGCAAAAAAGGCCTGTGTCTCCTGCTAAAACTAGTATTCTTTCTAAAAATCTTGGACCATTTCCCCTCAACAGAGAAAGTATATATAGCCGGAGAGAAAAATCCCACCGCTTGAAGAGCTGTAATAGAAAGATTCCAAAATCTCCAGTAATGATGCCCAAATACGAATATTCCCAATGCCGTTATGAGAGCAACCAGTCAGAGCATAGCATCCAGTTGATCAGTTACAGGCGTGCCCCTTGTAATGATGGCAGTGGTCCCAACAAGGCTTCGAAGCGACAAGTGTCGCCCACTGCTTTAGAGAACCATGACGAGCAGCACCTAATAACACTATCCCGCTCGGCCATCCCATAGCTTGCTTTGATAATCAATGTAAGGCACGTGGCAACAAATCGCGGCCTGAATGAAAACTCCTCCTCCATCAATCGAGAGCTTGCGGAGGAGTGACACTTGTTCAAGGGACTGATGCTACTTTGAAAATGGGGGAAGGCCGTATGAACCGGGTGGCGAAAGACACGTGGCCGCGTTTTGCAACCCATGGTGCTCTCATCCCTACTGCTGTTTTAAAAGCTGCGAACCGCTGACATGTGGGCAAAGGTAGGTCCCGCCAGAAAATAAAGAAGGCCAATAGAAATCTTTCGCAGCCCGCCGTAGCATATTCTATCCTTGCTAGGAAAGTTTGCGATACACCGCCATGTACAAAGAAGTGGACCCCTCGATGAACCTTAGGAGTATCAGACCTTTATGGAAGGCTTAGCAAATCGAAGGAAACACAAAGCAACAGAAAATGAAAAACCCCGTAGGCGAAACACGTGGGCGCCCAACGCAGCATTACAGGAGTCGAACGGGGAGCCGCTTGCCGAAGTTGCAAAGCGAAGAATGCACAAAGGGAAATATCAAAACCTGCCGGAAAGCCAAAGAAACGCAGAGACGCACAGGCCAGCGCACGAACATGTGCAAAAAAGGGACCCGAAGGGAGCTGCTTGAAACATTATTTCAACAGCTTTTGGCGACTAATAGGGGTGTTTCAGATAAGGAACGGAGAACCCAAAAACTCTCTGGTTCTACAGACCAGAGCCTTCATCTATAGGGCGAATGGAGTTAGAGCTTGGAAAGTGCAGCCTGCAAAGGCACCCATTCATTTTTAGACGGCTTTGCCATGCTGCACAAATTCTCTTGTGCCCCGCGGAGATCAATAGCTTCCTTGTGAGGCAGCACCTCTGGTAGGCCAGCGCCTACTTGGATATGGAAAAGCAGCTGAGAGAGTGGATGAATGATTGCCTCGATATCTGCTGCTGTTGGGGGGCTGCCGAATTCCTTGAATGCCTTCGGATCGTTCTCCTTCCGTTCAATAACCTCCGTAATCTGCGCAGCCGTGACAATAGTGCCATCTTCAAGGAATGGAGACGGCAATCCCAACCTGCCCAACTCAGAGAAACTCCCTCGAATGCCATACAGCGCTTTGTTTAGAAAAGCCGTTGCTGCCTTAGTACGCTGGAAAGCGGAGTGGAAATGAATGAATTTATTTGCCGTTTGAGCTGCGGTGTCCCAATCTTCGATACCCGCCCCGGCAAGGATCTCGTCTGAGACCGAGTATAGCTTATTTAGCAAGTCCCTTGCCTCGGGAACTGTTCCATTGTATAATGGGCTTCCTGATTGAGTTTTAATGTCTTGTCGATGAACCAGAGGGTAGGCTATAGATTTAGGAAGAAGGCTTTGATTTTCTCCTAGTGAGAAAGTACAATTGCCTGACCAGTGGGATGATATCAGGTTGGGAAGGGGCTGGTAGCAGAGAGGCCTTAAGCGAAGAAATCTCCGCATATCTTAAAATGAGGGCCTCGACGAATTCTGCCTTCTTCTTTTTCTAAGAATGCCAACTGCTCTGCATAGCTGTGCATTTCTTTGTTCCAAGTTTGTTCAGCTCTGGAGTGGTTAGCCGATTGCTCTTCTAATGAAGCTTTTGTCTCTCGAAGCTCCTCTTCTAGCTTGGTCTTTGTCTCTCGGAACTCCTCTTCCAGTTTGGTCTTCAAACCTTTGAATTCGGCCTCTTTTTCTTGTACCTTTTGCTGATACTGCTCTTGTAGGTGTTCCATCTCCTCACCTTTCTCTGCCAGCTTCTGACTATACTCAAGGTGAAAACGTTCAAGCTCCCCCTCTATCGATTGTAGGCTCTGTCGCGCTGCTTGGTTTTGATTCTGTAATTCTTTTAATATGGCTGGGTCGGCTACTTGGGTCTTTGCAATTTCGCCCTGAAGCCTGTTTCTCTCATTTTCTGCTGTTAGCGCCCTTTCTGTCATTCGGGCGATATCTGCCTCTAAGGATTTCTCCTTTGCCTCTAAAAAGCTCACCTTGTCCTTGGCTGCCTTGAGTTGTTCATCTTTCTTCTTTAACTGGCGACCAGTCTTTAGGAAGTCAGAAGTGACCACCCGTTGTGTCTCCTCCATGATCTCAACTTTATCTTGTGGTCGAGCTACCTTCATGTCCAGTTCGACAGCATAAATTTCATAGTCCTCTGGTTGCATTTCTCCTTGAGGCTTGTTTACCCTTGGGTACATAGTTGCAAACTTTAATTCTTGGCGGGCCTCATCATACGAAGCTTGTACTCTCGTCTCGGCGGGGGCATTGTCATCCTTTGCCCTTCGTCGCCTCATTCTATTTGCGCGCGCTTCCTTCCCACAATCTATCTGTGCAATGAACTCAGCTGGTGATGAAACCAGCCCACCTGCAAAAAGAACACTGGAAGGCAGGGCGTAGGGATAGGTAACTTTCATAGGCGCGCATTTGTTTCTTCTGGAGGGTGATGGTTTGTGGAGAAAAGTGTGGCACGTTCCATAGCTTAGCCTGGGGGTTATCAGCAGGGCTAGATATTTGCAACGGCTGAACCGGAGATTTAGTCGTAAGGCCTATTAGCCGAGGAAAAAGAGTCACCGCCTGGGGCTCGGTTTGCTGTAGTGGGAAGGGATCTGTAAGAATCTCGAAAAAAGAGTGGGGGCCAATGGGAGGAATATTTTTGGAAAGCGAGGTGAGGAAAGTCTAGGCAGCAGCAGTAGGCGTTAGCATGTTCGGAGGAGAAATTATAAACGGTTAGGGTTGCAAATACTGGGCAAATCCCACGGAATAAGCTGGGCCAGAAATAGAGGGTGGAGGGCTCAGATGAATGGCAGGAGTTGCTAATTGAGCAGGGACGGACATGAAAGAATGAGATGTAAGAGAGGAAGGAGCGAAATGTACCTGCTGACTGGTCGGCGGTGGCATCGGGATCGTTCGAGACTCGCCCGCAACCTCTGGCATTTGACTAGCAGTGGGTGTTTCCCCTTCGGCCGGTTCATGTGAAACTGCCCCGATAACACTTTCCGTGCGTTGCCTTTTCGCGGGGGGACACTCACTAACCTCGGCAGTCAGATCCTTCTGCTAGGGCACTAGCCTGACCAGTTTAGTGGCCCATGTGCGTGTAAGCGAGCCCCTTGATATGTTAAAGTGCACATTAGTGCCCACGTAGGCGGCATGCCCGGGGGCATCACCTTCCTGCGCTGATATCACCGTCTCTTCCTCCTGCTCATCGAAGCCTTCTGCTTCGCTCTTGTTAGCACTGGAGATCGGGCTGGGATGGCCTTCATCCCAGTATCTTTCAAATTCTCGGTCATCCTTCAATTGATTATAAGGAGCTTTCAACTGCCCTGTTTCCTGGCGGTATCTCCAGAAAGCTTTTATTTTTTCATCGCTCCATTCCTCGTCCACTTTCAACTTATTATGCATGTTGCGCTCTATCGGAAGGTTGTCCCTGGCCACGACCACTAGAAAGTAGAACTTGTTCCATGGGCCCCTAGTATCCGGCGTAGGGATTTGTGTCAATTCAACCAGATCTTCATCTTTATCAGTCCGGTTATTACGCCGCTTCTCCCAGTATGGTTGGGGAACATGTGTAACTTTCATATGCGGCTCAAGTAGGTCATTGAAGGGGTTGTAATCCCACTTATCATTTACTAGTACTAACCCCAGGTGTGCCAGCTTGTCCCCTAGCAGCTCGTGCGATTGTTTTTTGACAAGCATTATTGACTTGAAACTCTTCGGGCAAGTGAAGAATCCCTTCCTCTTGACACTTTCGCTGCTACAGAACATGAAATCGATGATGCACACATGCCGATAAACCTCCAGCGCTAGCACTCTATCAGTGATGCAAGCCGGGAGCAAGAAAGGCCTGCCGATAAAGCCCCTCATTCGAAGGATCGTAAAATCCTTGCCTAAGAACCAGTCGCAAGCGGGGGTGTAGCCTTGCAGAAATCCAGTCTGCTCAGTGTTAAGCTGGACGATATCACCCTCTCCGATCAAATCATTCAGGACCGGGGCTATGAAATAGTCTGCAAAGGCATAGTAGTCATATGTTGCGGAAAGGTAGGGTGTCCATGTAGATACCGACTTTCTTTTGTTCTGCTCGTCAAAAATTGATAGTGGGATAAATCGGGCGAAGAAATCCGGATTCTGATGCAGGAACATGTGGACCAGGTAGGAAAGAAATCTAAATTTCTTCTCCACTTGGTAATTCTCTATTTGCTGTATCATTTCTTCGACCATGAACTCAGCAAAATCATACCAGAAAAGTTCATGCTGCCTGCGAAACTGTATTGCAGGGCCCAGCTGAAAAGCCTCGATCTTCTCATCGGAATCACGGCCGCAAACAAATGCCAGCATGGATATGGGGTCTTGGAGGTCATCGCGGAATGAACCGCGCAATAATGGGATGCTCGGTGCCTTAGCGGACGTAACACCCTTCTTATTGGTCTCTTCTAATAGGAAATCGGAGCTGGTTCTCATCCTTTTCCATATCTTTTCCCCTTTGTTTGGGCGGAAATGTTCGATTTTCTCCTTTCTTGTCTTGGGGTCAGGAATGCATAACATATGCCAGATGGCTTCCGGCCGATATGAACCCTTAAATTGCGACCCTCAATGCAGTGGGTCTTTGGATTATAGCGTTGAACAGCTGCGTCGACCACCTCCGGGCAATAGTGCACCAATGGGACCATGTATTGTGGAAGACCGCTAAACCAGACTCTACTTGCCGTGGCTTGGTCCGCCCCTGGCGCTGATAACCTTGCGCAAGCCACCTCTCTAAGAGACTTAGGGTTCTTGGCAAGCTTTGGGTCGTAGATATTAGCCCACTTTTCTCTAACCTTTTTCGGGTTATTCCACTCTTTGGGCCTCTCCAGCTCCTCTGTGTTGGCTCTTTTCACCTTCTTGGGTATACCAGGAGTGGCATATGCTACATCTTCGTATACGTAAACCTCGGCCGTAGAACGAATAGCCGAATACAGTTCCTGGCTAATCCCTTCCTACGTTGGCTGAGCTGAAGATTCTGCCATTTTTTCTTCGCGGCTGAACTTGAAAGCTCTCTGGCCTTTGAATACGCTTGCACTGGAAATACAGATAGAAAACACTTCGCGCACTCCTTAGCTTTTGGAAAAAGACTTAGGAACAATAAACATTTTCATGCAATAATAGCAACTTTCCTCAAGGTGGTAGGCGAGCGTGAGCCCTTTGCATTTAATTCGGCATGTACCGTTAACTCCACAACTCGTGCAAGATGAGCTGATTGCTTTTTCGAGGTGGCCGGATTTCATCATTGCTTTCAAAAGATCGTGTGATACGCCCTGATTTCCTTGGAAATTGAGCTTGCAACTGACCTTCTCACCTTGGGTTAGCATGTACCGGTAATTAATATCCCTGGTCAGAATGATTACGCCAAGCAAACAATCACCGCCTGAAAGAGATACGAATATCGCCTTGGGCTCTGGGATGTGCTTGAGATTTGACACCATAGCAAATGGCCATACGTCCCTTCATCAACAAGTGCCACCTTTTTAAAGCTCAATTAATTAACTTGATTTAATTAAGCATTCCTTGAGCCGTGCTACCATGCATGTGCCAGCCCAAAACGTGAACAAACACAGACTCGGCCCTCGAGATCGCGGCCAATATACATCACGTTGCTTATGGGCGGATTGGCATACGTCTTGTCAATTTTCTATAAATAGGCCAGTAGATAGCGAACATACGCACTTTGCATCCAAGAAGTGATAGGCAAGTAGAATACTGCTAAGCAAGTCTTTTCATAGGTTAGGTGGTGAGCAGATTTCGACATTACTCAGCAGATTTAGAAATAGTGTTAGGAGAGATGGATACTCCTATTCGCCTAACCTCCTTCAAATCACAGACAGCGTTTGTAGGAGAGATCTCTAGTAGAAGGCTCAAGAGAATGATGAAGAACAAGCACTCACTGGTTCTAGTAGCCATCAAGTGGGTTCTCGGCAAGGACTGTGTTGAGTATGAAGATAAGCATTGGGTGAACACCGACGTGTGCTCGCACTTTGTAGTGTCTATGCTGGACATTTGTGTCCTTCGACCGCTTGTATTGAAGCTAGTCAAAGAAATCTTCCCGAAGAAGTACTTGAATGGGATCGGCGAGGTTGTTACCCATGCTGCATATGGGATAGGCCTACCAACAGCCGGCGACCTGTGCCGCTTTATCGAAGAAGAAGTTGTCGTTTGGCAGCCATTCCTGAGCGGATTCTGCCTGCAGACCCGTGTTCAGCACCAGCAAAGGGTTACCCAAGCTCTTCACTTCCTGTTCAGGAGCTACAACGTGATACCCTTCTATGATGTAGAGTGGTATACTGACTTCAGGAACTTGGTGTATCCATCACCGACGACAACCACGTTTAATGATGTTGCTAGTGCCGCCGAGGAACCTGTTGATGAGGAAGAAGCAGACGCTATCTTAAATGTGTCAGTTGCTGCTAGCCACTCCTACGGATAGATGATCCCCTTGCCTTGGTGTTTGTTGATGTAACCCCCTTGCTCCGTATCAGCTTGATAAAAGGCCAACATATATATATGCTCTAATACTTTGTACATTTGAAAATCGGCATCCATGCCATTTTGTAACTCAGGAACATGTATATAAATATATATGTCTCTTTTTTGTTGTGAAATCTATGCTCCTATTTGCTTCTGCGTGCAATTTTTTTCTGGGTTTGCCAATCTTGTATGTTTTGTCTCTGTTTACGAGCATACTTTTGCATTTTAAGAAACTCCGGTGCTTTTACCCACTAATGATGATAAGCGAATGCGTAGCAAGTCAATTGATTTTAGCAAAAGGATAGGCCAAAAACAGGAAAGGAAAAAAAGAAAAAGCGTTATTTACAACTGTACAGGGTAGGTCTTGACGCTTAATGGAACAATTTAAGGTGAATCCCATTAACTGGGATTCCTAGAGGCTCTTGTTCCATATTTTCCAGCTCGAAGGCATTGTGTTGCATGCACCAAATGATTTTGAAGGGTCCTTCCCATAGGCTATCGAACTTACCATGCTGACCTGGCTTCGCAGCCCTGCTATCGTATTTTAGCACTAAATCTCCACTTTTTAGGCCTTGGTCGGAAGCCTTTTTATCAAACCACCATTTGACCACCTGTTGACGACCTGTCATGGCTTTTAGGGAATTCTCCCTTTTTTCCTGTACTTCTAATAGTTCGGCAAGCCGAACCTCCATGGCATCATTTTGTTCTATCTCAAGAGATTTCAACAACTGTATTGCCGGAATCTCCATAGAGATAGGTAGCAGCGCTTCTTTCCCATATACTAGTTCATAGGGCAAATTTTTGAGGACTTGTTTAGGAGTTATGCGGTTGGCCCAGAGTGCTTTTCAAAAAATTTTATGCCATTCTCTCTGGTGTTCTGAGCCAACCTTTTTGAGGAGTCGGACTAAACTTTTGTTTGTTGAATCGGCTAGGCCATTTCCCTGTGGATAGTAGTTTGAAGATGTTTTAAGGAATATGCCATTTTTCAATGCAAAGTGACATACCTTTGTGCCTACAAATGCTCTACAATTGTCTGAAATGATCATCTTTGGAGGGCTGAACCTTGTCACCAGAGCCTCGAGGAAGTCTACAATCTCAGCCTCCGTCGCCTCCTTAAGGGGAACGGGCTCCGCCCACCTTGTGAAGTAGTCCATAGCTGTTAAAATCCATTTATGTCTGGAGCTAAAAACTGGGTTGATCATCTCGATAAAGTCCAGGCCCCATTGCGCAAATGGTTCATCCGGGCCACTTATAGGTTTCATGGGCATCGCTGAATTCTTTTCCTTCAGTCAAGAATAACGACATTTTTACAAGTTCTTTACCGAGAGTAGGAATCATCATTGAAAAGCCGTAGGGCCAGTAATATCCGTACCAGGACCTTTACGGCGTGAGTTTTAGCGAAATGTCCACCTTCACGCTATTGTGAAATGCGCTGAGGATCCTCTACACCTTCCCCAAGTAACGCATCAGGAGCACACCCATTAAAAATTCCTTTGAAAAGAACTCTTCTATCAGCGTATCCGCACTCCCGCACCGTAATACCCTTCTGCGGGTGAGAGAGGCCCGGGCGGATACTTTCCTGGCTCGCATGAAGTTCGCTCTATCTTTCCGCCAATCATCCTCCGGGATCCCCGCATCCATTTATCAAAGACAAGCTCGTCGTTCCTCTTTTAAAGGTGTATCTCCTCGCCCCGGTGGTCATATATACTCGCCACGGGGCCCCTTTCAGCTTTATTAGTCCAGTAGGTTCGACTCGATGTCATATTCCAGGATCTTGGTGATCCAATTAGCCCTTTTTTTTGTGATTTCTCCCTCCATGATGTATTCCCGCACACTAGAATGTGCGACATATACTAGGAATTTGCTACAGGAAATTAGATGGCTAAACTTTTTAAGTCCCTTTACTATTGGCGTAAAGCCCGGTTTCCTTTCAATGAAGTTATAATTCACCTCATATTCCTTTAGGGTTCAGGAATAAAATGCAACTGGATGCTCTCCCTTTCCTTCTCTATCCTTTTGAGTCAGAACAGTAGCGATACTGGACTTGCTACTAAAGGCATACATTATAAAATATTTATATTGATCTGGATTAATTAACACTGGGGCTGAGGAGATTGCTTCCTTGACCTTCTCAAATGCCTCCCCAAGCCTCTCATATCCAATTTGAAAATTTGATCCTTTTTCAAAGATAGCATCTGCTTAATTATTCCCCTGCTAGAAAATCTAAAATAAATTTATCACTAAATTTACTGCCCTAAAAATACTGACACCTTTCTATTTGCATCGAGTAGTGCCTTGTAGCTCCTTACTCATTCTCACACAATTGAAATACCTTCCTCTCGACACAACATGTCCCAACACTACCCCGAGGTAATTCAACACATTTCCCACTCTATGAAATCCCGAACTCCCCAAAAATCTTTGAAAACCAACCCGTGTTTGATCAAAATGATCATCATCTTTAGATTCTAGAGAACACAAGAAGATCATCCAAATAGATTAGGGGCCCTACATGATCAGCTCGCTAAATGCAAACCATTCATAGCTCTCTCGAAGGTTGCCCCCGCATTAGATAAACCAAAAAGGAATTTTAGCATATGCAAATGTCCCCTACTTGGTGGTGAACGTAGTCTTGTGCTGATCTTCCTCTTTTACTCGAATCTGGTTATAGCCAAAGAAGCCATCCAGTAGAGAGAATATTTTCAATCCCGCGACAGTTTGGAGGATCGACTCCATAGAAGGCAATGGATAGTGGTCCTTCAGAGATGCTCTATTTAGGTCTCAGAAATCCACGCATAAGCGGATATCACCATTCTTCTTTCAGACTGGTACCAGATTTGATACCCAAGTACTATGTTTAATCGGGAAGACAATACGTGACTCAATGAGCTTGGTTAGCTCTTGTGCCATCAGGGCTTCGACTTTAGGGTTGACCGGCCGCTGTTTCTGTCGGATTGGCTTCGCACCTTCTGTCAGCTCAATAGTATGTTGAATGATACCAGGATCATAACCTTCTAGATCTTCGTAGGACCAGGCCACTACTCCATATTTCTCACAGAAACTGATAAGCCTTCCTCTATCTTGCTGTGAGACATCTTTTCCGACCCGAAGGTTCCTGTCATCGGAAACCTGAAGGTTTTCATAATCACCTTTTTCCGCCACGAACTTCCGCTTATCATTTCGGGCGTCACTACAATCAAAATTTTTTTTGAGAGTAACCAATCCTTTCAGAAGCTTATTTGACTTTAGCTGCATAATTTGTCCTTCGTAGGCCTCAGCGATCTTTTGTTGGAGTTGATCGAAAAATTCCCCCGAGTGTTGAATAAACGAGGCGATGTGTTCATTACTCTCAAAGACTTGCCAACTTTGGTCATTGTCGGGTATTGCTGGTCTAACAAGCACTCGCACTGAATACTTGTTCCGAAGCAAGTCGGAGACAGGATCAAACTAAGCACCGATTACTGCCATGCGATCTGCATCGCCATTCTGTGCTCGGGGAATGGTCAGGATGTTGAAAGCTTCAAAAATTTCTACAAGGTCCCAGATTCGATGTCGATAGGATCTCATGCGGATATTCTTTGCTGTTGAGATTCCTCGGACCTGATTAACTACCAGTTCTGAATCTCCGAACACGATCAATTGCTTGACACCCATTCGTTCCGCTAGGCTTAGGCCCTGGACTAACCCCTCATATTCAGCCTCATTATTTGAATAGGCGAATTGGAATCGGAAAGACCTCAACAAATTTTCATTCTGTGGGGATATTAGACATATCCCTGCTCTAGCTCCAACTTTGCTCCTTGCTCCATCAAAATACAATGTCCACAACTCACTTGCTTGGTCATCGTCAGGTTCTTTGACGACTTTTAGAAGAACTTGGTCTTCATCATAAATCACATATGTGCCTAATCCGGTAGCATGATAATTTTCGAAAGGATCATTATTTATATGTTCACTCAATAGAGTGTCTTCATTATCACTTCGGTCTCCATTGACCTTCTCCTCCTCTAGCAGTTCGACATTGTACATGTCTTGCTTGGTGATGGAGGTATGTGCGGCTTCAAAGTTAATCAGGGCCTCATTCGCCACATGTTCGGAATGCAGAGCCTCTGATTCTATCTTCATCTTTGTGCCATGCCTGGTTCTAAGTATTAGATGTGACCAATCTAAAGACAAATAGCCGCCCACCTTTGAAGTAAACTCTCGAGAAAGGCAAAGACCAAACATTGGTGGAACATCTATGATCACTGTGTCTTGCGGGACCGTGATACTTGGGCAGGCAAATAGAGTCAGCGGAAGTGCTTTGATGACACCCACAGTATCAACCTTATTTCCATCTAGCTGCATCACCCCCTTTTTCATAGGTTCGTAGCTGAGTCCCAAGGCTTCGACTATCAGTTTTGGCATAACCGTAGTACTAGCGCCAGAATCAATCATAGCGTTGTGTAATAGTTTCTCCCCTATAATGAGGGTCAAGAAGAAGGGTTGAGGTTTTGGCCTACCTCCGCCTTTCGCATGGGATTCCTCCGCTTTGTTTGTGAGAACCTTAGTTGGCGACATTTGATAAATCACCTCGGTACTGGCCGCAGGCTCGGTTAGTGCTGGGTCCATCTGTTGCTGAAGCACCTTTTGGAGTATGGTTTTCTGTTCCGGAATAGCTTGAATGTCCCATAAAGACACATTAGCGGGTGATTTCTTCAACTTCTCTACCACATTAAGAGGTGAGGAGCTCAAAGATTTCTGCTCCTTTGCTTTTGTTATAATAATTTCCTTCCGCGGTTGAGAAGACAAAGAGACGGTCGGACCGCCAGGAATTTGATCCGAAACGTCTTTGCATTGCGGACTATCCGAAAGTGAAACAACGGCCTCACCGGTGAATCTTCTCTTGGAGCGCGTGTTATAGTCAGGCTTTAGCCGCGACGTTTCGGCTGTGGTCGTGTCATTTGCGAACACCATTTCCTCGTCTTCCATCCATGAGAAGAGCGCATGATCAGGAACAATGTCGGACTCTTGCTCTAGGGACATTCCTTGTATTTGCGCGGTAAGGACCACATTCTCCATTGCCGGGGCATATCTGTATTCTTCGTTCTCTGTTGCAATACCCTCACTACGTTGCTCCGCTATCCTTTGTTGTAAGTTGCCACGTGGACAATTTCGAGGCATATGTGCATCGTTGCAAGGGAAGCACCATGGATTGATATCATCAATCAGATTGTTTTTCCCCACGGTTAATTCTCTGCTAGAACTCGGCGATGCACCTGCCAGCGGTGTAGGCACCGAAACTATTTGGTTTATAGCCACCGCTGGTGAATTAGTGCAATGCGCATTCTGATATTGATTTTGCTAATAGGTGGGCCGCCCACCTTGATAGTTCTGATATGCAGGCCGCGGAGGCATCGCTTGGTTCCGCTTGAGAGTTGTTATATCATTCGCCATAGTCCGCAACATCTCCTTGAGGTCGCCCATCTCACCCTTGGGAGAACCCGATGTAGAGGCCAAGTTTTCAGGAGCGGCTGCATATGAGTACGCTGACTGGGGAGTTGCTAGCGCACTGGTCGACGCCACCTCTTGTGCTATGTTCGATATCTCAAGAAATATCAGCATAACAGGTCGAGGAGGCAATTTCCCGTAGTCTATCAAGTGATTTTCTGCTTTGATAGCGGTGGCATATGCGTCTGGTAAAGTGGCCCCTCCTAAAGACTTTATCATCATAGAAATGTCGGGATTGATGGACTTCAGATATAACATGAACGCCAATTCTGGAGTCGAGCGGATGGTCACAGGAATCCTCTACCAACTTGAGTGAAATCGGGCATTGAAGTCCGTCAGAGCCTCCTGGGGTGCTCGTTTGATGACGGATAACTGATAATATAGCGAAGAACGATCTCCGTCATTTGAAAACCTTTCATAGAACGGATCTCCGAGGTCATCCCAAGTGTGAATGGTATTAGGAGTCAGTGTTCGGTACCACTCCAGAGCTTTGCCTTTGAAGGACGCAGCAAGGAGCCTCAGGGCTACATTCTGCGCCGTGATACCATGTACCGGCATACATCCGCTACATCCTGCAAATGCTCTGCTGGCGTTTTTGTGTTATCTCCGGTGAATTTGGGAAGAGCTTGGTCGAATCGAATGGCTTAAACAGCAGGTGCTATCGGAGGTACCAGGGGGCTTCCAGCATCCCATGCTACATAATTTCTGTTCGCGGCTGGCAACATGGTGAGAGAAAAGGGTGGTAGGAATGGAACGGTTACTAACTGATTTGCGGCCTGGACTGTCCCGAATGGAGGCACTAGTAAACCTGGGTTATTTGCAGTTTGGGATCTACTTATAGGCCGATGGCTCATACACCCTTTTAGAAGATGATTTCATTAGTTTGGGTCCCACCAGGCGTGCCAGAAAAAAAGGACAAACTATTGACGCCAAAAATTGATGAGATAACAGTGTCTTTATGGGAAACTCAGTTCAAGGGGGACCCCTTTGTGCCAAACTGAGTGACCTCCAGATTTTAAAGAAGCTGGCTTCTTCTATATAATGGGTTTTGGAAAGGGAAAAGGAAGCGGGTATAATGAAACAAATATTAATCTAAGACGATGCGCCAAAGCTTACTAGTAGGCATGATAAATCATAGACTTAAGGGCCTAAATGTTATAGTTATGTTCCAAAACATCAGAATTTAAAGTTATAGCATAAACAATTCATTTAATTGACATAAAACAGTATCGTATACATTCTCACTGCTAAGAAGAGTCGTTAAGACATGATTTAGACCAGCAAGTTTGCATTCAATATATAGAAGTCTCCTCAAATAAAATGCTTAAGACAATAAGAAGCACAGTTCACAGTTTAATCAAGACATGAAAAATAGAAAGGCCGAACAATAGGCACAGTCTGAAAGTTTCTTGCTAATAAACATGCAAAAAAGGCCTGGTGTCTCCTGCTAAAACTAGTATTCTTTCTAAAAATCTTGGACCATTTCCCCTCAACAGAGAAAGTATATATAGCCGGAGAGCAAAATCCCACCGCTTGAAGAGCTGTAACAGAAAGATTCCACAATCTCCCGTAATGATGCCCAAATATGAATATTCCCAATGCCGTTATGAGAGCAACCAGTCAGAGCACAGCATCTAGTTGATCAGTTACAGGCGTGCCCCTTGTAATGATGGTAGTGGTCCCAACAAGGCTTCGAAGCGACAAGTGCCGCCCACTGCTTCAGAGAACCATGACGAGTAGCACCCAATAACACTATCCCGCTCGGCCATCCCATAGCTTGCTTTGATAATCAATGTAAGGCACGTGGCAACAAACCACGGCCCAAATGAAAACTCCTCCTCCATCAATCGAGAGCTTGCGGAGGAATGACACTTGTTCAAGGGACTGAGGCTACTTTGAAAATGGGGGAAGGCCGTATGAACTGGGTGGCGAAAGACACGTGGCCGCGTTTCGCAACCCGTGGTGCTCTCATCCCTACTGCTGTTTTAAAAGCTACGAACCGCTGACACGTGGGCGAAGGTAGGTCCCGCCAGGAAATAAAGAAGGCCAATAGAAATCTTTCGCAGCCTGTCGCAGCATATTCTATCCTTGCTAGGAAAGTTTGCGATACACCGCCACGTACAAAGAAGTGGGCCCCTTGATGAACCTTAGGAGTATCGGACCTTTATGGAAGGCTTAGCAACCCGAAGGAAACACAAAGCAACAAAAAATGAAAAACCCCGTATGCGAGACACGTGGGCGCCCAGCGCAGCATTTCAGGAGCCGAACGGGGAGCCGCTTGTCGAAGTTGCGAAGCGAGGAATGCACAAAGGGAAAGATCAAAACCTGTCGGGAAGCCGAAGAAACGCAGAGATGCACAGGCCAGCGCACAAACATGTGCAAAAAAGGGACCCGAAGGGAGCTGCTTGAAACATTATTTCAACATTTACTAAAAGGAAGTGACAATTAATAATGTGAGGACATTTTAAATAATTAATTTTATTTAAAATGAGGGAAATGTCAAATAAGACAATTAAATAATTAAAGATAATTATTTAATTTAGGGAATGTGATCGATAATTATATAAATTAATAAATTCATTTAATTATGAGAATTAGTGACATATTAAATAAATAAATAAAATCCATTTATTTAATAATCAAGAAGACATAAATGAATAAAGGTAATTAAATAAATTAAGAAATTTATTTAATTGTAAGAAGATATCAAACCCTTAGTGACGTATTGAATAAATAAATAAAATTTATTTATTTAATAATCATGAAGAATACAAGAGAAATAAATTAATTAAATAATAATGAATTATTTAATTAATAGTGGAAAGTGGACCAAGGACATAATTAAATGTCATAATTATGTTAGGACGAAAGTGGTAAAATAGAGCTTGTAGGCCTAGGTAATTTTTAAGTGTCTACCTCTATTACTAGCTTATGTATCAATAAAATTGACAAGGACACCTCTATTACTAGCTTATGTACTCTCATGCAAGAGGACCTTGGTGAAACATTTATCCCATTCTTCCAAAAATGGATAAGTCTAGCTAGTCGTTGCCACATTGAGATACCTGAAAAAGAAAAGGTTGACATGTTTGTTCAAATAGTTCTCAGCCCCTTAAAATATGGATTGCAAGTCCATTGTTGCACAACTTTAACAGACATAGTCGAAAAGGGTGTCCAGGTTGAGAAGGCTCTTATTGCAAAAGGAGAGCCATAATATGGTCCTAAAAACAAAAACTCAAATCCTCCTACTAACAAAAATAATTATTGGGTCAAAAATAAACATGTTACCAATGATGATGTTGTCGATGCCAAGGCTATAAACATGATGGGTCCTATATTGGCTCTAAAATGGGTTCAACCACAAAACAAATCACAGACGATACTGGCACCCCCCACTAATAGCACCCCAAACAACCAAAATGGTCAAATCGATCAAAGTCAAGGACAATACTGTCAGACAAGACAATTCCCAAAAAGATGAACATACTCTGCTTTGGGAGAACCAATTGAGGATGTCCTTAAGAAGCTCCTCCAAAACGGTCTCATCACACTTGAAGAACCTAATTTGTATGACCCAGGGAAATTTAGCCCATCATGGTGGGATGATAATGTTTTTTGTGAGTACCACTGGGCTAAAGGACATAAGACATCATCTTGTCGACAACTCAGAAATATTATGCAAGAACTTATTGAAAGTTGAATAATCAAATTGGGTGGGCCACAATTTCCATCAAATGCTTACCATACCATCCATAAGAACCCATTGCAAGACCATGGTTCTAATAATGCTTCCACATCAAGTCCTAAGATAAACAATAATCAAGCCAATTACGCCCGCGCCAAGTATGACTATTTAGGTGGACCTATTATTAACAATGTACAAACTAATGATGAATACGTCAATACCATCATAGTTAAAAGAGCACCTCAATGCAACACCACTACTTGAAATAGCAAGGTCACCATAGTTGGTTTGCCTCCTACTAGGCAACCTAAGATCACCATAGCTGGTCCATCACCTAAGCCATCACAACCTAGCTCATCCACAAAGTAGTGGCAACCTAAGAGTTAGATTAACCTTATCGATCAGTTAGAAAAAACCCCTGCACAAATTTCCATACTTGAGTTGCTTTGCATTTTTCCCACACACAAGGCAATGCTAGATAAAACTCTGCAAGATTCATCTATTCCTAAGGATATTGATGTCAACCAATTTGAGACCATGGTGGGATACCTCACTACACCTCATCATGTCACTTTTTTTATCAACATTACTCGTCACCTAAGACCAACCATAATGATGCATTACATATCAAAAATTTCATCCATAAGCACAAGGTCAGAAGAGTTTTAGTAGATGGTGGAGCAGGATTGAACATATGATCCTTAAAACTGGTTAAGGCTCTAGGATTTTATGATGCATGTGTGGACCCTACAAAGAGCATAGTTACAAAAGCATATGACGATGAAGAACGTTCTTCTAGAGGTGTTATTTCTCTTCCTATCAGAGTCGGGCCAATCATTGTGGACACAACTTGTTAGGTCCTGGATCTAGAATTACCTTACAACATCTTGCTCAGTCAGCCATGGATTCATGCCCTAAAGGTCGTCCCCTCCACATATCACTAATGCTTGAAATTCCCATTTGACGACAAAAAATACCATATATGGAGACCCCGACCCTTTTCAATATTGTACCAACCTAAGGGGTATTTCTGAAAATCGAGTGCCCATCAACCGAGAAGCTCTTAGTTCTTCTTCTTCCAAATACATTGACCCATCCACACTTGTATCATCATCCACTTCCACTCCATCCACATCTTCCACCATGCCACCATCTCCCTCACTTCCTAAAGCTGAGTCTAAAGTCAAGATCTAGGACCTAGGTTGTGGAGAATTCAAACTAAGTACGACATATTGCATCACAACTATACCCAAGTCTCCTCAGGTATATGGTCAACCATGTTTCAAAATGGAACCTAAAGTAATTTTTAAAGTTCCACAAAAAATATTTTTTAAAATATGGGGACACATGAGCAACGAAGACCTCACCGACATATTAGGATGGATCTACAAAGAAATGGAAGCCTTACCCCCTTTACCAGTCCATATATATGACAAAGGCTATTACATGATGAAGACAAAAGGCTACGACAATACTAGTGGCCTTGGTAAGAACAAAATAGAACTGCAAGAACCTTTGATGTCATCTGAAAGACCAAAATTTCATGGATTAGGGTATGGATTTCCCGACAATGACGATCAATGTACTAATGGAATTTTGAGTGAGAGTGTGTATGCTTCGGAAAGTGTCGAGGCCGCTAAGGAAACCTTCACTGAAACTAACTCCCAAGAGTGGGAATTTGGTTCCCAACAATCCCTAAGCGACTGTTGTCTTGATGAATTATTCCTTGAAACTAAGGAACTTACCTCTGAACAAATATTTTGGAAAACATTTAAAATTGATCAAGCATCAAATAATCAAAATCCCAAAGGCCCAAGGAACAATGACATGCAAGAGTCTTCCCCTAACCCCATTAGTCCTCATCATGACATACTGGTTCAACCATCTGAACCCAACAACCATTAGTCGGATCCATCTGAATTACCACGACACTGACAACCATGAATCTAACTCCTTCATTCCCTATTTTAACAACGAGTATGACTCAAGTGAAGGGGAATATTGGATAGAGTCTAATGTGGAATTAGATGACAACAACTTCATTTTCAATATCTCTAAATCCATCTGCATGTTTTTTGCATGCTCTCCTCAATTCACCAATGTTGACGATGGCATTTCCTTGATCTACCTGCAACTAATCTATTGGGACCAACAAGGCCTGCCAGTCCTCGACACCTTTTAGAATGATGAGACCATTGCAGAATTTATGGGACTACATGAGGGCATACCCTATGGTGATCACATGGCAAGATTCGCCATTGACCTAGACTATGCAGCTTACTTCAGGGAGACTGTTCCATCCTCCATTCGCAAAATGAAAAGTAAAAATAAGACAAAAAATGAAATGTCTTTAGATGAAAACTGAAAGAAACCTTTTGACGACAAAAAAGTAAAAATAAAGGACGTATCTACGGGTGAAAACCTCTTTGAGGCACCCAAAGATGGAGGACTAGAATTTATTCCCATAACTCAAGAGAAATTAGCTATGCTCATAGAGGAAACCATAGAAGTCAACATATCAACATCAGAAGATCCCAAAATGGTCCTCTTTGTTGCATCCTTGACTGAAGAAGAGAAACCAAAATTTCACAAATTCTTTGCAGACTGTAAAATCAACTTCGCATGGTACTATGTTGACATGCCGAGATTAGATCCAAAACTTGTTTTGCACCACTTGCCATTATTTCTAGACATCAAGCCAGTAAAACAGAAGCTACGCAAAATGCATCCTCAAGTCGCTCTATTAGTCAAGGTTGAGTTGAAGAAACTTCTAGACACTGGGTTCATATGGTCTATTGATTATGTTGAATGGATGTCTAACCTCGCACCAGTAACAAATCCAAATGGGATGATCTATGTCTACAGAGAATTTTGAGAATTAAACAAAGCATGTCTAAAAGATGACTTTCCGCTACCAAATATAGATATCATAATCCACCTCACAACATGATACGAGATGTTTTCCCTCATGGACAGTTTCTCAGGCTACAATCAAATTCGTATTTCCTCAGAAGATCAACATAAAACAACATTTACTTGTCCTTGGGGTACATACTGCTGGAATGTCATACCTTTTGGGCTTAAGAATGCAAGTGCCATGTATCAGAGGGCTATGACCACAATATTTCATGACATGATGCATAAAATAATGGAAGATTACATGGATGACCTTTTGGCTAAATTAGTAACAAGAAAGGACCATCTAAAAGTGTTAGACGCAATTTTTAAGAGACTAGAAGAATATAAGTTTTGACTGAATCCTAAGAAATGTGTCTTTGGTGTAACATCTGGAAATTTTTTGGGATACATAGTTTCTTGAAGAGGCATTGAGGTCAATCCAACCAAATTCAAATCTATAATGGACATGCCTCCTCCTAGAGGAATAAGTGAACTTAGGACATTACAAGGTAGGGTTCAATCTATTCAATGCTTCATAGCACAATTAGCCTACAAGTGTCAACCATTCTAACATCTTTTGCGCAAGGGAATCCCTTTTGTGTGGATAGATAAATGCCAAGAAGCCTTTCATCAAATAAAAGATTACCTACTGTCACCACCAGTCCTTATGCCTCCCATTCAACGAAATCCTTTAATTCTATACATCTCTGCCACTACTTTAGCACTGGGGGCATTACTGGCACAAAATGACCATGATGAGAAAGAAAGGGCCATATATTATATCAATCAGACACTGGTCAGGTATGAGTTGAATTACACATCAATTGAATGTTCTTGTCTAACAGTTGTCTTTGTAGCTCTGAAGCTAAGACATTATATGTTGAGCTATGAGACACAGTTGTTAACAAATATTGACCCCCTCAAATATTTATTGAGTTGTGCAGAATTGACAGGACATCTAGCAAAATGGGTCATGATTCTGAGCGAATATGACATCCATTATGTAGAGTGAAAGGAAATTAAAGGGCAAGTGATAGCAGACCAACTAGAAAATGCACCCATGCAAAGTGATCACCGCTTAGTGGCAAATTTCCTAAATGAGTCAATATACCATATGGAACCTAAGTCACCTTAGAGACTATACTTAGATGGATCGCATACCAATCATGGTTCGGGGGTAGGAATACTATTTATTACCCCACCCCTTAAGGAGATTCCATTCCTAATTTTTTCTGCATAGCTTTCCCATGTACAAATAATGTGGCAGAATACAAGGAACTGGTCACAAGACTTAGAATGGCAATAAAATGGAAAATCAGAGCATTGCATGTCTATGGGGATTCTCAGTTATTCATTAACCAAGTAAATTATGACTATGACACTAAGGATGATAAGCTAATTCCCTACAAATGGATGATTGACAACTTTCAGACATATTTTCACATGGTAACTTTTGAACAAGTCCCTAGAGCACAAAACAAGGCAGCAGTTGCCATGGCTACGATCGGCTTTCTCCTTGACATTCCAAGCAATATGCCTCAACTGGAGTTCTTTGTAGAACAACTATTGATCCCCACCTATGATATTCCTGAATCAAAGATGGTCTGCAAAATTTTTGGTCCCAATTATCCTTGGTATCAAGACATTCATGACTACCTCAAGTCCCAAACCCATCCCCCTAATTTGACCAATAACTAGACAAAGTCCTTTATCCTAAAAACTGCTAGCTATGCCATCGTCAGTGACACCCTTTACTGTCATAGTTTTGATGACACCCTCCTTAGATGTCTCGACACCAACGAAGCACACACAACCTTACATGAAGTACATGAGGGTATATGTGGATCTCATTTGAGTGGTCCTACTCTAGCCAAGAAGATAACAAGACTTGGGTACTACTGGCTGACCATTGATAAAGATGCACTAGAATATGTCAGGACTTGTCCCAATGTCATATTCACAGTGATTTGATTCACACTCCAGCGCAAGAACTTCAGCTGATCACTTCTCCTTGGCCCTTCACACAATGGGGACTTGACCTCATGGGAAAGATCCATCCTACCTCGTCCAATGGCCACAAATTTATCATCACCACCACTCAGTATTTTATGAAGTGGATCGAAGCCATCCCCTTAATGTACATAACCAACAATTAAATCTCCAAATTCATTCTTAACTACATCATTTGTCGGTATGGTCTTCCGCAGTCCATCATCACTGGCAATGGATGTTCGTTCAAAAACCAAGACGTTCATGAGTTATGTGAGTGATTTTGTATCTAACATCATTTTCCCACCTCGTATTACCCACAAGGAAATGGTCAAGCTGAGGCGTCCAACAAAACCATCATTAAAATCTTGAAAAAGACCATCAATGATGTTGGCCATGACTAGCATATCCAACTTAACCCTACTCTGTGGGCTTACCATACCAGCATTCATATGCCTATAGGAGCCACTCAATTCACCTTGGTCTTTGGAGCTGAGGCCATCTTTCCCATCAAGGTTGAAATTCCTTCCTTACAAGTCTCCTTGAAGGGTCTGATCGATGATGAAGAATATAGACAGTAACGCCTACACGAGCTGGAGATGTTAGAGGAAAGAAAGCATAATTCCTTGAACCATCTATAGGCATATTAGAACTGTCTCTATTGTAGTTACAACAAGAGATTAATGGTCAAGAAGTTCGACATTGGTGACTTAGTCCTCATGCAAAATCCTAAGAATCAGGCAGGTAGAGAAAAACTTGAAAAATTTGAACCAAATTGGCTAGGTCCCTACATCATCATATCCTCCTTTGGTTCTAGAGCTTATCAGCTGGTGACTCCACATGGAGAACAACTAATAGAGCTTATCAATAGTCTACATCTCCGTAATTTCTATGCATAGCATCAAAAAGTTGAGCTTAAAACTTTAAAAATACAAAAAAATTAAAAAATGATAAAAAAAATTGTTGCCTTGATGAAAACTTGGCAAACATGCATCTTGGCGGCACCAAAAAAATGAAAAAATGAAAAAAATAGTAAAGAAAAATAATTCATCCAATAGTGAAAACCTAGCAAACATGTGCTATGGATAAGTACCATGGTGAAAACTTGGCAAACAGGCTCCATACGTAGTCAATCATTGCTCTGCCATCTACTATCATTTTATCTGTCTTAGCCTATTATGAAACACATTTTTTGGCACCACCAAAAAATTTTCCATGACATCACACCCTTCTTCTCATGGTTAACAAACAGTTGACATCAATTCCTGCATAATATCCATCCAGCATCCCACACATATCATTTTTCATGTCCTTTAAAACTGGCTAAGTCTTGGACTTGACTAGGGGAATTTTTTTATCATGTGACTACAGTGGGTATTGCACATGGTTTTGACAATTGTAAAATGTACTGAAAAATGATAAAACATCATAAAATTTCCTGAAAAAAGACAAAAACCTCAAAAAATGTCTTGATGAAAGACCTAAAAAAATGGAAAAACATCTTGAAAAAACCACAACAAAGTCAAAATGTCTTAAAAAGGAAAAAATGGAGTCATTTCTTGTCAAATTCGTCAAGTCAATCAGTTTTTTGTCATTTGTCAAACTACGTTGTCTCTACGCATTTGCTACGTAGGCAAGACTCATCTTTGAGTCCCCAAGGCATTCAGTCAGTCCTTTTAGGTTTTTCAAAATAAAATCATGACTTAATCTTTGGTCATCAAGACAAAGTCATTGGTCATTTCAAACTACGAGGTCTCTGAGTGCATGACATAGGCAAGGCCATTTGTTGATGAGCCCCTGAGGCCACACTAGGTCAATCCAGTAGGGTTCATGACACTACACTGGCACACATGTCAAAAGTCTTCAAGTCAAGAAAATCATGTCCAAACAGACAAACTCCTAAAAAAAATTATGGCAATTAGTTTTTCATCATGACAATCTCATCAGCATGTCATTCATATCATCATGACAATATCAACATACGATCAACACAAGTCAAACTCAGTCAAACTTTAGTCAAAACAAGTGAAATTGTTGCAACCGGTCAAACTGTCAACTCTTGGTTATCTTTTAGATGTGTCCTTCTCAAGAAGAGCCTCTGTCATTTATGCCTTAGGATGTGTCCTTCCTAGGCATCATCACTATCATCTGACAATTTGAGGGATCCTCCTGACATTTAAGGACCACTCCTCTCGACATCAGTATCCTTTAGATGTGTCCTTCTGAAGAATAGCTTTGTCATTTAGGCCTTAGGATGTGTCCTTCCTAGGCATTGTCACCATCATACAACATTTTGAGGGATCCTTTTGACATTTAAGGATTTATCCTCCCAACATCGACATCATTCAAGATGTGTCCTTCCTGAATTTGGCAATCTTGGAACCTTGGCATATCGACATTGTCAAAACCTTGACACCTGGCATCTCAACACTTAAAACACTTGACATTTAGACACACTTGGAAAAAACTTGGAAAATATTATCTTGGCATTTTTCTCTTTGATCTTTTATCAATTTACTAGCTTCTTAGCAATGTCTAGACAACAGGATTTAAAGAAGAAGCCACGTCTCATGATGATGGACTTGTCTTTTTTTCAAAGTATCATGACTACTAGTTTCTCTGCGACATCCTGACAACAAGATTTAGAGAAATGACGATGTATCATGATGGTTGTATTATTTAATCTTTTGATAGTCATGTTGCTAGTTCTTCAAGGATGTCCTGGCAATCAGATTTAGAAGAGCAATGACGTTTCATGGCTTGTATTTATTCTCTTTCTTTTTATTTTCTGCTTATGGTTGGTTATGACAAAAAAACTGGGGCAATTACACTCTTCGTATGAGTCATGATCATCCTTGTCTATGACTGCTTGTCTTATGTGATGGTACAACCTTGCACACCTTGATCTATGTCATATCATGGTCTTTATTGGCCATTACAATAATCTGCCCAATGATGATTAAGAGCAATAAATATTAACATCCTATGGTAAGGTTTTGAAGGATTTGGTCTAGGAACTAACATGCATCTCCTTCTGTCTTGTCATCTTCTTTCATCCATCTCTCGATGATATCTTGTGACATATAAAAACATAAGTGCATACATAATCATATAGACATTGCATTAGGTCCATACATACATCATCCATATCAGTAAATCATATACATTACATCACATATCGCATTATACATAGTCATGCATTAACATAATCATAAAATTGGCATCCATTCAAGTAAAAACATTAGACATATCAACATCATCATTGCATCGCATCATCAATAACCATCAAAAATGCATACATGATAGGCAATATAAATAATATCATCATCATAGAAATAACAAATGCATGTCACATAGGCACCACATGGTAATCATATCTACATCATCATAATCACATAAACATACATCATAAATGCATAAGTCAAATCACATCACATATAGGCCGCATCAAAACTGCATCATATATATCATATCAAAAAATCAATGTCATAGGATAGAGTCATGAGATATCCCAAAAATAGGAGCTTGTAGGCTCGATGGTCCAATACAAATGTCATAACATGTGTGTCTGAAATGTCCCAAGGATGATAAAAAAATAAGAGAGCTATGATGCACTCTCCTCATCCCATCAAGGAGAAGACCTGGGAGATCGATGCTCTGTCAGAGGACTGGAGGCCATCATGATAAAAGTCACCTGTGACTGTGATGCAGAAGGTTCTACCACCGTGGTCTATATCTGTGACACTAATGGAAGAGTAACTAAAGGCTGCACTAATGTTGTGACTGTTGGGTCTACTAAAGGACGCTGACTATGAGAAGACCCTATGGCTATGCCCTAACCTGTGGTTGTGCTTGGACCTATGAGAGTGGCCAGATCTGTGTCCTGATGACTACCCTAAGGATGTCAAACCCCCTGCACTGCTTTGACTACCATTGCCATTTCCTGACCTATTGTCACTACTTGTCATTGTATATATCCTCCTCAGAGTGGGATCTCTCCTCTCAGCTGACACGACCTTCTCATATAAGTTCCTGTATCACCTGAGTTGTACACTAACCTTGTCAAACTCCCATGCCAGATCTGCAGATGGTCCCGTACATAGTCGTGCAAACTCTGTGCACCATTGCCCTGCCTCTTGCTGGTGGATCACTACCTAATCCTACTCTACCTACACCATCTCTAACTTTTCCTATAGTTCTCTAACCTATGTGGCATTCTCATCCAATCTACTCTATAAATTTTCCACCCTCTGGTTTGTCATGGCATCATGGGGCAATGTCGAGCTGGTTGGTACCTCCTCCTCTCCCTCCACCATGCTCCATCTCAGTAGTCTCTCAGCCTCATCAATGGCCTCATCCTCATCCTCCTCCCATGTATCCTCCTCCCTTGTATCCTCCTCTCCTCCAACCTCCTCCTCCCGTGGCATATCAACCTCCATCTCGGCCTCCTGTCAACCACCTCCTACTCCTTTCTAGCCTCCTCCTTAGCCACATGCTCCTCATGACCCACACCCTCCTACTCCCATCTAGGCTCCTCCTCTCTCCCCTCCTCCTTAGTTGCCTTTGGGATGACATCCAGTGCCCCTCTCTCCACACACTGTCTCACTCTCCTCTAACCACCATCCCCTCCTCTCCTCCATCTCCTACCATCCCCTCCACCCCGACCTCCATCTCTCCCCTGACCTCTACCTCTACCCCTGTCTCCACCTTTGCCTCCTCAGCCACCTCACAGAACATGTGGTTTAACCAATCTCTTGTCAATCGGCGCTGGCCCATTGGGATTTGTCAGTGACATTGGGTGATGAGTCTACTACCATAAGTCATAATTAGTAGTTATCCCTAGATCTGCAATCCCACCCCTCCATTCCCACTATTGTGCGACTATCCCATCAATTTTCTACATAGAAAAAGGTACAGGAATGGGTGGACCCCAGTTTCCCTCTCTGGATAATCTACCATACTCGATTGTGCCCACTAGTACACCCTGTTACTCTCCAAACTGTCACAATACACACTATGGTAGATACATCTCTATAATGAGTTGACTCTGCACTATCCTACCAATCAAATATCGGTACTGTTTGTAGAAGATGAGATGGTCATCCTCATCATCCCACTACTCACAGTCTCTGTAAAGCCTCCAAATGAATGGAATAATGGTGTCAATCCGATGGTGCCACCAACCTCTCTCCCACCCTCATCTGTTGTAGAGCACTAGCATAATAATAAGCATATGGCATCCCGTCTACTAGTTGTGGTCTCTGGATAGGAGGTCGAAAGATAGCTACATGCTCCCAAGCCCATATCATCAGAAGTGTCGCACCACATCCAATGCTCCCCTCCTGTAGGCCACCTTGTGGAGCTGATGGTAAAGCATACCTAACAAACAGGGCCCCCAAGCATAAACAGTCTTGTCTCATCTCATACCCACCAGAACATCACCCCAACCAATAGGAAATTTGTGTCCCCGACGATTAGGGATCAGTACTTCATCGATCAATGTCACCAACAATGCATCAAAACAGCCATTGTGCTCCACTATAAACTCCTAGCGGATCTCATATCCCTCAATGCCAAGTCACCCTGGTCATGGTAGTAGGTTGTAAAAGTCTGATAGTCGTGATGAGGGTTGTAAATGATCCGCTCCCCTCAGATCAATAGGCGTAGAATATGGTAGATATCCTCGAGAGTCACAGTAGCCTCTCCTGTCGACAAATGGAAAGAGCATACCTCTAAGTGCCATCTCTCGCACAATGCAGTCAGCAGTCCCCTATTCGCTTGGATAATGGGCATATAAGCAACATAATACAAACCCAACTACATCAACCATCGTCACTCTCACGAACTCAACTGATCTCGAAACCTGAAGGTCGATGGCTTGCTCTACCACGTATAGATGGGTACTAGCTGTCTCTGCACATGGCCAAACAACGCATCAGCACCTTATTGACAATCATCATTTTCATTCATGTAAATCAAAAAGCATTCAAAATTTGAAACCCATCAAAGTCAACCTTAGTCAAAGTCAAAGTCAAATGTTTTGTGTTGACTTCAAATGCATTGCAAAATTGTGTTTGCGTCATTCCATACTTCAATTACATCTCGAACCATTGATTACATCATTTTTGTCCCACGATTGTGTCACAATAGAGCATTTGTGTCACGTCTTTTGAATGTGTCATTTACCCTCGCGAATGTGTCACAACATGTCAAATGCAACATTATGGACCTCATTTGCGGTGTGATTTTGCAAATGTGTCACTGTCTTGTTTCCTAACCTAGTGACCCCTTTCAATTATGTCACGACACATCAAATGCATCGAATGTGAAGGAAAATGCGGCTTACGTGCACGCATATGCGTCGCATCGCATTTGTTGTTGACCCTAAAACCCTAATTTTTGCACGAAAAATGACAAAATGTAAAAGTGGGTTAGGGGTACATACCGCTGACTTTGAGCCGTCTGGACGCCTATAGGTACACACAATCTATCCGCAATGCTCGGCCACTGGAATCACCATGTCTGCTACAGTCCTTTTCACTCAACCCTCTCAAAATTGCTAAGGTGAATAGTGAAAATGAATTGACTTTTACCCCATTGTCAACCTATTTATAAAGTCAAAATGGCATTTTTCAACTCTTTTATTACTGGAGGCCCTTTTGACCAACTTTGACCACTCTTTTTGCTGCTCTAAACATGTCAGAATCTGAAACCGTCTGTACCATTGTCTTTCCCCTCACAAAATTGACTTATCGGGACACTTTCCAATTTTTTTCTAGCACCTGGCCAAAATTCAAAAAATTTCCTAAGGGGGCATTAATACTCTATACCTTCATTGGGGCATGTTTCTGACTAATTTTCTTTGTCACAACGCGACATGCTACATTATGACAAAGAGGGACAAAATGTAGAAACTTAAAAAAGACCTAGGCGTGCAAGCTCTATTTTACCACTTTCATCCTAGCATAATTATGTCCTTGGTCCACTTTCCACTATTAATTAAATAATTCATTATTATTTAATTAATTCATGTCTCTTGTATTCTTCATTATTATTAAATAAATAAATTATATTTATTTATTCAATATTTCACTAAGGGTATGTTATATTCATTTATGTCTTCTTAATTATTAAATAAATGAATTTTATTTATTTATTTAATATGTCACTAATTCTCATAATTAAATGAATTTATTAATTTATTTAATTATCGATCACATTCCCTAAATTAAATAATTATCTTTAATTATTTAATTGCCTTATTTGACATTTCCCTCATTTTAAATAAAATTAATTATTTAAAATGGCCTCACATTATTAATTGTCACTTCCTTTTAGTAAATAATCTGAAAATTGATTATTTACTATCACACAAAATCCATAATTTGAATTAATTTAATTCAAAAAGATAATCTTCTTCCAAAAATCAAGTAATTGAGCAAATTCTTGATTTTCCAAATCTGCTTTTCAATTCAACCTTTATTCTCTCAATTTTTTGAATCTTATGAATCAGGTAATCTTTATCTTCTTGATTTTCAAAATCTTTATCTTTTTGGCTAATTGTCACATTTATTCTCCACCGTCGATGTGATTTTCTAAAAATGCATCTTGGCCACTCACTTCATGTTTTTTCCCTAACCCTAGTTAGGGATTGTCACATGAAATCTCTATCGTTGATTTTAGGTTTCCATCTCGGTCGTTCGTCCAAAATTACATTTTTCTATAAAATGTCGGTTTGGCTCACATTTTGGATTTATACACTCACATGCTTTGTTGACATAGGCATACCTTGCACTTAGCTTATTTTGATTATTCATTAAGTCTTAGGCATCTCTTGGCATAGGCATAGTCATTATTAGCATAGTTTAAATGTTATCATTTGCATGATAGCATTTGTCATTCAAATCCTTCAAAACTTGCATAGGACATGGTCATAGTCGTTTGCTCACACACACAAATATGAGGGTAACAACAATCATACAACTACTGTAAGCTGGAAGGTACTATGGAAGTGAATCATGGAGGCTTCAAAGGTGATATGGTATAATCATTTTATTAGTTTTCTTTCATTTTGCTCTATAGTTTCTTTGGGTTTTTATATTATTGATCTAATCATGCTAAACATTAATCTGAAAAATTACCCATTAATACACAAATCACATCTCAGTCCATTCCAATTGAGTCTACCTAGGGGTGTCAGTTGCATGTATGCTCTCCCCTTGTGCTACGTGTGAGCCTAGGGATAAAAAACACCTAACATACCCTTCCTTTTAGGAGGCCTACCTAAGATTTCGTCACCTAGGGGACGACCTCAACCACATGAACTAGCGAGGTATAGAAAGGGCAGAGAATGAAAGTTGTACCCCAATCCAGTCATGTCATGTCTAGAAAAGTGTTGATACTAGGGTGATTCCTAGTTAAGTTGTGCAGGGTTGGTCAAATTTTTTAGTACCTCATGGAGGCTCCCGACCCATGCTTGTGATAGGCTGGTGTTCATGGAAATTCCTCATGCACCCTCCTAGTTTTTTGAGTTCTCACAAGTCACCTTATTTCAACCTAGTTTAAAAACTTATTTGAGGACTTAGGGATTGTAGATGTTGGATGTTGTGGTTTTGTTTCTGATATGTGGTTGTCATTGATGTCAACACTATTAGCATTGATGTATTGAAGGTTGTATATGTTGAGGATATTGAGAAAATTGTAATAAGAAGTGCTATAGGTTGTCAGTGGAGAAGTGAAGATCAGTCTGTTGGTGTGATTAGTACATTGATGATCAATTGTTATGGAATAAAGGGTTTCTTGCTGATTGTATCTAGACTATCCACCAGAAGTTTCAGAGGTCCATGTGAAGTTTTGAGCAAGTTATGAAGATCTATATTTTGACAGTTTTTCTGCTACTTCAAGTTGTGTTCCTAAATGAAGATCAAGTGACTTTTGTAAGTTCAATTGCTTTAGATGCTTCTCTATTGATTCTTGGTGCTTGTGGATGTTTCTAGATCATGCTATATATTTTTTGCACATCCACGTTGATCGGTGTGTTCGTGGTCGGTGATTTTTCTCTTGTATTTTTGGGTTTTTATGTTCTTGGCTAACATGGTGGTTGTAGTGTGTTGTGGATCCTTGGAGATTAAAATTTGAATGTTTGGCATGCTCGAGGATGTTTTTTTGGGCCATAATATAATATTTCTTGATGGTGTTTGGTTTGCATTGAAAATTTACTTGTAAATTTGGGCCGACATAGTGTATATGTTTTATATTTCATATTTTATTTTGGTCAATGAAGTTATTGATGCAAATCCATGTTGCGGATATATAAGAACAATTTTTTGTGCAAAGTAAAAGTGTGTGTGAGAGCAAAGGAAGAGAAAATGTGTGAATAGTGATCTAATCATTTGATTGCAGAGCAGAGTGTGAAGAAGTTTGAGTGAAGTGTGAAGGAGTGTTTCTATGCTTAACTGGAACTGTAATCAGGATTTTGTAGAAGCTATTTTCTTAGTTCATACCCTGCGGATCTAATCTAAATTTCTGTAAGATAGTGTGGCTTCTTTGGGCAGTGATCCCTCTTATATTTGAGCAGTGAGCTCTAGGAAGTGTACTTGAATTCATGTGCATTCCCATTATTCTTCTTTATACTTTTATTAGGGTATAATATTGTGGACTAAAATCCACTGTGGTTTTTCCCCTAATAGGGTTTGCACGTGAAAAATCTTGGTGTTCTATGTGTTTATGATTTGCTAATGGTTTATGGTTTATTGTTCATTCATCAGATCTGAGATTAAGTTAAGTTTTAAAAGTTTAAATATTCTGAGACAACTGATTCACCCCCTCCCTCTTAGTTGTATGTCCTTGTTTTTCCAACAATTGGTATCATAGTAGGTTCCTTTGAAGAATATTAAAAGCTTGAGGTGATCCGTGATGGCATCATACAAGAAGGACAGTCCTAGATTTGATGGAACAAATTACCCTCTATGGAAAGCAAGAATGGAATGTCATTTGAGGTGTATTGGTGAACCCTTATGGAAGATTACAAAGAATATATATGTTATTCCTCAAAATGGTCCTTCCACTCCTGATGAGGTTAAAGAGGATGAGACTAATATCAAGGATATTGAAGCTTTGCTAAGTGCTTTGACAGATTCAAAAATGACAAATGTGATGGATCTAAAGACAACTCATGAGATCTGGAAGAAGCTGGAGACTTTGTATGAAGTAGATGCACTTGTTGGATGTTGTGGTTGTGTTGTTGATATGTGGTTTTCATTTATATCAACACTATTAGCATTGATGTATTGAAGGTTGTATATGTCAAGGATATTGAGAAAATTGTTAAAGAAAGAGTTGTAGGTTGCCAGTGGAACAGTGAAGGTCTTGAAGGTTTCTTTCTTAGTACGTTGATGATCAATCATTGTGGACTAAAGGGTTTATTGTTGAGAGTGTCTAGTTTATCCACTAGAATTTTCAAAGGTTTGCATGAAGTTTTGATCATGTTATGAATAGTTGTGTTTTGACGGTTTTTATGTGGTTTCAGTTAATATTCTTGAGTGAAGTTGATGTGATTCTAGTAATTTCAATTTTTGTGGATGTTTCTGTATTGGTTCTTGTTGCTTGTGGATTCTTCTAGATCATTCTTTATCTTTGTTGCATGTCCGTGTTGATCAGTGTGTTTGTGGTCAAAGATTTTTCTCATGTGTGTTTAGGTTTCATGTTCTTGGCCGGCATGGTGGTTGTACGTGTTGTGGATCCATGGAGATTAAAATTTGAATGTTTGGTGCACTTGAGGATGTTGTTTAGGGAACAACATAATATTGGCTGACAATGTTTGATTCGCTTTGAAAATTTATTTGTAAATTTGGGGCCAACATTGAAAATATGTTTTATATTTTGGCCGACAAAGTTGTTGATGCAAATCCATGTTATGGATATATAAGAGTGATTTTTTGAGAAAAACTAAAGTGTGCATAAGTGTGTGAGATCAGAGGAAGAGAAAATGTGTGAATAATGATCTAATCATTCGATTTTAGAGCAGAGTGTGAAGAATTTTGAGCAAAGTGTGAAGGAGTATTTATGTGCTTAACTAGAATTGTATCAGGCTTTTGGAGAAGCTATTTTCTCAGTTCATACCCTGAGGATCTAATCTATATTTCTCTTCTTTGGGTAGTGAGCCCTCTTGTATTTAAGCAGTGAGCTCTAGGTAGTGTGCCTGAATGCATGTGCATTCCCATTATTCTTCTTTATACTTTTAACAAGGTATAATATTGTGGACTGACATCCACCATGATTTTTCCCCTAACATGGTTTCCACATAAAAATCTTGGTGTTCTATGTGTGTTTGATGTGTTGATTGTTTATGGTTTATTGTTCATGCATCAAATCAAAGATTAATTTAAGTTTGAAAAGTTTAAATAATATATGACAACTGATTAACCTCCCCCTCTCAGTTGGCTGTCCTTGTTTTTCCAACAATTGGTATAAGATTTGGTTCCTCTGAAGAAGTTTAAAAGCTTGAGGTGATCCGAGATGGTATCATTCAAGAAGGATAGTCCTAGATTCGATGGAACAAAATACTCACTGTGGAAAGCCAGAATGGAGTGTCATTTGAGGTGTATTGGTGAACCCTTCTAGAAGATTACAAAGAATAGATATACTATTCCTCAGAATGGTCCTTCCACTCCTGATGAGATTAAAGAGGTTGAGACTAATATTAACTCTATTGAAGCTTTTTTGAGTGCTCTAACATATTTGGAAATGACAAATGTGATATGTCTGAATACAACTCATGTGATTTGGATGAAACTGGAGACTTTTTATGAAGGAGATGTACATGTGAAGGCTGCTAAGCTACAAATTTTGAAAGGAAAGTATGAAAATTTGAAAATGGGTGAAGATGAAAATATTTCTTCTTTTATGCAAAGAGTAAATGAAATTGTGATGGGTATTAGATGTGTCGGTGGTATTCTAGATGAATAAGAAATTGTAGATAAAGTGATCATATCATTTCCTCCCTCTTACAAGTCAAAGGCTCACACTATTGAAGAGTTTAGATCAGTAAAAAATGTGACAAGGTATATGTTGATTGGTAAACTTGTTGTCTTTGAGTTAAGTGAATTTGGTGATTCTACCCCTAAGACTGAATTTGCATTTAAGGCTTTTGTATCTAGAAGAAACATGCAAAGATATGATCTAGGAGAAAGTTCTAGAAAAAAATTCAAGTATGAGGATGAGATGAAACAACTTGAAGAAGAAGAAAGAGAGGTTGAAGAGCTAGAAGCATTGGTTGTGAAGAAAGAAGGCAGAGGACAAGGTAAGTATAAAGGAAAGTTGCCTATTAAATGTTTCTCTTGCAGTAAAATAGGTCATTTTGCTTCAAGGTTTCCTAAAAGAGTTCCAAGGTCTAAACCTTAAAAACCTAGATTTCAAAAGAAATGCTATTTTGCTGAAGAAGGTGTGACTGATGAAGAATCTGATAAAGAAAATGGAAATGAAGATGAATAGGTTTTCATTACTATCAAGGAAAATGGTCCATTAGCTACTAAATCTGCTAAAGTTGAGAAAGCTCTTTCAACCCGAATTGAAGAGAAGGATGAGTGGGTTATTGAAAGTGGATGCTCACATCATATGACAGGTGAAAAAATAAAATTTGTAAGTCTAGAGAAATATGATGGTGGGGTTGTAATATTTGGAGATAACAATGCTAGTGTGATTCATGGTAGAGGATCTATTTGTCTTGGTGGTAAAAATAACACTGATGGTGTACTTTATGTTGAAGGATTCAAGCACAACTTGTTGAGTGTTGGAAAGATGGTGGACAAGGTTTATGATCTTCAGTTCAAAGATGGAAGATGCATGATACTTGAAAGTTCTGGAAATATGATTACTTTAGGTACAAAGATAAGAGGTAATATTTTTCACCTGCGTGTTGGTAATGTAAGTTGTTTAATTGCTCAAGAAGATGAAAGTTGTTTATGGCATAGGAGGTCATGTCATGTGAATTTTGATAACATTGTCAAGGTAAGCGACATTCAAGTAGTAAGAGATCTACCTAAGCTAGTGAAGCCTGCTAATACAATATGCAAGTAATGTCAGATGGGTAAACAGACTAGAGTTTCTTTTCAAAGTAAAAAGCATCTTACTAATGGAATACTGGAGCTGGTGCATACTGATCTATGTGGTCCCTCTAGAATTAGAAGTCTACAAGGAGAAAGGTATTTTATGCTGCTTATTGATGATTATTCTAGGATGATATGGGTTTCTTTCTTAAGAGAAAAATGTGAAGCATTAGAGAAGTTCAAGAGTTTCAAAGCTATGGCAGAGAATGAGATAGGTCTAAAGATAAAGTTCTTAAGGTCAGATAGAGGTGGTGAGTTCACCTCCAAGGAGTTCAATTCTTTTTGTGAAGAGCATGGAATAGAAAGATGGTTATTTTCTCCCTGAACCCCTCAACATAATGGAGTTTTTGAGAGAAAGAATAGAACAATTCTAGATGCTACTAGAACAATGATGATTGAAGGAAATGTGCCTCACATCTATTGGAGAGAAGCTGTAAACACTGTTGTGTACACTTTAAATCGGGTAAATGTTAATGCTATCTCTGGTAAGACTCCTTTTGAGCTATGGTTTGGTTATAAGCCTACTATTAAATATTTCAATATTTTTGGAAGCAAGTGCTACATTAAGAGAGATGAGGACATAGGAAATTTTGATGCAAGGATCGATGAAGGAATATTTCTAGGTTACTCTACCAAGAGCAAGGCTTACCGGTGCTATAATAGAAGATTGAGAAAAATGGTTGAGAGTGCAAATGTCAGAGTTGATGAGGACTCTTCTAGATCATCTAGATACTGTGGATATGATTTAGATGACCAACAAGATAGTTCAGATAAAGGGAAGAATGCTCGGACATAGAATCAAGTTCAAGTTGTTCTGATAAATCAAGAAAGTCAAGAAGGAGAGACAAGTGGAAGTGCAAAAGAAAGAACAGAAGAACCAAAAGTGCGAGTGAATACTAAAACTCTGAGGTATGTGAGATTGAATCATTTAGAGAATCAAATTATAGGAGACAAGAATAAAGGTGTGCAAACTAGAAGAAGGATTGCAAAAGAGTATTGCCTTATTTCCAAAACTGAGCCTAAAAATGTCAATGAAGCTTGCAATGATGAATATTGGATGGAAGCTATGAAGGAAAGACTAATGTAGATTCAAAAGAATGATACATGGATTCTTGTTCCCAGACCTAAAGATAAAAATCTGATTGGTACTAAATGGGTCTTTCAGAATAAGCTAAATGACAAAGGTGAAGTGGTCCAGAATAAAGCAAAACTAGTATGTAAAGGGTATTCACAAATGAAAGGCATTGATTTTGAAGAAATCTTTTGCCCCTATTGCTAGAATTGAATCTATAAGACTATTTCTTTCTTATACTGTATATAAGAACTATAAAGTCTATCAAATGGATGTGAAGTCATCCTTTCTGAATGGTGAGTTAGAAGAAGAAGTATATGCTAAACAACCAGATGGATTTCAACTAACTGATAAGGAAGACATGGTTTTCTGATTGAAGAAAGCTATGTATGGGCTCAAGCAAGCTCCTAGAGCCTGGTATGCTAGACTGGATAAATACTCATTGAAGCTTGGATTCAATAAAGGTACTACTGACAACAACTTGTATTTTAAGTTGGATCATGACAAAGAGTTGATTATTGAAGTCTTTGTTGATGACATTATTTTTGGAGGAGATGATGATTTATGTATGAAGTTTTTCGATGAAATGAAAAGTGAATTTGAAATGAGTATGATTGGAGAGATGAAGTTCTTTCTGGGATTGCAATTCACTCAATTAGACAATGGGATTTTCATATCTCAATCCAAGTATGTGAAAGAATTACTGAAGAAGTTTGGCATGGAAGACTCAAAGCTTGTTGGTACACCCATGGTTACTAGATGCAAGTTAACACAAAATGATGATTCTCCTAAGGAAAATCAAACAAGATACAGGTCAATGATTGGAAAATTGCTCTACTTAACTTGGACTAGACTAGACATCATGAATGTTGTATGTATGGTTGCTAGATTTTAGGTTGATCCAAAATATTCTCATGTGACTATTGTAAAGAGAATCTTTAGATATTTGAAAGGAATAGTTGATTTTGGGCTTTGGTATCCTAAAGATGATGATCTTACATTGAGTGCATATATTGGTACGGATTGGGAAGGAGATGTAGATGACAGGAAAAGTACTAGTGGTGGTGCTTTCTTCCTAGGGAAGAAGCTGGTGTCTTGGTTGAGTAAAAAGAAGAATTCCATTTCCTTATCTACTGTTGAGGTAGAATATATTATTGCTGCAAGTATTTGTACTCAAGTGATGTGGATGAAACATATGCTAAAATATATTAGAGTAGTATATGATGAACCTATTGCCATATACTGTCACAACTCAAGTGAAATAAACATATTGAAGAATCTAGTGCTACACTCTAAGACCAAGCATATATCAATCAAGTTTCACTTTTTGAGGGAGAAAGTGAATGAGAAAGAAGTCAGATTGGAGTATGTGCCTACCAAAGAATAGGTTGCAGACATTTTCACCAAGTTGTTGCCAAAGGATACTTTTGAGTATCTCAGAGGCATGCTAGGGGTGATTAACCCTCCTGATATGAACTAGAGATGCATTTACTTGTATCAATCTGGATTGATGTTTTCATGGCTGCTACTCAGGGGGAGTAGTCAGATGTGTAGATATGTGGTTCAAAGCTTGTATGTGGCAAGATAATGTTTATCTTTGCCATTTATGTCAAAGGGGGAGAAGAGTCATGTGAAAAACTATGAATTATTTGGCGAAAAGACCCTTGTGGGGTAAAGTTCATGTAGAAGAATTTGAGGAAGAAGAGTTGAAAATCTAAGGGGGAGTAAGTGTTGATTGAGAGTTATGTTGGTGGTGTTTTTCACATCATGTTTTTCCATCAATTCCAAAGGGGTAGATTGTTAGATGTTGTGATTGTGTTGTTGATATGTGGTTGTCATTGATGTCAACACTATTAGCATTGATGTATTGAAGGTTGTATATGTCAAGGATATTGAGAAAATTGTTAAAGAAAGAGTTGTAGGTTGCTAGTGGAAAAATGAAGGTCATGAAGGTGTCTTGCTCAGTACATTGATGATAAATCATTGTGGACTAAAGGGTTTATTGTTGAGAGTATCTATTTTATCCACCAAAAGTTTCAAAGGTCTGCGTGAAGTTTTGATCATGTTATGAATAGTTGTGTTCTGACAGTTTTTTTCTAGTTTTAGTTAGTATTCCTAAGTGAAGTTGATGTTATTATAGTAATTTAAGTTGTTGTGAATGTCTCTCTCTTGGTTCTTGTTGCTTTTGGATGCTTCTACACCATTTTCTATCTTTTTTGCATGTCCATGTTGATCGATGTGTTCGTGGTCGAAGATTTTTCTCATGTGTGTTCGGGTTTTCGTGTTATTGGCCGACATGGTGGTTGTAACGTGTTTTGGATCCATGGAGATTAAAATTTGAATGTCTAGCATACTTGAGGATGTTGTTTTAGTGCAAAAAATAATATTGTCTGACGGTGTTTGATTCACATTGAAAATTTATTTGTAAATTTGGGTCTGACATTAAAAATATATTTTATATTTTTTCGACAAAGTTGTTGATGCAAATCCATGTTGCAGATATATAAGAGCAATTTTTTGAGCAAAAGTGAAGTGTGCATAAGTATGTGAGAGAAGAGGAAGATAAAATGTGTGAATAATGATCTAATCATTTGATTGTAGAGCAAAGTGTGAAGAAGTTTGAGTGAAGTGTGAAGGAGTATTTATGTGCTTAACCAGAATTATATCAGGATTTTGGAGAAGCTATTTTCTCAATTCATACCCTATGGATCTAATCCATATTTCTCTTCTTTGGGTAGTGATCCCTCTTGTATTTGAGCAGTGAGCTCTAGGAAGTGTTCCTAAATGCATGTGCATTCTCATTATTCTTCTCTATACTTTTAATAGGGTATAATATTGTGGACTGAAATCCATTGTGGTTTTTCCCCTAACAAGGTTTCCACATAAACAATCTTGGTGTTCTCTATGTTTTTGATGTGTTGATTGTTTAAGGTTTATTGTTCATGCATCAAATCAGAGATTAAGTTAAGTTAACTTTGAAAAGTTTAGATAATCTATGACAACTGATTCACCCCCCCTCTCAGTTGTCTATCCTTGTTTTTCCAACAACACTTGTGAAGGTTGCTAAGCTAACAAGTTTGAAAGGAAAGTATGAAACTTTGAAGATGGGTGAAGATGAAAATATTTCTTCTTTTATGCAAAAAGTAAATGAACTTGTGATGGGTATTAGATGTGCTAGTGGTACCTCGGATGAACAAGAAATTGTAGCTAAAGTGCTCAAATCATTGCCTCCCTCTTACAAATCAAAGGCTCAAGCTATTGAAGAGCTCAGAACAATGACAAATGTGACAAGAGATATGTTGATTGGTAAACTTGTTGCTTTTGAGTTGAGTGAATTTGGTGATTCTACCCCTAAGACTAAATCTACATTTAAGGCTTATTTATCCCGACGAAACATGCAAAGATATGATATGGGAGAAAGTTCTAGAAATACATTCAAGTATGAGGAAGAGATGAAACAACTTGAAGAAGAAGAAAGAGAGGTAGAAGAGCTAGAAGCACTGATTGTGAAGAAAGAAGGCAGCGAAAAAGGTAAGTATAAATGAAAATTTCCTATTAAATGTTTCTCTTGCAAAAAAATAGGTCATTTTGCTTCAAGTTGTCCTGAAAGAGTTCCTAGGTCCAAGCCTTACAAACCTAGATTTCAAAAGAAATTCTATTATGTTGAAGAAAGTGTGATTGATGAAGAATCTAATAAATAAAATGGAAATGAAGATGAATGGGATTTCATTGCTATCAAGGAAAATGGTTTGGTGGCTACTGAATTTTCTAATGTTGAGAAAGCTCTTGCAACCCAAATTGAAGAAAAGAATGAGTGGGTTATTGATAGAAGATGATCACATCATATGACTGGTGACAAAAGAAAATTTGTAAATCTAAAGAAATATGATGATGGGGTTGTAAGATTCAGAGATAACAATGATGGTGTGATTCATGGTAGAGGATATATTTGTCTTGGTGGTAAAATAACATTGATGATGTCCTTTATGTTGAAGGCTTGAAGCATAACCTATTGAGTGTTGGACAGATGGTGGACAAGGGTTACAATATTTAGTTCAAAAATGGAAGATGCAGGATACTTGGAAGTTCTGGAAATGAAATTGCTTCAGGTACAAAGATAAAAGGTAAAAATTTGCACCTAAGTGTTGATGTAAGTTGTTTGATTGCTCAAGTGGATGAAAGTTGGTTATGGCATAGGAAGTTTTGTCATGTGAATTTTGATAACATTTTCAAGGTAAGCTCCACTCAAGTAGTAAGAGATCTACCTAAGCTAGTAAAGCCTACTAACACAATATGCAAGGAATTTCAGATGGGAAAACAAACTAGAGTTACTTTTCAGAGCAAACAACATCATACTAATGGAATACTGGAGCTGGTGCATATTGATCTGTGCAGTCCCTCCAAAATCAGAAGTCTACAAGGAGAAAGGTACTTTATTCTTCTTATTGATTATTACTCTAGGATGATATGGGTTGATTTCTTAAGAGAAAAATGTGAAGCATTAGAGAAGTTAAAAATTTTGAAAGCTATGGCAGAGAATGATATAGGTTGGAACATCAAATGCCTAAGGTTAGACAAAGGTGGTGAGTTCACTTCCTGGGAGTTCAATTCTTTCTGTGAAGAGCAACGAATCAGAAGACAATTATCTTCTCCCTGAACCCCTCAACAGAATGGAGTTGTAAGAGAAAGAGCAGAATAATTCTGGATGTTGCTAGAACAATGATGTTGGAAGGAAATGTGCCTCACATCTATTGGAGAGAAGTTGTAAACACTGTTGTGTACACTCTAAACCGGGTAAATCTCAATGGTATTTCTGGTAAGACTCCTTTTGAGCTATGGTTTGGTTATAAGCCTATTGTTAAATATTTCAAGATATTTTCAAGCAAGTGTTATATTAACAGAGATGAGGACATAGGAAAGTTTGATGCAAGGAGTGATGAAGGAATCTTTCTAGGTTACTCTACTAAAAGAAAGGCTTACCTGTGCTATAATATAAGATTGAGGAAAATGGTTGAAAGTGAAATTCTCAGAGTTGATGAGGAATCTACTAGATCATCCAAATACTATGGATATGATTTAGATGAACAGCAAGATAGTATAGACAAAGGGAAGAATGCTCTGACACAGAATCAAGCTCAAATTGTTTCGGTGAATAAAGAAAGTCAGGAAGGAGAAACAAGTGTAAGTGCAGAAGAAAGAATAGAAGAACCAGAAGTGTGAGAGAATCCTAAAATTCTGAGGTATGTAAAGCTAAATCATTTTGAAGATCAAATTATAGGAGATAAGAATAAAGGTGTGCAGACTGGACGAAGGATTGTAGAATAGTATTGTCTGATTTCCAAGATTGAGCCTAACAATGTCAATGAAGCCTATAATGATGAACACTAGATGGAAGCTATGAAGGAAGAATTGATCCAGATTGAAAAGAATGATACATGGATTCTTGTTCCTAGACCTAAAGACAAAAATGTGATTGGTACTAAGTGGGTCTTTCAGAATAAGCTGAATGAACAAGGTGAAGTGGTCTGGAATAAAGCAAGATTGGTAAGTAAAGGGTATTCACAAATGGAAGGTATTGATTTTGAAGAAACCTTTGCCCCTGTTGGAACCTTCAAATTTTTGAAAAATTTGAAGGTGCCATGTCAAAAAATTTATACAGCACTCAGAAAACTCAATTGTAAAATCAGCCCCAGGAGCACATTTTAAAACTCATAACTTTGGATCTGTTCATTTTCATCCAAAACCATCTTGTAGCAAAGAAAAATTCCATCAGAGAGAGCAGTCGTAGTCTCACTTATATTTGCAAGAGTGGTTTATAGTCTCACCAATCGGAAAGAGTTGGTTTGAAGTCTCACTGATCGGAAAGAACAACACTATCAGAGTGAAATCCTCAAGTCATCCTGAGCATACATGTTGTAGACATCAAAAATATACTAATTGACATCGTGCATCTGATCCTGATTTACTAACATCGTTTCTTCCTAAATCATCCCTTGGTCTAACCATTTAATCAAATTCCCCTAGCTAATTAAATTCATCAATATTCATCTCTTAATTAAATAAATCATTTTGTCTAATTAAGTCACTTTCTCTTGTTAATTAAATCAATCCATCTGATCTAATTATCCCTATTTAATTAAATAATCAATTTATTTGATTAAATCTCTAAAGTCTATCCACTAAATTAAATAAATTAAAACCTTATTTGATTTAATCTAACACCATCCCTTTTGATTAAATAAATCAAAATATTTATTTAATTAGCCTCTTATCACATTCCTCTTTTATCTGATTTAAATAAATCCATAAATTTGAGTCAAATAAGTCACATCATCTAATCTCCTGTTAAATTAATTAACCCTTGATTAATTTAACCTCATCTCATATCACATCCTCTAGATAATGTAAGTTGCACATGAAAATAGATTTAATTCATTTATTAAATCCCTATTTTCCCCACAAGGCATCTTTTTGGAATATTCTCTCAATTTGAATTCAAAAATTTCAAGTCAACATGTACATCCAACAAGGCATTTAAAACCTCTTACATGTCCTTTGCCTTGAGCCAAGTGGCATTTATTGCATTTTCCCTTCCCTCTTACATGTCATTTCAACAAATTTGAATTTCAATATTGGCATTTATTGGCACAAACCCCAAATCTTGCACAACCATCATCCATTCATAGCTTGACAAGTGGCACCATATCCTTGGATGAAAGTTAGTCCCACATTGCTCAAATTTGGGCTTTCATCCATCTTGAAATCCTATAAATGAAGAGCTCCTCTCCTCATTTCAACATCCACAATTTGAGTAAAGTTACCATGCTCAAATATTTATCAAGTTTCACACCATTGAGTTCATAGCTAGGTTCTTTTGTAGATTTTGCTTGGAGTCTTCATCATTCATCATCAAAAGTGGATCAAAGTGCATCATCAAGTCTATATATCAAAGCTTGCAATCATAGGAATTGGGAAAGGGCCAAATTTCCACATCAAATTGGCACCAATTCCCCCATGGGATCAAGAGTTTGCTATTTAAATTAGGATTTCATCTTTGTTTTATCTCTTGTATTGTGTTCTTGCATATTTTCATTCCTAGTTTGAATTGTAAATGGATTCCATGAGGAATCCTTGTTTATACTTGCAATATCTAACTTAGGGTGTTTTATCTCTTTGTTTTGTAGGTACATAGATTTGGGGTTCACACATGTTATGCCGATGGACCCTCATCGGCAAGAAATTCACTTTGTCTCACCAATAAAATGAAGAGAAACACGTTGGGGAGACATGTGCTATTGAAGTGAGTTTTCCTTCTCCTTTCGACTTCATATGTTATACCGATCGACAAGAATGGTTTGAAGTCTCACCGATCTGCAAGAATGGTATGAAGTCTCATCGACAACTGCAAGAGTGGTTTGAAGTCTCACCGATATCTGCAAGAGTGGTTTGAGGTCTCACCGATCGTACAATCTTACTACAACAATCTACATCAGAGAGACTCTATGATATTGATGTAAGATAAAATGTCTCCTTGATGTCATATGTTACCCCGATATAGTGAATGCATATGATCGTAGTGTGCGAACCCCTTTCCTAGTACCTGCAAAACAACATGAGTAAACAAGTTAAACAAGGATTCCCCATGAAATCCATTTACAAACTGAAAATAGGAAAGAAAACAATGAAGAACAAAATAAAAACAATGAAATAGCTTGAATCCTAATTTAAATGTGCAAACTCATGATCCCATGGGGGAATTGGTGCCAATTTGATGTGAAAATTGGCCCTTTCCCAATTCCTATGATGCAAGCTTCGAATGTTGAAGAGATTGACCCAATTTGTTGGTGAAAGATGAGAACTCCAAGGAAAATCTGCAAAAAACCTAGCTATGACTCAATGATAATGGATAAAATTCAAGAGATATTTGAGCATGGTAACTTTGCTTGGATTGTGGATGATGAAATGAGGATATGAGATTTTTTATTTATAGAATTCTAAGATGGATGAATATCCAAATTTGAGCAATGTGGGACTAACATTCATCCAATGATATGATGCCACTTGTCAAGATATGAATGAATGATGGATGCGCAAGATTTGGGGTTTGTGCCAATAAATGCATGAATTTGAATTTCAAATTTGTTGAAATGACATGCAAGAGGGAAGGGAAAATGCAATAAATGCCACTTGGCTCAAGGCAAAGGACTTGTAAGAGGAAGTTATTGCCTTGCTAAATGTACATGTTGACTTGGAATTTTTGAATTCAAATTGAGAGAATATTCCAAAAGATGTCTTGTGAGGAAAATAGAGATTTAATAAATAAATTAAATCTATTTTCATGTGAAACTTGCATTATCTAGAGGATGGGACATGAGATGAGGTTAAATTAATCAAGGGTTAATTAATTTAACAAGAGATTTGATGATGTGACCTATTTGACTCAAATTTATGGATTTATTTAAGTCAAATAAGAGAGGAATATGATAAGAGGCTAATTAAATAAGGATTTTGATTTATTTAATTAAAAGGGGTGGTATTAGATTAAATCAAATAAGGTTTTAATTTATTTAATTTAATGGATAGACTTTAGAGATTTATCAAATAAATTGATTATTTAATTAAATAGGGATAATTAGATCAGATTGACTGATTTAATTAACAAGAGAGATGAATATTGATGAATTTAATTAGATAGGGGGAATTTGATTAAATGGTTAGACCGAGGGATTAGTCAGGAAGAAACAATGTTAGTGAGTCAGGGTCAGATGCATGATGTCAATCAGTATATTTTACGTGTCTACATTTTTCCCCTCTTTGAAGCAATGCACTTGTTGCATTGGTTCAAAGAATAACTGATCTCGATCAAAGCCAAAAAATTTTGATATTTAAAAACTTGCCCCACTACTGCATGGCAAGAGAAAACATGCCATTATAATGCCCCCTCGAGAGTTCGGACAAATTTTTTTATTTTTTGGGTGATCTCGCGAAAAAAGGTGACAAAGTACCCGACAAGTTCAAAAGGGCTCCAGGAGGCTAAAAACATGTCTAAATGCAATAAAACAATGAAAAACAAGCCTCAAACGGACAAAATAAGGTTTGGGGGTCCAAAACCCTAGCAGGATAGCCTTTTAGGGTTAAAAATCCTTAATTTTTAGGCTTAAAAGGGGCCCGAGGGGTCACTTTCAAGTCATTTTCACACACCTCCACCAGCAACCTTGATATTTGAGCTCTGACTCCTCGACGATATGGTGGAACGATAGCTTCCCATGCACATCATTAATCGAGTTCGGACATACCAGTGGCCACCTAGCATCAGGGCACCGGTATGTGACCCTTACCCAAGCTTCATTTTTTCATTTAATGCTCTTAATTAATGCTTTAAAAGGGGAGCTCACCTCCAACGGTGCTATATAGCATTGCTCGGCATTTAAACTGCACCGCGCAATGCCATTTTGCACTGCAATAGTGTTGTTTTGTGCCACAGCGGTGCAGTTCAGAGTTTAGAAACTCTGACGCTGGGCTTAGGCTCAGTGGGTCAGTTTGGGTAAAGTGCACCGTGGTGGCACCCTTTTCACCCAAACTATGACACTGGAAGGGAAAGTACACGATGGCGGTGCCATTTGGCTCTTTTTGGGCTCAAGCGTTGGAGTTTGAGTAAAATAAAACTGCAATGCCATCACAAACTGCACTAGTAGGGACTTTCTGGAGCGTTCGACTAGGAAATTTTCAAAAAATTTAACACACTGACCTTCCTTAATGTAGGATGCGGTGAGGGAGCTCTACTCCCGGGAGCACCGATAACGAGATTTGGCTAGCATTCTATGGGACCTGAGCGACAGGGACCAGGATCGATTGGGAGTTGCGGGATTGTGGCACATTGCATATGCGGCACCTGTGCCCACTCACCTAGGAATGTTATCAACGCTGGCTGAGAGGTGGCACAGCGAGATGTCATCATTTCATCCCCCCAGTAGCGAGGCCACCGTCACCCTGGAGGATGTTTGGCACATTTTATGATTGCCTATTCATGGCCAATGGGAAATTTTTGATATGGATGAGGGACGCGAGTCCTGCATTAGAGTCCTCGCTACATAGGACATTATCTACTATGAGGGATAGATTGAGCTAGAGCGATACAGGGTCATAGCACCTCTCTTCCGCTAGGTGGTTGCAACTATCATTTCGGCTCTCGTTACCCCAGACAGATGAGGGCAATACTTCAATCCTAGCTGGGGGTATTGCTAGGAGTGGATGGTCCGAGACAAGCCAATTTGCTTCACAGGGGGGCCTGTCCTCCTAGCTTTACTTTACAGGGACCTATACGAGTATGTTTACATGGATGGCAGAGCGCTGGGGGCCGAAGTGACACTACTTCACATCTGGGCATGGGAGCACATTTTTGTGCTACGTCCACATGTCATTCCAGTTCTGATGGGGGCAGACAATGCCCTCATGGTATGATACAGAGGCGGTGTGTCCTTTACACACACTGGTAAGCATGGGATCCCCTACTGAGGCAGGTCTTAGATGAGATTCTTGTTTTCACTTGGAGACCATACCTTGGTCAGCCCAGATGGGCCAATGATGTCAATCAGCTCTTTTACTACCGCTAGGACCAATACATGCAGGGGCGATAGCATACGATGATTGAGAGGTACCTTCCCAGGCGTGTACAACGTCAGTTCAGAGAGCCGCAGAATCGGCCTAAAGATGGCTACATAGCCATTTTTGCTCGCAGCATGACACATGTGTCATGGGGACATGGCATTCCTACCTTTGAGGTAGTCAATAGCTTTAGGCACTTGGTAGCCCAACCGTGGGCTTATGATCAGGGCCTAGCAGATCCAGGCACTACTCAAACTTATAGGGACTGGTTCCGACCTCCACTTCAGTTGACCATTCCAGGTGAGGATCCAGATGTGCGTAGAGTTAGAGGCAGAGGGAGAGGACGAGGGCGAGGGCGAGGACTGAGGATTGTGATTTGACAGGATCCACCAAGTGTGCCCCTAGTCCCACCAGGTCATAGGGATGTTCACATGCAAGATCAATAGTAGGAGCCACCACGAGGTGAGGATCAGCCTTGGGTGTAGCCACATGTGCAGCCATAGGGACAGGTAGACAGTCGAGATGAGCTGATTACGCAGTTACAGGCCTAGGTTCAGGCAGTGATAGCAGATAGAGATTAGGTGAGGGCTAAGAGGGAGTAGCTCAGGGCAAAGAGAGATCAGGCTGTGCAGCAGAGACAGGCTGCAGAGGTACAGGCAGCTACAGAGCTAGGCCACAAACAACAGATAGAGAGCATGACAGCCTCCTCCTCCCAGGGCACAGTGCCAGTACGATCCTATAGGGATGCCATCTGAGAGGTAGAGTACTACCGTCAGGCTTATCATGATACTATGCCTAGAGTAGATTGGGTCCCAGAGTACTCAGAGCGGGCCAACCAAAGACCACTAGAGGGTCACGGTGACAGGGGTGAGGGCAGCATCCACTAAGATCGAGCTTGATCGAGATGGTACATACTTTTTGTGCCTTATGGGCTCGTTTTTGATAGCCCGATGGGAGTTTTGTACCAATTGACATATATGTACAGTGATCCAATTTATTCTTTGTACTATGACAATGACATGATTGATGATATATATGAGCTAATTTTGATGTGATGTACCATGTTCTCCTTTATGCATGGATGGTTTATTTCTATATGCTTTGTAGTGATATCTTTATGGATGCATTTATTTCTAATGATGCATGTGTTATGATTATGACTAACAAATCTATATTATTTTAACCTATGATATGCAAATGTGATGATCTATTTATGATAATGCAACTGTAATGGTCCAATATTTGAAATGATATGATGATGGTGCATATGCAAAATGATATGTAAATTGTGTTTATGAAATGTTAATGAATGGATGCATATATGAATTTTGTACGTTTATGACTATGTGGAATGATTTACGTAATGAATGTTTTATGATGTTATATATGAGATGATATGGTTTTATGATATGCTTAGAATAACAAATGTTTATTATCCTAGATGTAATAAATGATGATGATGATGATGATGATGATGATGATGATTACTTTATGAGGAATTGGGATTTTCAAAGGGCCAAATTTTCTTATGTTTGATAATACACATGGTACAATGCATCAAGGTATATAAAACCAGGATGGAGTTGTACCCAGTGGGATGGACTTTGACTTGACACTTAGATAGGAGTATTCCTGTTCACACCTGACATACAGAAACCTTGTTAGGATGCACTTCAGAAGTTTCAGACACCTCGGACCAAAACACAGAAAGGTAAACCTATCCCTGCAATAGTCAACAAGTTGCCCTAGACCTCTTCCATACATACCTAACAAAACAAGTATTCGCCGAGGTTATATTACAAGAACATCCAACAAGCATAGCAAACAAAAGATAATGATCGTTGCCCCATTCCTATTTCTCTAAATCCTCTATTTTGGGATATCATCGAGATGTCCTTGGAATGATCACAAATAAGATAAGTCAGAAGATAAAGACCAAGTAAATAAACAAACTAATGCTCTTCAATACCATTAACGAAAAGAGGATGTGTTTTCTAAGGATGATAACCAAAACTTATTGCCAAAAGGTAATGCCCATTGTAGGAAGGATTCATCCTAGGACATGTTAGTGGATGGTGGCATGTCATTTCATTTATCTAAAGTTCTCTAAGGGATGATTGATATGGGACCAATTCAAATGATGAGTTACCAATATGAAGAGAGGACCAACTTGCTTACGTACTGACTTAGACTTAAGACTTGACATTTGGAGTTTTGCTTTTAATCTGCTAGACTTGTTTCTAACTGTTTCGCCAAAGGTTGAGGGTGACAATTAGTTTATTATGAGTGGTGTTTATTGTGGGTGCAAGTGAGATGAGGTGGATGGATTTTGGATGTTTTTGATGTTTTGCAATGTTTTGAGGCTATTTTTCATATTTTTCAAATGTTTTGATTTTTTTGATTTTCTAATGTTTTTGGGATTTTATGATATTTTGACCAAAAGACTAACCTAAAGACCTATCCTAGGGGTCTCAAGGGCTAATCAATGGATGAGCCTTGCCTACGTTATACACACAAAGACCACGTAGTTCAAATAATGACTTGACCAATTTACAGGTGAAAATATACATGATGAAATGTCAGTTTATTATGACAGACTCCTAAAGGACTGACCTAAGTGTCTCAAGGAGTGATCAAAGATCAACCTTGCCTACGTCCAAGCTTAGAGATGACATAGTTCGACTAGATGACTCTGTTTTTTAACTTTTTGACTTTTTTTTTGGATTTTTGATATGTTTTGAATGTTTTTGGATTTTCTAATTTTCTAATTTTATGATGTTTTTGGATTTTATGATTTGAGGATTTTAAGATCATACACGAATCCGATCCAATAAGAACATGCCCCCAGCATGATGAATAGACTACTCCGATGAAGGCAGGACAAACTAACCTTAAGGATGGGCTGAGTAGTACTAGGAGGGATCATGATACGAAAACAGGACCAAGCTATGGTGTGGATGAGAGTGGATGAGTGATGGATGGAGACCTAAATGCGATGGATGATGGGAGTGAAATAGATGGATGATACAGAACAAGTCGTAAGGATCCTGGTGGATGGAAAGTGCTTATTTATGCAAGGCACCTGTTTTCCAGGTTTTCACCAAGGTACTTGTCCAAAGTGCCACCGAAGTGGTTTTCACTAGAGGACGATTTTTTTCTTTACTGTTTTTCAGTCCTTTTTCTGATTTTTGGATTTTTTTATTTTTTTGTTGTCACCAAGATGCCTGTTTGCCAGGTTTTCGCCAAAGTGGCCATTTTTTTAAGACATTTTTTAATTTTTTGGATTTTTTGGTTCTATACCTTGAAAGATTTATGCATAAAACTTTTTGAGATGAGCGCTATTCATGGGCTCCTGCAGAGGTTCCCCTTTGGGTGTTGATAACTGATATGCCCCTGATTTATAACTTGTTGTGATGACGAAAGGTCCTAACCAATTAGGTTTGAACTTGCCTTTGCTGCTTGGGTTTGGGACATTCTTCTAATTTTCTTTTAAGACCAGTTCTCTGACTTGGAAAGTCCTACTTCTGATTTTCTTGTTGTAGCTCTATTTGAGTCTATTTTGATAGACTTGCAAATGATTTAAAGCATCTATGCATCTCTCATCCAGTAACTCCATCTCGTTTAGTCTTGATACCTGATACTCTTCATCTGTGATGAGGTTTTGCAGTGATATCCTAAGTGATGGGAGCTTGATCTCAATAGGGAGAACCACTTCTAATCCGTAAACCAAGGAGAATGGGTTGGCACTAGTGGGTGTACAGATGCTAGTTCGATAAGCCCAGAGGGCGAGATTAAGCTGCAGATGCTAGTCATGACCTGCGTCATTGACTATTTTCTTGAGGATTTTGAGGATGGTTTTTTTTGTAGCTTCTGCTTGGCCATTGCCTTGGGGATAGTACGGGGTGGAGAAGCAATACTAGATTTTGAATTTCTCGCACAAGTCACCAACCTCCTGGTTCTTGAATGGTGTCCCATTATATGAGATAATGGCTTGTGGGACACCGTAGCGACAGATGAGATAGTTCAGGATGAATTTTGAGATTTGCTTCTTAGTTATATATGTCATGGGTATGGCCTCTACCCACTTTGTGAAGTACTTAGCTACAATTATGATTAATTTGTGGCCATTGGATGAGGTGGGTGTGATTTTCCCAATGAGATCGAGTCCCCACTGCAAAAATGGCCATGGTGTGACGATAGGATGGAGCTCTTGAGTTGGAGCGTGGATGAGGTCCCCATGTTGTTGACATTGTAGACACCTTTTAGCATGATCATGCACTTCTCTTTCCATTGTGGGCCAATAATACCCCATCCTTAGTAGTTTCTTGGCTATGTTCATTCCACTTGAGTGTGAACCACATATACCGTTGTGTACCTCGGTTAGAGTAGTTAATGCTTCCTCAGCATTTAGACAGTGTAGCAAGGTACCTTCCATGCTTCTACAGTATAAGGTATCACCTAGGATGACAAATATGGATGCCTTTTTAACAAAGGTTCATTTTAGGTTTGATGGCAGGTCAGCGAGTATGACTCCTATTCGAAGATATGTGTAGATGTCATGGTACCAAGGATCACCAGGACCAACGATTTCACACACAAATTCTAATTCTAGTACCTCAAACATGGGAACGAGAAGCTACTCAATCAAGAATTCATATTTTAGAACATTGTTGGGGATATTCAGCAAGGATCCAATTGTTGCCATGGCATCTGCTGCTCTGTTGTTGGTTCTAGGAATCTGCTCAAATGTTATTTCAATAAAAGATTCTTTGAGAGTCTCCACCAATTTCTTGTATGGAGTGAGCTTATCATCCTTGGTCTAATATTCATTATTGACTTGGTTTATGATCAACTGAGAGTCTTCGTAGACTTTGAGAGCTATGATATTCCATTGCATTGCTATCCTAAGACCTATGGTTAAGGCCTCATATTCTACAATATTATTAGTGCAAGGAAATGCCAATTTGTATGACCTTGGTATGCAAGCCCCTTGTGGGGTGATGAAGTAGACACTAGCTCCTGATCCGTGATGCGTGTATGAGCCATCGAAGTATAGTTTCTAGTGGTCAGCTACGTTGAAGTTAAAAATGGATTCATCTAGAAACTCTGAAACAAGAGGATTCTCAGAATAAATAGGTGCCTCTGCTAGTTGATCTGCAATAACCTAACCCTTGATTTCTTTTCTCTCCACATACTCGATGTCATATTCTGATAATATCATTACCCATTTTTCCATTCTTCTTGTGAGCATTGCCTTTGATAAGAGATACTTGAGGGGGTCAATTTTGGTGATGAGCTTTATCTTGTGTGCCAATATGTAATATCTGAATTTTTGTGATGCAAACACTATTGAAAGGCATGCTTTCTTGATGAATGAGTAGTTTAGCTCATGACCAACCATTGTTCTGCTAATATAGTAGATAGCCCTCTCTATTCCATTTTCATCATGCTGAGCTAGCAAAGCTCCAAGGGCTGCTGCTATTGTTGATACATATAAGATCAATGGATTTCTTGGGATGGGTGGCATTAAGACTAGTGGTGTCAATAGATATTCCTTGATTTTGTTAAATGCATCTTCACATTTTGTATCCCATTTATATGCTACCCCCTTGTGGAGTAGGTGAGAATATGGATTCTACTTGTCTGCCAGTTGTGCTATGAATCATCAGATGGATTGTAGTTTTCCTTGGAGACCTCTCAGTTGTTTTAATGCCCTTGGTGCTTCCATCTTGAGGATTTCCTTTACCTTTGTCGGATCCACCTCGATACCCCTCATGGAAACTATGTATCCTAGAAATTTACCTGATTGTACGCCGAAGACGCACTTCTTGGGATTTAGTCTAACTTTGTATTCCTCCAGTCTATCAAATATAGCACTTAGGGTTGCTATATGATCTTATCTTTTTCTTGACTTAGCTAGAATGTCGTCAACATAGTCTTCGACTATTTTATGAATCATGTCATGGAATATCAATGTCATGGCCCTTTGATAGGTTTCTCTTGCATTCTTTAGGCCGAATGGTATCATGTTCCAGCAGTAGGTCCCCCATGGACAAGTGAAAGTCGTCTTATGTTGATCTTCTTTTGCTATCATGATCTAGTTGTATCATGAAAATCCATCCATTAGTGATAGCATCTCATGCCTGCTGTCATGTCTACTATCATGTCGATGTTGGGAAGCTTGAAATTATCCTTGGAAAATGCCCTATTCAAATCTCTGAAGTCTATACAGATTCTAATGGCTCCGTCAGGTTTTGAAACAGGTACCAAATTTGACACCCATTATGGATAATCGATTGGTCGAATAAATCCTACATCTAACAACTTTTTGAGCTCCATTTTGACCAATAAGGCGATTTGAGGATGCATTTTTTGAAGCTTTTTTTTGACTGGTTTTGCTTCTGGATACATTGCTAAATGATGAACCATAGTCTTTGGATCAAGCCCTGGCATGTCAGTGTAACTCCATGCGAAGTTTATTTTCCTTTCCCTTAGGAATACTGCTAGGAGTTCTTGCTCTTCTGATGATAGTGATTCTGCATAGAATGTGATATGCGGGGTCTCCTCTATTCCTAGGTTGAACGGATTGCATTTTTTGTCCAAGACTGCTGACTTCTCATGATGAATAGCTCTTAAGGGAAAATTGAATCCTTCATCCTTGGGTGCCTCAGAGAGGTTTTCACCATTGGATACATCCTTTCTTTTTACTATTTTCTTGTCAGAGAGTGCCATAGTGTGGTTTTCACTCAAGGACTTAGATATGATTCTTAGTTTCTCACTTTTACGACTGAAGGATTCAATTGTTTCCCCATAATAGGCATGTGTGTCCAACTCCATTATAAACCCGCTTTGTGATCCCCTTCTGGAATGTTGTCCTGCAATCCCATGAATTTTGAGAGTGCCTCGTCATTTTTGAATGTATAGAGAACCGGTGGTCCTCGTTGGTCATAGTCGATCAGTTGGGGGTACACTAAATGGATCTCATGATTTGGATGGCCTGTTTCAAAGGAAAGGGTGCTAATCATACACAAGGTGGTATCTTCAAATAGCCTAAGTAGATTGGTCATGGTATCTTCATCATTGCTACTAATATAGGCCTCAGTTATAAAGTTATGTATGTCTCTATCTGTGGATATTGGTGAGCATACTTTTGCTAGTATTGGCTGAGGAGAAATATTAACTATTCTAACAGGAGGACTTCAGCCACGTATGGTTATACTCAGAGGGGTACATCCAAGACCAAGGTTTGTTATGGGTTGCGTCTCTGGCATGATAGGTATTATGAGCCCATTGTCATTTTGTCCCAGTCTTTGATTTCTATCATAGCCCATTGCGAGCATCATTTGTAGGCCCTTGCTTGTCTCATCCATTGGTAATTCAGGTGTCGATCTTTCATCTTGATATAACATGTGATATGGATCTACTTCAATAACCTCTAGGCCAAGGTCTCCCCAGCTTGTGAATTCGGGATAGTCTTCAGGAGACGTTTGTGATGTGGAAGCTTGATTTTCTTGTGGACCTCCCCATGATCTATGAGATTGTGGTAACTCTCCTATCACAAAATCATTTTTAGGGAGCTTGTAGCTTCCACAACCATCCTCCTGGATGATAAGCTTGATGTCAGAGATGGTGGGGATGGTGGGGGTGGTGGGTGTCTTTGTCGCAGAAGTGGACGCAAGAGTGGCGGGGTCGATGTATGGTGTGGATGGGCCCTCATCATTTTTTGGCACTTGGGGGATTTTGTAATACTTTGCTTCAAGATTTTTGCAATATGAAAGTAGTTCAGGATCTCCATGGACAATAACCTCTTGTCCATTATGTGTAAATTTCACACATTGGTGGAAGGTTGATGCTACGACTTTCATCACATGGATCCATGGGCATCCCAGGAGGATATTATATGGCAAGTCAAGTTCCAAGACCTGACAAGTGGTTTCCATGAGAGTCAGCCCTACTTGAATAGGGAGTTTAATCATGCCTTGAGACACTCTTTCTTGGTCATCATATGCTCTTATTGTGATGCCCTTTCCTTTGTCAATGGAATCTTCTGATATTTTCAACTGCTTGATGAGGCTAAGAGAACAAATGTTCAAACCTGCACCTCCATCCACCAAGACCCTTTTGATTTTTCTCTTGTGTACAATGGATTCCAAGTGAAGTGCACAGTTGTGAGATGGTTGGGCGGGGAAATCTTGGTTAGAAAATGTAAGGAGATTAGGCATAATGATATTTTTGACCATACCTTGGAATTTCTCCTCATCGAGATCTACGGGAACAATGGATGAGGCTAATGCTTCCTCAAGGATATTTTTATGCGTAGATGAGATTTTTAACAACTCCATGATGGAGATGTGTACTAGTGTTCTCTTGAGTTGATCTAAGACATTGTAGCCATTAGGAACATATCTAGATGAAGGGACTCTATTTGGTTGGGATGATCCTGCAATGGTGACTTTGCTGCCTCTTGTGGTGACTCCATAATCTTCGGCGTGGGCGCCCTTGATGGTGATGACCATGCAATATTCATTTAGGGAGGCAACAACCATTTCATACACATGATTTACATTACCCTTCCCTTTATCATTTTTATTCCCTTTGTTGCCATGATTTGGCATCGGATTCGTGTAGATTTTAAGATCCTGATTTCCCATAGGTTGTTCTACGTTTATGATTTTCTTATCGATGAGATCTTGGATGATGTTTTTGAGTCTCATGCAACTATTTGTGGTGTGGCCTTTGATTTTATGAAATTTGCAAAGTTGATTCTTGCTATACCAAGGAGGTTTGACATCGGGTTCTTGGTAATTCTTGAATGTAGGAGGCTTGATGAGTTTTTCGTTGATCAACTTTTTCATTATGTCCTCCAATGGTTCCACCAAAATAGCGTATTTTTGTTTGGGATAACTTTTGCATTGGGGTGGTCCTCTTTGATCATTAAGGTTATTGATGGTTGAATTATTGTTGGGTTGATATGTTGTGTGATGAATGTTTTGGCGTTGTGATTGGATTTGTGGTGCGGGTGTATGTTGGCGTGGGGCATTAATGACCACCTTGGCATCAATGACACCATCATTAGTAATGTTCTTGTTTCTTGCCCACGTACGAGGTTTATCATTGTAATTGGATGATGGGCAGTTGTTTTGTTGTTTGTGATATGATGTTGATTCTGCAGGTTGAGTCATGAGGGATCTTTTAATACCAAGCGCCTTGGAGATCAATTGATCATATGTGGTGATACCCTGAACCTTGAGATGAAATGCCAAGCGACCTTCAAGGTTGGCTATGATGGTGCAAACTTGTTGTTCTTCTAGCATGGTCCACTTGCTCTGATTGGCCTTGGATCACCATAGTTGTAGGAATGAGGTGAATAATTCACCCTTTCCTTGTTTTAGGGATGAGAGTTCCTCGAGACTAACATCCATTGCAATTTTGCAAGCATAGTTCTTAATGAATGCGTCTATAATTTCTTGAAATATTCTAATGCTTGAAGGTAAGCGAGAGAACCATTCCATAGTGTGGCCTGCCAAGCTCCTAGGAAATAACTGCATTAGATAAGTATCGTCATATGTGACCTCCATGCAATGAACCTAGAATTCCCTAATGTAATGTGATCTTTAGGGTTTCCCATCCCTCGATATTTGTCAAATTTGGGGATTTCAAATCCCTTGGGGAATGGTTTCATTATTAAGCTCGTATCAAATGGATAGGGACACAAGTTGCTTGGAATTTTGGTTGTTCGCCTTGATTGAAGGTTGAGCACTTGTTGTGAGAGCAACCTGAGTTGTGTCGTCACATCGTTTTGGGTATCAGGGGGTGGGATGAAAGTGTTTTGGGGTGTTTCAATCGCGGGTTGGATGGGTGGGTTGGTTGGTACATTGTTTGATGGTATCTGTATGTTTTGGTGAACGACGTAGGCATCCACCTGCTTTTGTATGAACAACGCTTGTTGTTGATCTTGTTGATGTTATGCTAATATTTGTGCTTGTTGTTGCACTTGTTGATGTTCCAACAACACTTGTTGTTGTGCTTGATGTTGTTCCAACAACACTTGTTGTTGGGCTACCAATTCTACTGCTTCTTGTTTTTCTTGGTATTGCTTTAATGCTTGCGGGTATGCCTGAATTTGTGTTGCTTGTCTTTGTGAAAGAAGTTGTGCTTGATATTGAGCTTGTTGTGCCTGATATTGAGCTTGCACTTGTGCTATTTATGTTTGTTCTGCTTATGCTTGTGCTACTTGTTGTTGTAATAACAGTTGTGCTTGAGCAACCCTTTTGTTGATGGTGTTTTCTACATAGCAACAACTCAAATAGAAAATGATATTCTATCTCTCTTGAAAGATAATATTCAACAATAAATTGCTGAAAATCACCCTAAGGTCTCTCGGGTGTCAGGTTTTGACAATGCATAAACAACTCAGATAATATTTGAAAATGCTGGTAATCACAAGGGGCCTTACAAATGAACAATGCTGGAAGTGAATTTTCATCAAATGCAACAATATGGTGATGCTTTCAATCCTAAAACTAACCTAGATTCAAAATAAACAGCAAAATAAATGAGGGTTCAGAGAAATTTCTAAATCTAAACTAATTCTAAGACTAACAATGCAAATGATAAACACTTGAAATGTACCAATCCCAATGAAACCAATCTCTACTTGACCAAGATAAATCTACAATCTAACAGAAACAGTGCAATCTTCTAAGGTTTCAAAGATTTTTAGATCATGAACATTCACCCAAGACAACCCAATTGCATTTGAAATGAATAAATCTCCATAATTGAACCAAGCACAATGAATATAAAGGTCCAGGCTAACTTTGCAAAGCAACTAACAATCAGCTAGTTGCAAAAAGTATGGACCAGGGATTGTTGTAAACACTTCAAACATTAAATCATAAACATCATTGAATCGGTTTTAAATCTAACCCTAACAACTTTGAGCAATCTGAAAGATTGAATCATAAGAACCATGCAAGATAATTCAACACAAAAGAGATCACCAGAAAACCACAATTCCTTCAATTGTATTGAATCACCAAACTCCAGCAACAATTCCAATGTTCTATTACAACATTTGCTTTAAAGAAGCTAACTCCTAACTCTAACTACTGCTAAACTCGCTTGTATCTATCCGTATATTCCTCTGTTCTCTATTCTATCTATCTACCCCCTTACAAATGAGGCAAAAATGCCATTTATAGAAAACCCCAAACATGTCGGCCCAATTAGATTTTAGAATAATAACTGGCCCCAAAACAAGTCGGCCCAATTATATTTTACAATAATAACGGGCCCCAAAACAGGTCAGCCAAGAGAATTTTAAAATAGGACAAGATTTGCATTAAATGCATGAATATTATCCATGTCGGCCTATGATCTCTAGCAAGATCAGATTCACATATCTTCCAGAAAGTCCTCCAGCTGTAGATAGTTTTGGCATGGATTTTTAGGCAGGTCCTATTTTGAAAATTTAAATTGAACACTTCTAGATTTCCCTCTTTTGGCACGAATCCATATGCAAGTCCCCCTTTAATATTTGTTTAGTCCTGAAAAATAGATATCATTATTAATAGCCCACATGTCCAAATTAAATTCAAATAAAATTTTGACCTTTTCTAAAAAAACTTACATTTTTATAAGGAAACTTTCCACTTTCAGAATTTTTTCCACTTTTGGAAATTTTATTTTCAAAATCTTTTCAAGAAATTTTCATTTTCGTGAACATTTTTTAAAAATTCCATTTTTGGAAAAAATAAATAAATAAATAATTATTTTCAAAAAAAATTCCATTCTAGGAAATTTTGGGATTTGGGCCCTTCTGGGGAAATCAGACCAAGGGAAAAATCTGAGAAAATCCAGGTTAGGCAAATTCTAGACCAGAATCCGAGAAAATCCGGGCAAACAGGATTCTGGGAAAATCCAAGTGGATAGGAATCTGGGAAAATCCAGGCGGACATAATTCTAGGAAAATCGAGGCGGACATGATTCTGGAAAAATCCAGGCAGACAAGAATCTGGGAAAATCCAGGTGGACAAGATTCTAGAAAAATCCAGGCAGACAGGAATCTAGGAAAATCTAGGTAGACAGGAATCTAGGAAAATCCAGTCGGACAATATTCTGGGAAAATCTAGGTGGACAGGATTCTAGGAAAATCCAGGCGGATAGGAATTCGAGAAAATCTAGGCAGATAGGAATCTGGGAAAATCCAGCCAGACAGGATTCCAGGAAAATCCATCCAGACAGGATTCTGGGAAAATCCAACCGGCCAGGATTCCAGGAAAATCCAGCCGGACAGGATTCTGGGAAAATCCAGCCGGACAGGAAAATCCCGGATTGGGGCAAAAGCCCAGATTTTGTTCAGAACTTAGTTTTTCGAAGCACAACTTGGGGGAAGGACTTGGACAAGCAAGATGAACATCTAAGGACCTTCAAAGGCAATGAAATCAATAAAATTAAGGGGCCAAAAGACACCAAAAGCTAGAGCAAAAAGAGGGTCCCTACTTTAAGTGGGGCATGTGTGCAAAACTGCACAACACCTTTGTGCTTGCAATGCTTGTGCAACTTCTTGTTGTTGTTGTTCCAATAACGCTTGGGCTTGTTGCGCTTCTAATGCCACTTGTGTAGCTTGGGTAGCCTGTGCAGTTTGAGCAGCTTGCTGAGTGGCTAGTTGTTCAGCTTTTTGTTTATGAACTTGTTGGTATCCTCTTTGGAAAGTGGCTTGCAATGTTGCATCGTATTGGCTTGATGTGGTGAAAGTTGGTGGTGGTGGTGATGGTGGTGGATTTGGAATGGTGTTTGTGAAGGTGGTGTTGATGTTTTGCATGATGGATGGTGTTGTTGATATGGTTGGTCCTTGGGAGACCACGCTTTGTGATGTTAAGGGGGTGTTTGATGAGGTTGCAATCACTTGTGCATTCGTCGTTTGTGATATCAACAACAAATTTTGGGTGTTTGGTGCAATGCTTTGATTGATGGTTGGGATATAGGTTTGATTGATACTTGGTAAGGGAGGAAGCCCTAAACCAAGGACTAGTGCAGATGATAATGGCAATGGTGGGAGAGGTGGAAATTTAAGGGGTGTGAGTTGTTGCAAAAATGTCGTAGTGTCAAATATGCCCCTTGGTCCAAAAATATCTCCCTCTTCTTGTGAATTTATGAGAAAAGGTGTTTGTGGTGTTGCGTGAAAAAATGATGATGATGGATCGTGATGGAATGTGAGAGGAACATTTTTGTGTAATGGGTTTTGTGGTATGCTTTGTTCCAAAGTGGTGTTTGCATCCAAATTTTGATTATTAACAAGGGGGTGTGTTTGAAGTGCATTGAGAAATGCACTTCCCTTATTAACATTGGGTTGGGTTGGAGCAAACGATGTTGTGATTTGCGGAATGTTTTGTGTGACATTTTGAAATGGGGGTGTAGATGAGATGTGAATGGTGGATGAAATTGGTGGAAACGATGCCTCCACTATAGTACTCACATCAAAATCCGAAGGCAACTTGGCCCCTTGCTTTGCTAACTCAATCATGTACAATGAAGGGTTAAGTCTCATCATGATGTTGATGATTCTATGGTTGTTTGGATTTTGGAGCATTTCAGTCATTTCCTCGCAAGACACTCCAAAGGTAAGGTCCTCTTCTTGGTTTTATTCTTGCGGATTTTACGATGATGCGAGGGTCAATGGATTACTTGATTCAGTGGGATTCATTTCTATGTTTGTTTGGCTAAGATCACTTGAAGCGGGTGTTTCTTTGTTGGCTTCCATACTCTTCTTGTATTGAGATCTAGTTAGAACCATAAAACAAAGATCAATCTTCAAGAATATGGGAGATGAATCTCTTGATTCCTTGGATCGATGGTTATTTTATGCCCCAAAGTAGAAAGTTTTAGGATGCCTTAAGGATCAAAGGTGATGATATGATGATGATGTTAGGGATGGATGATACAGATGTTTTGGCTTTTGATAAATCTTGAATGAGATACTAGACTTTTAGGACTTTGTAGATTTTGATTTGTTTTTTTTGGATTTGAGATTTTGTCCTTGGTTTTGATTTTGATTTTGATTTTGATTTTGAACAAAAAGACCCTAAGATGTTGGATGATGATCTAAGGGATAGCTTTGTTCAAAGGATGATAATTTGAATATGTGTGAGGAGAAGGATGCAACTACCCACACCTATTCAAACAAGATGATTGTTTCACTAAGCATATGAAGAAGGATTCATCTACATATACTAAGCTAGACAAGATGATTTTGATAACTTTGACTACGTATATGCAAAAGGATGCATCTACACATGCCTAGCCAAAGGTGTTTTTGATAATGTTTTCAAGGATTTAGTCTCAATGATTTTGATGATTTTGATTTTGCCACAAAGCCTAGTATTAAGGATGATTTCAAGATTTTCCAAAAGGTGATTTGTGCGATGATGTTGTTTTGATATTTTGGAGGATGGATGAAAAATATTTTGATATGTTTTGATCCTAAGGTGAACCTAATAGGTACACTTTGTTTTCCTAGACCTAGGTATTGAAGAGCATGCAAATGCTTCCTAAAGACCTTTGTAACCAAGAAATGATTTTATTTGAACATTCATTTTTGGATTTCCAACCAATGATTTTTTTTCTTTGGGATTGTGAGTCTTCAACACATATGAAAGTTCATTTTGCTTAGCTTTGCTTAAATGTCTTTATTTTACTAAAAACACTTTCTTCTATTAGGTTTTCAAACTAAGATGTCCAATGTCTTAATTTCTTCAAACCCCACAAGATATGTTATGTGGAAATTCAATTAACTTAAGGCAAGGGTTTTCCTATTGTTTACTTAAGGAGACAAATCGAGATATAATCCAATGTTTAGAAACCTCTAAGGACGTGAATCCCAAGGGCAAGCAATAACATATGGATTGAGTCAATTGTATTTGTCCTCAAAAGGGTTTGAAATTTGGATGAGGTTCAAGTGTTTGTTTCCATGATGTTTTCAATCAAGCAATGCATTTTGTAACCCAAGAATAAGTACAATCCTATGGATGTGTAAGACTATTTGTTGGATTCCCACTTGGACAAGTATAGCTATGCTTATCTCTAGTGAATGGTTAGATGCTTGACCCCACTGGCTCCCCTCCACGACACTCACTTATATGGGGCAGCCAAGCATCAACACCCATGAAACTCCCATGGCATGTTTTCCATTTCTACTAGAAGACCATAAAAGTGTGGGGTGGCTTGAGAATGACCGTTCTTGCACCAACAAATAGATAAAGGGATTTTGGAAAATTCTAGCACATGGGTTTTAATAAGGACTTTCCATTCGTGGAGATTAACCCATACGACAAGAGTCCCCTTTTGGATCCATCTTGTCAATCAACCACGTGATATTGGTGTTTCTTCCAATATCCACATTTATATCCCAGTTGGAAATACTCTTGGCTTTAGAGTGTTACTGGTTGAGTCATTCCCTTGGGTGAGTACTTTTTCCCCAAGGCAGGCCCTCTAGGATAAACAAAAGCGAATGAAGAACACTATTTGTAACTCGATCAATCCTTGTTGGCAACAAAGAGAGAATATACGTAGCAATGCCCCCACTCACACTCGCACAAGGTGTTCAATTTTAAGCCCAAATTGAAGTGTGGAGGTGATTTCTTTGTCTCACCCTAAATTCATGAAAAAGGCCTTTTGATTCTCAAGATCATTATAAAGCATGAGAGAAGCACATACGTCCTTTTTCAATGGCTTTAGTTTAAGTAAGCCCTCACAACAAACAAAGTTACACTTGTTCTTTTTAAATCACCAAAGCAAAATGTGAGTTTGTTTTAGAGCACCAAATCACAAGTGTAAGACATTTTGTTCAATTTGTTAATCCAAGAAACAAAATCTAGTAAGTTGTGCTCCTAAAATTCGTTTTAACCCTTTTGCAAGAAAGAAACAAAAATAATTCTTTTTAAACCCAAAGGAAGATTAGTGTTCTAAGAAAAAAGTGCTAATAATTCCTTGAAGAAGTTTTAAACAAACACTAAAGTGTTTAAAAACACTTTGATTGGATGAAATATCATCATCATGCTCCTTCTTCCCTTGTTTTCGATTTCCAACCTACAAGTGAGAAAAACTAGTTAGATTTTGGAAAATACAGAAGTTAAAAACTAGATAACAAAATATAAATTAATCATAAATCAAAAGCACATGCTAAAATCCAATTTTCCCTTTTTACTGTCTCCCAGCGTCGCAACTCACAATGGTGTTGCAGTTTGGTTTCTTAGCGGTGCCCTCATAGTGTCGCTTACCAGTCAGCGGGGCTCTGTGTCGGGACAAAGAGCTCAACTGCGTTGCAATTTTCGCCCAGCATCGCAGTTTCCTTCCAGTGTTGTTTTTAAAATTTTCAAAAAGTCCTGCAAGTCAACGAGTCCAATGGCGGAGTTTAGGATTCAAATATTTTGGTGGGACGAGTCCAACAGCACACTTTTTGTTTTAAGTGGTGCCATATAGCGACGTTGACGAGCCCGTGGTGCCAAAACAATGACACTGAGCTCCCAACATTGGAATTTCTTGTGTGTGAAAAAAAAAGCAGAAATTTTGGGAAAAGATAAGAAAGAATGATATCCAGCCCTCCTTCTAGCACCAAATGTGTGAACCCCTTTCCTTGTACCTACAAAACAACATGAGTAAACAAGTTAAACAAGGATTTGCAAGCTAAAACAAGGATTCCCCATGAAATCCATTTACAAACTGAAAATAGGAAAGAAAACAATGAAGAACAAAATAAAAACAATGAAATAGCTTGAATCCTAATTTAAATGTGCAAACTCATGATCCCATGGGGGAATTGGTGCCAATTTGATGTGAAAATTGGCCCTTTCCCAATTCCTATGATGCAAGCTTCGAATGTTGAAGAGATTGATCCACTTTGTTGGTGAAAGATGAGAACTCCAAGGAAAATCTGCAAAAAACCTAGCTATGACTCAATGATAATGGATAAAATTCAAGAGATATTTGAGCATGGTAACTTTGCTTGGATTGTGGATGATGAAATGAGGATATTAACTTTTTATTTATAGAATTCTAAGATGGATGAATATCCAAATTTGAGCAATGTGGGACTAACATTCATCCAATGATATGATGCCACTTGTCAAGCTATGAATGGATGATGGATGTGCAAGATTTGGGGTTTGTGCCAATAAATGCATGAATTTGAATTTCAAATTTGTTGAAATGACATGCAAGAGGGAAGGGAAAATGCAATAAATGCCACTTGGCTCAAGGCAAAGGACTTGTAATAGGAAGTTATTGCCTTGTTGGATGTACATGTTGACTTGAAATTTTTGAATTCAAATTGAGAGAATATTCCAAAAGATTCATTGTGAGGAAAATAGAGATTTAATAAATGAATTAAATCTATTTTCATGTGCAACTTGCATTATCTAGAGGATGGGACATGAGATGAGGTTAAATTAATCAAGGGTTAATTAATTTAATAGAAGATTTGATGATGTGACCTATTTGACTCAAATTTATGGATTTATTTAAGTCAAATAAGAGAGGAATATGATAAGAGGCTAATTAAATAAGGATTTTGATTTATTTAATTAAAAGGGGTGGTGTCAGATTAAGTCAAATAAGGTTTTAATTTATTTAATTTAATGGATAGACTTTAGAGATTTAATCAAATAAATTGATTATTTAATTAAATAGCAATAATTAGATCAGATGGATTGATTTAATTAACAAGAGAGATGACTTGATAAGATAAAAATGATTTATTTATTCAAGAGATGAATATTGATGAATTTAATCAGATAGGGGGAATTTGATTAAATGGTTAGACCGAGGGATGATTCAGGAAGAAACGATGTTAGTGAGTCAGGATCAGATGCACGATGTCAATCAGTATATTTTACATGTCTACACATAGTGTAAAGAAAATATTAATATAGTATGACTATAGTGGAAAACAATATTTCACATTTTCATCGAGAAGGTAAATGCAAAAGGAATTTAAAAGTGGATAATTATTTTACCTGGGAGAGCATAACAGGTAAAATTTATAAAGACATTTTTCACCAAAGGAGATATGAGAGTGGGTAAACATTTTTGGGTGAAAAAGTGAAGATTTATAGCAAAGGAATTAAAGTTTATTGTGAAATAATATTCACGAGGGACAAAGATAACGAAGATTAAAATATTTTAATTTTCTAAGGGCAATTAATTAAATTATAATGAGGAGTTGCACCTGACACACAACGAAGGATCACAACTATTGAAGATATAATGTATATATGCCAGATGAAATCTAATGGATCATCATTAGATTTAGGAAGAAGTGGTAGGTTAGGTATTTGGAGAGGTTGGTTAGTCGCCTCAACAAAACATTATGTTGTATATTGTAAAATATTTTAAAATTATATAATGGAGAAGAATGCATAAATTTTGTGATCCAATTATGGTGCCAATTGTTTGTTGAAATAATTGAAAATATTATCTGGTTGTCTCCAAGTTTGAAATTTCCTTATTATTTAAATTGATGTATCAAGGATATTTTCAATTTATCAAAGCACATTTGCTACTCTTGTGTGGTTCAATTAACTGTTTCCTTCAAGGAAGGATTAAATTCTTTTAATTAATCATAGTAATCTGGAAAAGGTCATTTGGATCAATAAGAAGAACTTGATAATTTCATACTTGCACATTTATGTCATGCATAAGCTCATAAAAGTGCCAAACAATTCAAATTTTATCTAGAAACATGACACATATCATTTACCTTTTGACTCTATTAGCCCAACAAAAGTAGGCACTAGTCATACCAATTCCATTTTAGAGTTTTATAAAATCTTATTCAAACATTCACATCTCGAATTTTAGTAGGAGTAGTTATTAAGCTTTCATCTATCCCACTCCCAATTTCCATTGTGGATAGATTTCTCAAATAGGAAACATATAGTCTAAGTATGCCTCATTTGCGTAGGTGCCCCTGCCTAGGTCTGGCAGAGCCTAAAGAGAAGAAGGTTCAAATACATTATTTGGCCTTGTTTGTTAGCCTAAAATGTACCAAAACCTTGGAAACCTCTTGTGGTTTTTCAACCAACATTTTTGAGAACTAACAAATTGGCGACTCCGTTGGGGAGAAACTTCAAAAAATATGGTGCAATTGAGAATTTTGGTAATGGAGGCAATGCACATTATTCACAATAGGAAATTTATGCACTACAGCCATCAAACCAAATGAATACTTATCCTCCATTTCCTAGACAAAGATCAATGATCTACCAAAACCCATATGGCCCTCTAAATTTTGTCTCAGTCATTGATAAACCATTTAACTACAGTAATATCCAAGGGTACCCAAATCATTTTCCCTATGAACTGACAAAACTACTAAAGCATATCCCTAAAATTCATGGAGAATGGAGTGAATCATCTTGTGAGCATGCACAACAATTCTAGGATTTCATTTTGGATTTTTAGATTTATCCAGAAGATGTCATTATGAGATTTTTTTCAAGATCTTTAAGGGATAACACAAGAGAATGGTTTATAAGCTTGCCCATGCAAAGTGTATCTTCATGGGAAGATCTCAAAAGAATATTCCTGAGCTAGTATGAGGACAATGATGATGAGAAATTACATATTCAAGAAGGAAGTCAAGATCTTTTAGAGGCATTTTTTTGTATAAGGAGAAATAAAGGAGAATCTACACATTCCTTGTTCAACAAATAGTTTGTTAACTATGTTGATCTTCAGCCTGGCGAACCCATGTTGTTGAACAATTCATGAGAATATATGACCCTGATTTAGCTAATTGGCTTGAGTCATCAAAGCCAACTACTATTGCACAACTATGGTTATGGATAATCAGGCATGAGCATGCTAGCAATGTCGAATCTAACAACACAAAGAGTGATTTTAGTGAAGATGAAATTGTTGAGGACCAATTTTCCACTTTGGAAGATGATTGCAACATTGAAGATATCAGCCATGATTCAGATGATGTGGAGGTGCAGCCATGTGTTCATTGTCATAGCATTAAAAAATTGGAAGCTGAAATAAAAGAATACAATATGCCCTACAACAATCAAGAAAGAAATGATGGTGATCATCTCATGGAGGATGGGTATGCAAGTGAAAATAATTGCTATGGCAGCCTCCATGATGAGGACAAAGATGTAGAAAATATCTTTTGCATATTAGATTATGACTATGAGAACAGTGCATACTATGAAGAATCAATTGAAAATCCATATTTTGATGACAAGCATGTGGATTTTAATTTACAACAAAGGGAAGATATAAAAGAAGTCTCCATGGAAGTGAACAAATAGAAATTTCATTGACAGGAAAGTGCCATGAAAAGAAAACGGTTTTCAATTTTTTTCAAATCTATTGTGTGATGAAAAGATAGAAGATCATATGACATTTTTCCAAGGTGTGCCAATATGAATTTCATGTATATTCAAATCCACTTTATGTTGAAAATGAAGTGGTTTCTGATAATCAAGGTGATGTACTAATTTGTGAAGAAAATGAATATGAGATCAACACATTTGAATTACCATTTTTTGATGATGAAAAGAATGAAGAATGCAACAACAATATGGTGGATGAAGAAGCATGTTCACTCAGTAGTGAACAAATTTCAAATCTGCTGATAGTGGAATATCTGAGATTTACACATAAAAATAATACAAAAATTTCATCTCTAGCTTACTTTTACTTTGATAGTGAAAGTACTATGTGTAACAATGATAAGGGAAATTTTGAACATTCTATATCTATTATTGTTCAAGAAGTCATATATAAATTAAAATCATAGATCTTTGAGGAAGACATTGATTCACACATCATGGATAGTTCATACTCAGTATTAGCTGGTTCAGATATACATAATGATGAATGTATTGATCAAAAGTTGATGTCACTACCAATTGATAACATGGAAGATGCTGAAAATATCTTAGATGAAGCTATTTCAAAAAATATTGATATGAAATAATTTTTAGACTTACATAGGAAATATTCAAATGGTGGATTTTTAGCACAACTAGGAGATCATTTTACAATACATGATGATGAGAAGAATAATAAGAAATGTTGCATTAAATGTGAATACACTTTGTATGATGAGGATAACAAAGATTTACCACATGATGATGGGAATCATGAACTACAAAATGGTGAAAGGAACTTGGGTCAAGCTGAACACAATAATTTTATGAGAGTTTCCAATGGTAGTATATGTAGCAGGGTAGATTGCATGAATGTTCTCAAGAGGAATCTATTGAAATCAAAACAAAACAAGGTGTATGAAAGAGGAAAATAGGATTTTTTCTTTTTGGTGGCCTTGTGCCATTAGCCGTGGTGTGTTTTTTTTCAAGAACCATATCAGTTTATGATAGAAAAAGGTTTGAATCTGCTGCTTGAACACCTGATCTGCTCTCCCAGAGATTTGAATCCTTGCTATGCCCACAGGGGCATACATCCCTAGACGGAGCCATTATTGGAACCTTCAAATTTTGGAAAAATTTGAAGGTGCCATGTCAAAAAATTTATACAGCACTCAGAAAACTCAATTGTAAAATCAGCCCCAAGACCACATTTAGAAAATCATAACTTTGGATTTGTTCATTTTCATGCAAAACCATCTTGCAACAAAGAAAAATTCCATCTAAGAGACCAACCGTAGTCTCACCTATATCTACAAGAGTGGTTCATAGTCTCATCGATATCTGCAAGAGTGGTTCATAGTCTCACCGATTTGCAAGAGTGGTTTGTAGTCTCACCGATCAGCAAGAGTTGGTTTGAAGTCTCACCGATCGTCAAGAACAACACTATTGGAGTGAAATCCTCAAGTCATCCCAAGCATACATGTCATGCCGATGGACCCTCATTGGAAAGAAATTCACTTTGTCTCACTGATAAATGAAGAGAAACACATTAGGGAGACGTGCTATTGGAGTGAGTTTTCCTTCTTTCGACTTCATATGTTATACCGATCAGAAAGAATGGTTTGAAGTCTCACCGATCGACAAGAATGGTATGAAGTATCACCAATATCTGCAAGAGTGGTTTGAAGTCTCACCGATATCTACAAGAGTGGTTTGAGGTCTCACCAATACAATCTTCCTACAACAATCTGCATTGGAGAGACTCTCTAATATCGATGTAAGATAAAATATGTCTCCTCGATATCATATGTTACCCTGATATAGTGAATTCATATGATCATAGCATAAACAAAAGAGTAATAAAGTATGACTATAGTGGAAAACAATATTTCACATTTTCACCGAGGAGGTAAATGCAAAGGGAATTTAAAAGTGGATAATTATTTTCTCGGGAGAGCATAACAAGTAAAATTTATAGACATTTTTCATGAAAGGAGATATGAGAGCAGGTAAACATTTTGGGGTGAAGAATATTTCTAGCAAAGGAATTAAAGTTTATTGTGAAATAATTTTCATGAGAGAAAAAGATAACAAAGATTAAAATATTTTAATTTGTCGAAGGCAATTAATTAAATTATAATGAGGAGCTGTAGCCGACACACAACGAAAGATCACAACTATTGAAGATATAATGTATATATTTCAGATGAAATCTAATGGATCATCATTAGATTTAGGAAGAAGCAGTAGGTTAGGTAGTTGGAGAGGTTGGTCAGTCACCTCAACAGAACATTATGTTGTATATTGTAAAATATTTTAAGATTATATAATGGAGAAGAATGCATAAATTTGATGATCCAATTATGGTGTCAATTGTTTGTTGAAATAATTGAAAATATTATCCAGTTGTCTCCAAGGTTGACATTTCCTTATTATTTAAATTGATGTATCAAGGATATTTTCAATTTATCAAAGCACATTTACTGCTCTTGTGTGGTTCAATTAATTGGCTCCTTCAAGGAAGGATTAAATTCTTTTAATTAATCATAGTAATCTAGAAAAAGTCATTTGAATCAATAAGAAGAACTTGATAATTGCATCCTTGCATGTTTATGTCAGGTATAAGCTCATAAAAGTGCCAAACAATTCAAATTTTATCCAGAAATAGGACACACATATCATTTACCTCTTGACTCCATCAGCCCAACAAAAGTTGGCACTAGTCATACCAATTCCATTTTAGAATTTTATAAAATCTTATTGAAACATTCACATCTCAAATTTCAATAGGAGTAGTTATTAAGCTTTCATCTATCCCACTCCCAATTGCCATTGTGGATAGATTGCCCAAATAGGAAACATATAGTCTAAGTCTGCCTCGTTTGCATAGGTGCACCTGCCTAGGTTTGGCAGAGCCTGAAGAGAAGAAGGTTCAAATACATTATTTGGCCTTGTTCGTTAGCCTAAAATGTACCAAGAGCTTGACAACCTCTTGTGGTTTTTCAACCAGCGTTTTTGAGAACTAACAGCCCCTTTTGCCAAAATTGAAGCTATAAGATTATTTCTTGCTTATGATGCATATAAGAACTATAAATTCTATCAAATGGGTGTGAAATCAACATTTTTGAATGGTGAGTTAGAAGAAGAGGTATATGTTGAATAACCGGATGGATTTCAACTGATTGATAAGGAAGACATGGTTTGTTGATTGAAGAAATCACTATATGGACTCAAGCAAGCCCCCAGAGCCTAGTATGCTAGACTAGATAAATATTTACTAAATCTTGGATTCAATAAAGGTACTATTGATAGCAACTTTTATTTTAAGTTGAATCATGATAAAGAATTGATTATTGAAGTCTTTGTTGATGACATTATTTTTGGAGGAAATGATGATCTATGTATGAAGTTTGTTGATGAAATGAAAAGTGAATTTGAAATTAGTATGATTGGAGAAATTAAGTTCTTTCTGGGATTGCAAGTCGCTCAGGTGACAATGGGATTTTCATATCTTAGTCCAAATATGTGAGAAAGTTGTTGAAGAAGTTTTCCATGGAAGACTCAAAGCCTGTTGGTACACCCATGGTAACTGGATGCAAGTTAACACAAAATGATGATTCTCCTAAGGAAAATCAAACAAGATGTCAATGATTGGCGGATTGCTCTACTTAACTCAGACCAGACCAGACATAATTAATGTTGTGTGTACGGTTGTTATATTTCAAGCTGATCCAAAAGAATCTTCATGTGACTATTGTAAAGAGAATTTTTAGATATCTAAAAGGAATGGTTGATTTTGGGCTTTGGTATCCTAAAGATGATGATCTTAAGTGTCTATACTAATGCAGACTAAGTAGGAGATGTAGATGATATGTAGAAGCACTAGTGGTGGTGCCTTTTTCCTAGGGAAGAAGCTGGTGTCTTGGTTGAGTAAAAAGCATAATTCCATTTCCCTATCTACTACTGAGGCAAAGTATATTGCTGCTGCAAATAATTGTACTCAAGTGCTATGGATGAAATAGATGTTGAAAGATATCAGAGTTGTATATGATGAGCTTACTGCAATATATAGTGACAACTCAATTGCAATAAAAATATCAAAGAATATGGTGCTACACTCTAAGACCAAGCATATATCAATCAAGTTTCACTTCCTAAGGGAGAAAGTAAGTGAGAAAGAAGTCAACTTGGAGTATATGCCTACCAAAGAATAGATTGAAGACATTTTCACCAAGCCGTTTCCAAAAGATACCTTTGAGTATCTCATAGGGATGCTAGGAGTGATTACCCCTCCTGATATGAACTAGAGATGCATTGGTTTGCATCAATCCATGCACTTCATGATCATATTTTGATCCGGATTGATGTTGTGGTGCCTACTACTCAGGGGGAGTAGTCAAATGTCTAGATATGTGTTTCAGAGCTTGTATAAAAGACATCTTTGCCATTTATTTCAAAGGGGGAGAAGTGCAATGTGAAAAATCTTTCTAGAAGAGAAGAGTTGAGGAGAAGAGTCAGAACCTAGGGAAGAGTAAGTGTTGTTGTGTTGATGGTATTTTTCACATCATGTATTGCCATAAATTCCAAAGGGGGAGATTATTGGATGTTGTGGTTGTGTTGCTGATATGTGGTTGTCATTGATGTCAACACTATTAGTATTGATGTATTTAAGGTTGTATATGTCAAGGATATTGAGAAAATTGTAATAAGAAGTGCTACAAGTTGTCAGTGGAGAAGCGAAGATCAATCTATTGGTGTGATAAATACATTTACGATTAGTTGTTGTGGAATAAAGGGTTTCTTGTTGAGTGTATATATACTATCCATCGAAAGTTTCAGAGGTTCGCGTGAGGTTTTGAGCAAGTTATGAAGATTTGTATTCTGACAGTTTTTCTACTGCTTCAAGTTGTGTTCCTAAATGAAGATCAAGTGAATTTTTTAAGTTCAGTTGTTGTAGATGCTTCTCTATTGATTCTTGGTGCTTGTGGATGTTTCTAAATCATGCTCTATCTTTTTTGCACATCCACGTTGATTGGTATGTTCGTGGTTGGTGAATTTTCTCTTGTATTTTTGGGTTTTTATGTTCTTGGCCGACATGGTGGCTATAGCATGTTGTGGATCCTTGAAGATTAAAATTTGAATGTTTGGTGTGCTTGAGGATGTTGTTTTGGGCCACAATATAATATTGGCCGATGATTTTTGATTTGCATTGAAAATTTACTTGTAAATCTGGGCCAACATAGTGTATATGTTTTATATTTCATATTTTATTTTGATCGATGATGTTGTTGATGCAAATCCATGTTGTGGATATATAAGAATGGTTGTTTGTGCAAAGTAAAAGTGTGTGTGAGAGTAGAGGAAGAGAAAATGTGTGAATAGTGATCCAATCATTTGATTGCAGAGTAGAGTGTGAAGAAGTTTGAGCGAAGTGTGAAGGAGTGTTTCTATGATTAACTGGAACTGTAATCAGACTTTTGTAGAAGCTATTTTCTCAGTTCATACCCTGTGGATCTAATCCAAATTTCTGTAAGACAATGTGTCTTCTTTGGGAAGTGAGCCCTCTTGTATTTGAGCATTGAGCTCTAGGCAGTGTGCCTGAATGCATGTGCATTCCCATTATTCTTCTTTATACTTTTATCAGGGTATAATATTGTGGACTAACATCCACCATGGTTTTTCTCCTAACATGGTTTCCACATAAAAAATCTTGGCATTCTCTGTGTTTTTGATGTGTTGATGGTTTATGGTTTATTGTTCATTCATTAGATCTGAGATTAAGTTAAGTTTGAAAACTTTAAATATTCTGAGACAACTGATTCACCCCCCTCTCAGTTGTTTGTCCTTGTTTTTCCAATAGTAGATGGCACCCCAAAGCTACTCACCACATACTCCCTTAGGTTGAGATAAAAATCCTCATGGTGAACAATGGTAATTCTCAAGGAGAGAGAGTAGGTGAGCCTGTGGTGACTATTGATGACCTTGTGCCACTAGATCTCTACCTATCCACCTTCACGAGAAAGGGTGTTCCCACCTGATTATCATAGAGTATTAACCCTTTAGGGTGGTGGGCCTACATCAAGTTTGTAAACCCTCTTGACTAATTCTAGGTTTGTGTTGCTTGGCATGTCTTCTTGTGTGATACCAATGAGTGTATTTAGTCTAGAGTCTCTCTTTTCCCATTATCTTTTGTTTGCTTTAGTTTTTCCTTTTCCATATTCCATCCATTCCACATGGGAGAATTCACTTATTAAAGAGGTGAATTCACACTATGAATGAGAAAATATTCCCTAAAGGGGTGATTTTGTGTCATTTTCCAATCTTTGAATTCAGTCAGTCAACCCCCAATAGGTGATTATTCCTTACATAGAGGAAAATCTACATGTCTGGTCTATCCACCCCTTGGGAGATCTTGCTTCTCCAAGAGTCAATTACGCCATGTGTCTATGTTATTCCTTGATAGGAAATTCTACTCCCTAAAAGGGTGAATCCACTTGAGTCATCCATACACCTTCATCACCCTATAGGATAATTCACCTTTCATAGAGGAAATTATGCATTTGAGTCCACACCTCCTCATCCATACATTACCCCTGGATAGGCAATTCCACTTCACATAAGGGAAATCTTGTCATCATACCATCCTTGCATATTAATAGATAGGTGATCCTATGTCATAGATAGGCGATTTTGAGGATACCCATTTGGGAAATCCTACATAACATAGAGGTGATAATGCTATCATTCCATCCATACATTTACCTAGTTAGGAAAATTTTCATTTCATTTGGTCGATCTCACAACTTATCCTATACAATAATTGCTTGCATAAGTGAACCTATGAAACTAGATAGGTGATACTACTACTCGTAGGGGTGATTCTATGACATATTAGATAGGAGAACCCATGTCATATAGAGGCAAATCCACTTCCCATACAAAAACTAGAGAGTGAACCTGCTTGGCCACTAAGAGACTGTATTGTTCCAAGCCTAGTCTTGTGATCAAAACATTTTTATCATCATCTAATTTCCTATAATTGTCATTTTTTGCATTTGAATTTTTTGAAATTTATCTAATCATCAATTTAAGCACATAGGTTGATCTTAGGACATCCTTAGTTATCACATCAATTATCAATCAATCAACTCGCACACCCTAGATGTATACTTGAGAGCTTTTTATCCAATTGGGTTAGCTAACTGACCCTAGTCATTGTCATCCATACTCACTTGGGAACATCATCCATCCTGAGTCAATAATCACTTGCAGCCTCATCAATTCACTTCCATCTAGAGGTGAATTTGTGCTATAATCATCCTTTTTATAGCATATCCAATTATCATCATCATCATCATCATCATCATCATCCTACATCATCCAATTAAGCTCTCAAGTCTAGTTCAGTGTCAATCCAATTAATTAATCCAATCAATTAACTCCATCCAATCCAATCAATTAGTCAATCCAATCCAATCCAATTGACAATCTAGTTTGAAAAATCATCTAATCAGTCATCGAATCAATTGATCCATCATCCTAGTAATCCTTTAATCAATCATCCAAATCATCATCACTTAGTTGCATTCTAGAGGTTCCCATCATCTTTATATTTTGATCATCCATATTTTCATGCTCGTTACCACTCAATCAAAGGCTAAGAAGCTCATGGAAGAACATCAGTAAAAACCATCAGTTCACCATTCACCCCATCATCAAAATATACCCTTAAACAGAGGGTCACAACATTCCAACATCCCTGGTCAAGATTCAAGAATTGAGGATATGGTCAATCAACCTGAGTTAACTATCTATGAGTATCTTATCAATCCCACCAATGTCCAAATGAATGATTGCATTCTTGTTGAATGTTCAGATTGAATCCTTGCTACACTACTTATGAGGGGTGCTAAACCACCACTCGGGTTTGACATGAATCAATATGTTAGCTTCTTGCCCCATCAATCATAGGATCCTTAGAGCTCTCAAGCTAATCTAGGATTTTCATTCCCACAGGTTTCTTAGCATCCACCATAAGATTATTGGTATCAACTAGGGTTTGGAAATGATGTGTCTTATCACATACCATCTCCCTCTATGCAGACTTCAATCATGGGAGCAACACCTAAAGTAAACAATCCACAAGGTCCTATGAACACTCCATCCACACCATCTCTTCCAAAAAATCAACCAACTTAGTCATCAAGAAAAATACAAGCACTACACCTAATTTTTTAGCTTTTGGGCCCCCTTATATCCCCCTCATTCGCACACACTCGTTATTACTACCCATTCCACCATTCAATACCAGCCATTCTAGCCCACAAAAAACATCTTATCACCAACCATAGTCACAACCTCAACCCTAACCATAGTCACAACCTCAACCTCAACCTCAAACTCAACCTCAACCACAACCACAACAATCCTCTTCACAATCCCAAGGCAACCTCATAAATCAATACCAATATCAACCACAACCCCTACATACATATGCCAATCCCCCACCTCATTATTTCTCACCTCACTACCATCAACCCCCACACTTTGTGGAACCACCTCTACAAAATACCTATTACCAACTGTTTGAACCCCAATCCTAATACCTGCAAAACAAAGAGAACAAACACCTTAAGTTAGATATTGCAAGCATGAACAAGGATTCCCCATGAAATCCATTTACAAACTTCAAATTAGGAAAGAAAACAATGAAGAACACAATAAAACAAGAAAATATAGATTCAATCCTAATTAGAATAGCACATGATGATGGGGGAATGGTGCCAATTTGATGTGAAAATTGGCCCTTTCCCAATTCCTAAGATTCAAGCTTGATATGTTGATGATGATTGATCCACTTTGTTGATGAAGGATGAGAGCTTCAAGCCAAAATCTAAAAAAAACCTAGCTAGGAACTCAATGGTGATGGATGGAAATGGCTAAATATTTTAGCATAATAACTTTGCATAATTTGTGGATGATCAAATGAGGATATGAGCTCTTTATTTATAGAATGTCAATATGGATGAATGTCCAAATTTGAGCAATGTGGGACTAAAATTCATCCAATGGCATGATGCCACTTGTCAATCTATGAATGGATAGAGGATGTGCAAGATTTGGGGATTGTGCCAATAGATGCATATTTTTGAATTTCAAATTTGTTGAAATGACTTGCAAGAGGGAAGGGAAAATGTAATAAATGCCACTTGGCTCAAGGCAAAAGGACATGTAAGATGAAGTTATTGCCTTGTTGGATGTACATGTTGACTTGGAATTTTTGAATTCAAATTTGGAGAATATTCCAAAAGATGCCTTGTGAGGAAAATGGAGATTTAATAAATGAATTAAATCTATTTTCATGTGCAAGTTGCAAAATCTAGAGGATGTGACATGATGAGATTAAATTAATCAAGGGTTAATTAATTTAATAGGAGATTAGATGATGTGACCTATTTGACTCAAATTTATGGATTTATTTAAATCAAATAAGAGATTAATTAAATAAGGATTTTGATTTATTTAATTAAAAGAGATGGTGTTAGATTAAATCAAATAAGGTTTTAATTTATTTAATTTAATGGATAGACTTTAGAGATTTAATCAAATAAAATTAATTATTTAATTAAATAGGGATAATTAGATCAGATTGATTGATTTAATTAACAAAAGAGATTGACCTAATTGGATAAAATGATTTATTTAATTAAGAGAGGAATATTTGATGAATTTAATCAGATAAGGAGATTTGATTAAATGGTTAGACCAAGGGATGATTCTGGATGAAATGATGTTAGTAGTCGGGATCAAGTGCACAATGTCAATCGGTATTTTTTACGTGTCTACATTTTGGCCCTCTTTGAAGCAATGCACTTGTTGCGTTGGTTCAAAGAATAAACGATCTCGATAAAAAGCCAAAAAAAATCGTTAATTAAAAACTTGCCCCACTACTGCCTGGCGAGAGAAAACATGCCATTATAATGCCCCCTCGAGAGATTGGACAAAAAAAGAGGACAAAGTGCCCGACAGGTCCACAAAGGCTCCAGGATGCTAAAAACGTGTCTAAATGCAATAAATGCCATTATTTTTGGGTGATCTCGTGAAAAAAGAGGACAAAGTGCCCGATAGGTCCGAAAAGGCTCCAGTATGCTAAAAATGTGTCTAAATGCAATAAAACGATGTAAAATAGGCCTCCACTAGACAAAAACAGGCTTGGGGGTCCAAAACCCTAGTAGGACAGCCAATCAAGGTGAAAAAACCCTAATTTTTAGGCTTAAAAGGGGCCTGAGGGGTCACTTTCAAGTCATTTTCATACACTTCCAATAGTAACTTTGAGATTTGAGCTTTGACCTCCTGATGATATGGTGCAATTACAGCTTCCCCTGCACATTTCTGATCGAGTTCGGACATACCAGCAGCCACCTGGCATTGGGGCACCGATAAGTGACCCTTACTTGAGCTTCGTTTTTCATTTATTTCTTCATTTAATGCTTTTAAAGGTTGTTCCGCTTGCAGTAGCACTATATAGCGCTGCTCGACAATCAAATTGCATCGTGCAGTGTGATATTGTGTTGCCACGGTGTAGTTTGGAGTTTGAAAACTCCGACGCTAAGCTCAGGGCCGGTGGGGTGGTTTGCAAAGTGCAACGCGGCGGTCCTAATTCTGCTCAAAGTGTGCCACTGGATGAGAAAGTGCACCGCAGCAGTGCAATTTTTATCTTTTAAGCCCTAGCATCGGAGTTTGATTAGAAATCAAACTGCAACGCCTTCACGGGTTGCACCGCTGGAAAAGTTTCTTGAATGTTTGGCAAAGAATTTTTCAAAAAAATTTAACATGGTGACCTTCCTTAATGCAGGACGTGGCGAGGGAGCTCTACTCCTAAGAGCACAGGTCGCGGGCCTTGTCTGGCTTTTTGCGGGACTTGAGCGACAAGGACTAGGATCGACTCCGAATTGTAGGGTTATGGTACATTACGTATGCAACACCTATTCACACTCACTTAGGGATGTTGTCAGCGCTGGTTGAAAGATGGCACAACGAGACCTCTTCATTTCATCTTCCCACTGGCAAGGCCACCATCACCTTAGAGGATGTTTGGCATATTTTGCGATTGTCGATTCACGGCCGACAGGTCATTTTTGACATGGACAAGGGGCATGAGGCCTGCCATAGTGTCCTCACCACACAGGACATCATTTTTTGCGAGAAACAAATAGAGCTTGAGTGGCACAAGATCCTGGCACCTCCCTATTGTTGGGTGATTGCATCCATCATTTCGGGTCTCATTGCCCCTAACAGATGAGGCCAATACTTCAGTTCCGGCTGGGGATATTGCTGGGAGTGGATGGTTTGAGATAGGTTGGTTCATTTTGCATGGGGGTCTATGCTTCTAGCATCCTTATACAGAGATCTGCATGAGTACGTCTACATGGATGGCAGAGCACTAGGATCAGGGGTGACACTTCTTCACGTCTGGGCGTGGGAGCACATTGTTGTGCTGCATCCATGTGTTGTTTTAGTTTCGATGCTACCAGACGATCCCCTTGTGTGGTGTTACAGAGGCGGTGTCTCCTTCACACACACTAGTGAGCACAAGATCCCCTACTAGAGGAGGGTTCTTCATGAGATGCAGGTTTTCACCTGGTGACCATACCTTGGTCAGCCCAGATGGGCTGACGATGCCGATCAGTTGTTTTTATTGCCGCCAGGACCATTTTATGCAAGGGCGGGAGCACACCATGATTGAGAGGTACCTACCCAGGTGCGTGTAGTGTTAGTTTAGGGAGCCCCAGGATTTCCCCGATGATGATTACGTAGCTGTCTTCGCCCGCACCATGACATAGGTTTCATGGGGGTGGTATATTCCTACTTCGGAGGCGGTGGACAACTTTAGGTAGTTGGTAGCTCGACCGTGGGCCTATGATCAGGAGCCTATAGACCCAAGCACGACTCAGGCCTATAGGGATTGGTTCTAGCCTCTACTTCAATTAACCATTCCAAGAGCAGTCCCAGATCTGCGGAGAGTTAGAGGTAGAGGGGGAGGATGAGGATGGATGGTTGTTGCTCGATAAGAGCAGCTGGTTGTGCCTCCAGTTCAGCCAGGACATGGCAATGTACTGATGCCAGACCAGTAGTAGGTGCCACTAGGTGTACCACCATAGGGCGGGGATCAACCTCAGGTTCAGGTACAACCACAAGTACAACTAGTAGGACAAATGGATCCTTGGGATGCACTGATTGCGCAGTTATAGGCTCAAGTCCAGGCCATGACAGCTGAGAGAGATTAGGCTAAGGTCGAGAGAGAGCAGCTTAGGGCTGAGAGGGATCAGGCTGTACAACAGAGACAGGCTACAGAGCTATAGGAAGCCACAGAGCTAGGTAGGAGACAACAACTAGAGAGCATGGCAACCTCCTCCTCCTAGGGTATAGTGTCCATTCGATCATGAAGGGATGTCATCCAAGAGGCTGAGTACTACTGAATGCATTATCATGAGGCCGTACCTAGAGGACGATGGGTCCCAAGTACTCAGAGTGGACTAGCTACAGATCAGTAGAGGGTCATGGTGATAAAGGCAAGGGCAGCATACACGGGGACAAAGCTTGACCGAGATGACACCTTTGTACCTTATGGGCTCATTTTTTATAGCTCGATGGGCCTTTTGTACTGATTGACATACACGTGTAGTGATCCGATTTATTATTTGTACTATGACAATTGCATTATTGATGATATATATATATATATATGAGCCGATGATGATTTTGATGTGATGCGATGTGTACTCTTTATTTATGCATGGATGATTTTACTTCTCTATGTTGTGCAATGATGCTTTTATGGATGCATTTATTTATGATGATGTATGCATTATGATTATGACTAACAGATCTATATTATGTTAACCTATGATATGCAAATGTGATGTGCAATGATGTTGTCTATATGATGATCTATTTTATGTTGATGCAAATGATGATGTGATATGTGATATGAAATGTAATATGAAAAATGATATGGTATATACGTGAAATGTTATGTGAATTATGCTTATATATGAATGGATTATGGATGGGTGTACACTTTGTATGTGATGGATTATTTTCTATTTATGCTTATGTGGAATTATTTATGCAATGAATGATTTATGATGCTATTTATGATATGATGTAATGATGTAATGTGAATACGATGGTCGTGATATGATGAAAATGAGATGGTTTTTTAAGATGCTTAGAATAAAATTTTTTATTATCCTAAACATATTAAATGATTATGTAATATATGTGATGCAAATAATATGATGCAATGATATGTTAATGCAAAGTGGTATGATGATGCGTAATGTAATATGAATGTAATGTGGTGAGATGATGTTATGCAAGTATGCATGCAAATGAATTATTTATAATGCTTATATACCTATTGTTTATGATTATGCAATGTGTGATAATGGTGAAATGATTATGAAATTCTTATGCAAATGTTATGCAATGATTTATGTGATAGATGTAATGTGATGCAAGAAATGGATGTAATGTAATAAGAATGAATGTGCTTATCTATAAAAATTGCTTATAATGCCATGTTTATATGATGATGGAAATGCAATGCATATGTTTCCTATATGATATGTTGATGCAATATGCTAATGATTTGTTGATGCAGGATCGACGATGATGGCGATGATGATGGTGATGATCAACTGTCATAGTACCTTGTTAGTGCGGTGAGAAAGAAGAGAAGAAGTCATTTCAACAAGACACAAGATGATGTAAATGCAAATGATGATGATGATGATGATTACTTGTCGAGGAATTGGGATTTTCAAAGGGCCAATTTCCTTATGTTTGATAACGCATGTGGTACAATGCATCAAGGTATTAGAAAACCAGGATGGCATTGTACCTAGTGTGATGGACTTCGACTTGACAAATAGATAGGAGTATCCTTGTTCACACCTAACATACGAAAACCTTGCTAGGATGTACTTTAGAAGTTTCAAACACCTCAGACCAAAACAAAAAAAGGTAAACCTTTCAATGCAATAGTCAACAAGTTGTCCAAGACCTCCTCTATACATGCCTAACAAAGCAAGTATTCACCAAGGTTATATTACAAGTACGTCAAACAAGCATAGCAAACAAAAAGATAATGATTGTTACCCCATTCCTATTTCTCTAAATCCTCTTGTTCGGATATCATCGAGAAGTTCTTGGAATGAGCACAATAAGATAAGTCAAAAGATAAAGATAAAGTAAACAAAAAAGCTGATGCTCTTCACTACCACTAACAAAAAGGAAATGTTTTGTAAGGATAAGAGTTGAAACTATTGCCAAAAGATAATGCCCATTGTAGGAAGGATTCATCCTAGGACATGTTAGTGGATGGCGGCACATCATTTCATTTAACCAAAGCGTTCTAAATGATGATTGATACAGGACCAATTTGAATGATGACTTACCGATACAAAGAGATGACCAACTTGCTTATGCACTGACTTAGACCTAAGACTTGATGTTTTGAGTTTTCTCTTTCAACCTGCTAGACTTGTTTCTGATTGTCTTACCAAAGATTGAGGATGATGATCATTTATTATGAGTGGTGTTATTGCGGGTGCAAGCGATATGAGATGGATGGATTTTTTCAAATATTTGGATGTTTTGCAATGTTTTGCAATGTTTTGAGGCTGTTTTTGGTATTTTCGAGGTTTTCAAATGTTTTGATTTTTGATTTTCTGAATGTTTTGGGATTTTCCAAGATTTTGACCAAGAGACTAACCTAAAGACCTATCCTAGGGGCCTCGGGGGTTGATCAATAGATTAGCCTTAACTATGTTATATACGCAGAGACCACATAGTTTGACTGACCAGTTGACCAATTTACAAATGATGATATACATGATGAGATGTCAGTTTATTATGGTAGACTCCTATAGGACTGACCTAAATGTCTTGGGGGATGATCAAAGATCAACCTTGCCTATGTTCAAGCTCAGAGACAACATAGTTTGACAAGACGACCTTGTTTTTTGGCTTTTAACGATTTTCAGATGTTTTGGATTTTCTAATATTTTAATTTTTTGGATTTTCTAATATTTTAGGATATACATGAATCTGATCCGATGAGAACATGCACCCAGCGTGGTGCAATAAGTTGACCTTGAGGATGGGTCGAGTAGTACTAGGAGGTATCATGATACGAACACATGACCAAGCTATGGTGCGGATGCAAATATGGAATGTGATGGATGATGCAAAATAAGCCGTAAAGATCCTGGTGGATGGAAAGTGCTTATCTTACACAAGGCATCTGTTTGCTAGGTTTTCACCAAGGTACTTTCCCAAAGTGCCACCGAAGTGGTTTTCACTAGAGGACGATTTTTCTCTTTACTATTTTCAATCCTTTTTCTGAATTTTTTTTGGATTTTTTTCTTTTTTTCTTTTTTTGTTGTTACCAAGACACCTATTTGCCAGGTTTTTGCCGAAGTAGCCATTTTTTCAGGACATTTTTTTAATTTTTTTAATTTTTGGTTCTATATCTTGAAATATTTAGGCATAAAACTTTTTGAGATGAGAGCTATTTATGGGATCTTGCAGAGGTTCCCCTTCGGGTGTTGATAACTGATATGCCTCTGACTTATAACTTGTTGTGATAACGAATGGTCCCAACCAATTAGGTTCAAATTTTCCTTTGCTGCTTGGGTTTGGGACATTCTTCTAGTTCTCCTTTAATACCAGTTCTCTAACTTGGAAGGTTCCACTTCTGATTTTCTTATTGTAGCTCCTTTTGAGTCTATTCTGATAGACTTTCAAATGATTCAAAGCATCTATTCATCACTCATCCAGTAGCTCTGGCTCATTTAATCTTGACACTCAATACTCTTCATCAATGATGAGGTTTTTGTAGTGATATCCTGAGTGATGGGATCTTGATCTCAATGGGGAGTATTGCTTCTGATCCGTAGACCAGGGAGAAAGGGGTGGCATCAATGGGTGTGCAGATGCTGGTTCGATAGGCCCAAAGGGCATGATTAAGCTACAAATTCCAGTCACAACCTGCATCATTGACTATTTTCTTGAGGATTTTTAGAATGGTTTTTTTTGTAGCTTCAGCTTGGCCATTGCCTTGGGGATAGTATGGGGTGGAGAAACGATGTTGATTCTTGAATTTTTCGCATAAGTCACAGACCTCCTGATTCTTAAATGGTGTCCCATTATCTGAGATAATGGCTTCTAGAACACCATATTGGAAAATGAGATAGTTCAGGATGAACTTATAAATCTACTTCCTAGTTATGTATGTCATGGGTATGGCCTCCACCCACTTAGTAAAGTACTTTGTTGTGGTTATGATGAATTTGTGGCCGTTAGATGAAGTGGGTGTGATTTTTCCAATGATATCAAGTCCCCACTGCGAAAAGGCCCATGGTGTGACGATAGGATGAAGCTCTTGAGCTAGAGCATGGATGAGGTCCCCATGCTGCTAACATTGTAGACACTTTTTGGCATGATCATGTGCTTCTCTTTCCATTGTGGGCCAATAATACCCCATCCTCAATAGTTTCTTAGCTATGATCATTCCACTCAAGTGTGAACCACAGATACCATTATGTACTTCAGTTAGAGTAGTTAATTCCTCATCAACATTTAAGCAGCGTAGTAGGGTTCCTTCTATGCTCCTACAATATAGGGTATCTCCTAGGATGACAAATCTAGATGCCTTTTTAACAAAGGTTCATTTTAGGTTTGATGGTAAGTCGGTGGGTATGACTCCTATTCGAAGGTATGTGTAGATGTTGTGATACCAAGGATCACTAGGACCAACGATTTTGCACATGAATTCTAATTTTGGTACCTCGAATGTAGGCATGAGAAGCTGCTCAATCAGGAATTCATATTTTGGAACGTTGTGGGGATGTCGAGCAAGGATCCAATTATTGCCATGGTGTTTGCTGCTCTGTTGTTGGTTCTAGGAATCTGCTCAAATGTTATTTCAATGAAGGATTCTTTGAGAGTCTCCACCAATTTCTTGTATGGAGTGAGCTTGTCGTCCTTGGTCTGGTATTCATCATTCACTTGATTTATTATCAATTGGGATTCTTTGTATACTTTCAGAGTTATGATGTTCCAAGTTGCATTGTTATTCTAAGACATATGGTTAAAGCCTCATATTCTGCGATGTTATTGGTGCAAGGAAATGCCAGTTTGTAGGACCTTGGTATGCAATCCCCTTGTGGGGTGATGAAGAAGACACCAGCTCCTGATCCATGTTGCGTGTATGAGCCATCAAAGTATAGTTTCTAGTGGTCAACTACGTTGAGATTAAAAATAGATTCATCTGGAAACTTTGAGACGAGAGGGTTCTTTGAATAGATTGGTGCTTTTGCAAGTTGATCTGCGATGACTTGGCCTTTGATTGTTTTCCGCTCCACATATTCAATGTTGTATTATGATACTATCATCACCCATTTTTCCATTCTTCCTGTGAGCATTGCCTTTGATAGTAGATACTTGAGAGGGTTAATTTTGGCAATGAGTTTTATTTTGTGTGCCAATATGTAATGTTTGAATTTCTGTGATGCAAACACTACTGTGAGGCATGCTTTCTCAATGAATGAATAGTTTAGCTCATGCCCAACCATTTTTCTGCTGATGTAATATATAGCCCTTTCCGTTCCATTTTTGTCATGCTTAGCCAAGAGAGCTCCAAGGGTTGTCATTGTTGCTGACACGTATAGAATCAATGGCTTTCTTGGGATTGGTGGCATTAAGACTGGCGGTGTTAGTAGATATTCTTTGATTTTGTTAAATGCCTCTTCACACTTGGTATCCCATTTGTACGCTACTCCCTTGTGGAGTAGGTGAGAGTATGGGTTCTGTTTGTCCACCAACTGTGCTATGAATCTTCGAATGGATTGGAGTCAAACTTGAAGACCTCTCAATTGTTTTAATGTTTTTGGTTCCTCCATCTTGAGGATTGATTTTACTTTTGTTGGATCCACCTCGATGCCTCTCATTGACACTATATATCTTAGCAATTTTCTAGATTGTATTCCGAAGACACACTTCTTTGGATTTAATCTGACCTTGTACTCTTCCAGTCTGTCAAAGATGGCACTTAGGGTTGCTATGTGATCTTTTCTCTTTCTGGACTTGGCTAGAATGTCGTCAACATAGTCTTTGACTATCTTATGAATCATGTCATGGAATATCAATGTCATGGCCCTTTGATATGTTTCTCCTACGTTTTTTAAGCCAAATGGCATCATGTTCCAACAATATGTCCCCCATGGACAAGTGAAAGTTGTTTTATGTTGGTCCTCTTTTTCTATCATGATCTGATTGTACCTTGAGAATCCATCCATCAGTGACAACATTTCATGTCCAGTTGTAGAGTCATGTCCAACTGTCATGTCTACTATCATGTCAATGTTTGGAAGTAGGAAGTCATCTTTTGGACATGCCTTACTCAAGTCTTTGAAGTCTGTGAATATTCTAATGTTCCCATCAAGTTTTGAAACAGGTACCAAGTTTGATACCCATTCTGGATAATCTATTTGGACTAGCAGGGCGATTTGAGGGTGCATTTTTTGAAGCTTTTGTTTGACAGGCTTTGCTTCTGGATACATTGCTAAGTGGTGAACCACGGTCTCTAGATCAAGTCCTGGCATGTCAGCATAACTCCATACAAAGTTTATTTGTCTTTCTCTTAGGAATGTTGCTAGGAGCTCTTGCTCTTCTGATAGTAGTCATTTCGCGTAGAATGTGATATGCGGGGTCTCTTTTGTTCCTAGGTTGACCAGATTACATTTTTTTGCTAAGACTGCTGACTTTTCCTGATGAATAGCTCTTAAAGGAAGATTGAATCCCCCATCCTTGGGCGCCTCAGAGAGGTTTTCACCGTTGGATGCGTCCTTTCTTTTTACCTTTTTCTAGTCAGAGAGTGCCACCGTGTGGTTTTCACTCAAGGACTTGGATATTATTCTTAATTTCTCACTTTTGTGACTGAAGGATTCAATCATTTCCCCATAATAAGCATGTGTGTCTAACTCAATTATGAACCCTGCTTTATGATCCCCATCTGGAATGTTATCCAATAGTCCCATGAATTTTGAGAGTGCCTCATCATTTTGAATGTATCAAGAACTAGTGGTCCTCATTGGTCGTAGTCGATGAGTTGGGGATATACTAGGCGGATTTCATGATTTTGGTGGTTTGTTTCAAAATATAGGGTGCTAATCATACAAAGAGTGGTATCCTCAATTAGCCTAGGTAAGTTGGTCGTGGTATCCTTGTCATCGCTACTACTACAGACGTCAATTATTTCAAATGTAAAGTTATCTATGACTCTACCTGTAGACACTGGTAAGCGTAGTTCTGCAGAGGTTGGCTGAGGAGGATTATTAATTGTTCTAACTGGAGGACGTCCGCCTCATATGGTTATACTCAGAGGAGTACATCCAAGGCCAAGATTTGTTATCGGTTGCGTCTCTGGCATGATAGGTATTATAAGCCCATTGTCGTTTTGTCCCAGTATTTGATTTATGTTGTAGCCCATTGCGAGCATCATTTGGAGACCCTTGCTTCTATCATCCATTGGTAAGTCAGCTATTGGTATTTCATCTTGATATAGCATATGAGATAGATCCACCTCAATAACTTCTCGTCCTAGATCTCCCCAGCTTGTGAAGGTGGGATAGTTTTCAAGAGACATTTGGGATGTGGAGGTTTCATTTATTTGTGGTCGTCCTCATGATCTAGGAGATTGTGGTAACTCTCCTACCACAAAAGGATTATTAGGGAGCTTGTAGTTTCCACAACCATTATCTTGGATGATGACCTTAATGTCAGAAATGGTGGGGATGATGGGAGTAGTGGGTGTCTCTATTGCAGAAGTGGACGTGAGAGTGGCAGGATCGATGTATGGTGTGGATGGGCCCTCGTCATTTTTTGGTACTTGGGGGATTTTGTAATACTTTTCTTCAAGATTTTTGCAATAGGAGAAGGGTTTAGGATCTCCATGGATGGTAACTTCTTGTCCCTTATGTGTGAATTTCACACATTGGTGGAAAGTTGATGCTACTTCTTTCATCGCATGAATCCATGGGCTTCCTAGGAGGATGTTATATGATAAGTCGAGGTCCAAGACCTGAAAATTGGTTTCCATGATGGCCAGCCCTACTTGAATACGGAGTTTGATTGTTCCTTGAGACAATATTTCTTGATCATCATATGCTCTTATTGTGATACCCTTCCCTTTGTTGATAGAATCCTCTAATATTTTCAATTGCTTGATGAGACTGAGGGAACATATGTTCAAGCCTGCACCTTCATCCACCAAGACCCTTTTAACTTTGCTCTTACGTAATATGGCTTCCAAGTGAAGTGCATGGTTGTGAGATGGTTGAATGGGGAAATCCTAGTCAGAGAATGTAAGAATATTAGGCATAATGATATTTCTGACCATAGCTTGGAATTGCTCTGCATCAAGGTCTGCTGAGACAGTGGATGAAGCCAACGCTTCTTCAAGGATCTTCCTATGGGCAGATGAGATTTTTAGCAACTCCATGATGGAGATTTGTGTTGGCGTTCTCTTGAGTTGATCTAGGAAATTGTAGCCATTAGGAATAGATCTAGAGGTAGGGACTTGGTTTGGCTAGGATGATCCTATGATGGTAACTTTTCTACCTCTTGTGGTGACTCCACAATCTTCGGCATAGGCACCCTTGATAGTAATGACCATGCAGTTTTCATCTAGGGAGGCGACGACTATTTCATATACATGATTTACATTTGAGTGGATGCCTTTCCCTTTATCTTTGTTATTTTTATTCTCTTTGTTGCCATGATTAGGCATCAGATTCGTATATATCTTAAGATCCTGATTTCCTATAGGTTGTTCCACGTTTATGATTCTTTTATTGATGAGATCTTGAATTATGTTATTTAATCTCATGCAACTATTTGTGGTATAGCCTTTGATTTTATGGAACTCACAGAGTTGATTCTCATTGTACCAAGGAGGTTTCACATCTGGTTCTTGGTAATTTTCAAAGGTAGGAGCCTTGATGAGTTTTTCATCTATCAACTTTTTCATTATGTCTTCAAGTGGTTCCCCCAAAGTGGTGTACTTTCGCTTGGGATAACTCTTGTTGCGTTGAGGTGGTCCCATTTGATCATTAAGATTATTGATTGTTGGATTTTTATGTGGTTGATGATTTTTTTGATGTTGGATTTGGATTTGTGGTGCGGGTGTATTTTGGCGAGGGGCACTAACAACCACCTTGGCATCGACGACACCATCATTAGTAAGGTTTTTGTTCCTTTCCCACGTGTGAGGTTTATCATTATAATTGGAGTGTGGGAAGTTGTTTTGTTGTTCGGGGTATGAGGTTGATCCCGTGGATTGAGTCATGAGGGCTCATTCAATGTTGAGCGCCTTGGAGATCAACTGATCATATGTGGTGATTCCCTAAACCTTGAGATGAAATTCCAAGAGGCCATCAAGGTTGGCTATGATGGTGCACACTTGTTGTTCTTCAGGCATGGTCCACTTGCTCTGATTGTCCTTGGATCACCATCGTTGTAAGAATGAAGCGAATGATTCACCCTTTCCTTGTTTCAGAGCTGAGAGTTCTTCTAGACTAACATCCATTGCAATGTTGCATGCATAGTTTTTTATGAATGCATCTATAATTTCTTGGAATGTCCTAATGCCTGAAGGTAGGTGAGAGAACCATTCCATAGCATGGCCTGCCAAACTCTTAGGGAATAGCTGCATCAAATAAGTATCATCATATATGACTTCCATGCAATGAACCTAGAATTCCCTGATGTGATCTTTAGGGTGTCCCATCCCTCAATATTTGTCAAATTTGGGGATTTCAAATCCCTTGGGGAATGGTTTCATCACTAGGCTCCTATCAAATGGATAGGGACACAAGTTGCTTGGTGTTTTTGTTGTTTTCCCTGATTGAAGATCGAGCACTTGTTGCGAGAGCAACCTAATTTGTGTCATTATGTCATTTTGTGGATCAGGGGGTGGGATGAAGGTGTTTTGGGGTGTTTCGATTATGGGTTGGATGGATGGGTTGTTTGATGTGTTATTCAATGGTATCTGTATGTTCTGCCGAGCTAGGTAGGCTTCTACTTGCTGTTGTATGAACAATGCTTGTTGTTGATCTTGTTGTTGTTGTGCTAAGATTTGTGCTTGCTGTTGTGCTTGCTATTGTGCTTGTTGTTGGTGTGCTTGTTGTTGTTCCAACAATGCTTGTTGTTGGGCTGCCAATTGGGCTACTTCTTGTTGCTCTTGATATTGATTTATTGCTTGCTGATATGCTTGCAATTATGCTGCTTGTCTTTGTGCAAGAAGTTGTGCTTGTGCTTGTGCATGTTGTTCTTGATATTGGATGTTTGCTTGAGCTTGAGCTTGTGCTTGCGCTGCTTGTGCTTGTACCACTTGTTGTAATAGAGTTTTTGGTTGAGCAGCCTTTTGTGCTTGTAATGTGGCTTGGGTTGCTTGGGCGGCTTACACAGCTTGAGCAACTTCTTGTTGTTGTTGCAATAACACTTGGGCTTGTTGCGCTTGTAATGTGGCCTGGTCTGCTTGGGCAGCTTGCGTAGCTTGAGCAGCTTGTTGAGTAGCTAGTTGTATGACTTTTTGTTTTTGCACTTGTTGGAATCCCCTTTGAAAAGCAGCTTGCAATGCCATGTTGTATTGGCTTGATGTGGTGGAAGTTGGTGGTGGTGGATTTGGAATGGCATTTGTGGTAAGCGATGATGTCGTGTTGATGTTTTGAGTGGTGGATGGTGGTGTTGATGTGGTTGGTCCTTGGGAGACCATGCTTTGCGATGTTAAGGGGGTGTTTGATGATGTTGCAATTGCTTGTGTCATTGTCATCTGTTGTTGTGATATTGATGAAAAGTTTTGAGCATTTGGCATAATGCTTTGATTGATATTTGGGATGTTGGTTTGATTGATACTTGGTAGAGGGGGAAGCCCTAAGCCAAGGAGTGATGTGGATGATGATGGAAATGGTGGAAGAGGTGGAAATGTGAGGGGTTTGAGTTCTTGTGAAAATGTTGTGGTGTCGAAGATGCCCCCTGGTCCAAACATATCTCCCTCCTCTTGTGAATTTGTGAGGAGTGAAGTTTGAGGTGTTGTGTGGAAAAATGATGATGATGGATCATGATGAAAAGTGAGAGGAACATCCTTATGTAATGGGTTTTCGAGTATGTTTTGTTCCAATATGGTATTTCCATCCAAGTTTTGATTATTAACAAGGGGTGTGTTTGAATAGCATTGAGAAATGCATTTCCCTTATTAACATTGGGTTGGGTTGGAGCAAATGATGTCGTGATCTACGAAAGTTTTTTACGTGATGCTTTGGGATGGGGGTGTAGATGAGATGGGAATGGTGGATGAGATTGGAGGAAAAGATGTCTCCACTATGGTACTCACATCAAAATCCAAAGGTAATTTGGCCCCTTGTTTCGCTAGTTCAAGCATGTATAATGAAGGGTTAAGGCTCATCATGATGTTGATGATTTTATGGTTTTCTAGATTTTGGAGCATTTCAGTTATTTCTTCGTGAGACATTCCAAAGGTAAGATCCTCTCCTTGGTTTTCCTCTTGCGGATTTTGTGATAATGAGATGGTCAACGAATTCTTGATTCGGTGGGATTCATTTCAATGTTTGTTTGGCTAAGATCACTTGAAGCGGGTGTTTCTTTGTTGGATTCCATGCTCTTCTTGTATTGAGATCTAGTTTGAACCATAAAACGAGGATCAATTTTCAAGAATAGGAGAGATGAATCTCTTGGTTCCTTGGATTGATCTTTACTTTATGCCCAAAGTAGAAAATTTTAGGATATTTTGAGAATTGAAAGGTGATATGATGATGATGCAAGGGATGGGTGATGCAGATGTTTTAGCTTTTCATAAACCTTGAAAGAGATACTAGGCTTTTGGGACTTTCGGATATGTTTCGGATTTTGATTTTGATTTGATTTTGGATTTTGGATTTGTCCTTGATTTTGATTGATTTTGATTTTGAATGAATAGACCCTAAGATGTTGGATGATTATCTAAGGGATAGATTTGTTCAAAGGATGATAATTTGAATATTTGTGGGGAGAAGGATGCATCTACCCACACCTATTCAAACAAGATGATATTTTCACTAAGCATATGAAGAAGGATTCATCTACATATACTAAGCTAAACAAGATGATTTTGATAACTTTGACTAAGCATATGCAAAAGGATACATCTACACATACCTAGCCAAAGGTGATTTTGATAAAGTTTTCAAGGATTTAGTCTCAATGATTTTGATGATTTTTTATTTTGCCAAAAAATCCTAGCATTAAGGATGATTTCAAGATTTTCCAAAAGGTGATGGTGAGATGATTTTTCTTTTGATGTTTGAAGGATGGATGAAAAAGATTTTGATTTTATTTTGATCCTAAGATGAACCTAAAAAAGACACTTTGTTTGTCTAGACCTAGGTATTGAAGAACATGCAAATGCCTCCTAGAGACCTTTATAACCAAAGAATGATTCAATTTTGGACATACATTTTCGGATTTCCAACCAATTATTTTTTCTTGGGATTTGAACTCCTTGAGAATCATGAGGCTTCAACACACATGAAAGTTCATTTTGGCTTAGCTTTGCTTAATGGCTTTATTTTACCAAAAACACTTTCTTTGATTAAGTTTTCCAAACTAAGATGTCCAATGTCTTGATTTATTCACATCCCACAAAGTATGCCATGTGGAATTTTGATGAACTCAAGGAAAAGGTTTACCTATTGTTTACTTTAGTAGACAAATTGAGATGTAATCCAATGTTTAGAAACCTCTAAGGATGTAAATCCCAAGGGAAAGCAATAACATATGGATTGAGTCAATTATATTTGTCTCCCAAAGGGTTTGAAATTTGGATGATGACGTTAAGTGTTTGTTTTCAAGATATTTTCGATCAAGCAATGCATTTTGTAACCCAAGAATAAGTACAACCCTATGGATGTGTAAGAAAATATTTGTTGGATTCCCACTTGGACAAGTCCAGCAACGCTTATCTTTAGCGAATGGTTAGATGCTTGACCCCACTAGCTCCCCTCCATGACACTCACTTATAAGAGGCAGCCAAGCATCAACACCCATGAAACTCCCATGGCATGTTTTCCATTTATACTAAAATACCATAAAAGTGTGGGGTGGCTTCAGAACGACCATTCTTGCACCAACAAATAGATCAAAGGATTTTGGAAAATTCTAGAACATGGGTTTTAATAAGGACTTTCTATTTGTGGAGAATGACCCATATGGCAAGAGTCCCCTTTCGGATCCATCTTGTCAGAATCAACCACGTGATATTGGCGTTTACTCCAATACCCACATTTATATCCCAGTTGAAAATACTCTTGGTTTTAGAGTGTTATCGATTGAGTCGTTCCCTTGGGTGAGTACTTTTTCCCCAAGGCAGGCCCTCTAGGATAAACAAAAGCAAGTAAAAATAATATTCGTAACCCAATCAATCTTTGTTGGCAACAAAGAGAGAGAATATAAGCAATAATTCCCCCACTCACACTCGCACAAGATTTTGTTCAATTTTAAAACCCAAATTGAAGTGTGGAGGTGATTGCTTTATCTCAACCTAAAATCATGAAAAAGGCCTTTTGATTCTCAAGATCGCTATAAAGCGCGAGAGAAGCGCATATGTCATTTTTCAATGAGGTTAGTTCAAGTAAGCCTTCAAGAAAAAAAAGTTGCACTTGTTCTTTTTAAGCACCAAAATACAAGTGAGAGATATTTTGTTCAATTGTTATCCAAAGAAACAAACTCTAGTATGTTTGTGATCCTAATGTTCATTTTAGCCTTTTGCAAGAAATGAAAAGATTGTTTTTAAACCCAAATGAAATTAGTGTCCTAAGAAAGAAGTGATAACAATTTCTTAAAAGTGTTAAGCAAACACTAAAGTGTTTAAAAACACTTTGATCTTGCAAAATATCCTCCTCATGCTTTTCCTTTCTTCATTTTTGATTTCCAACCTACAAGAGAGAAAACCAGTCAGATTCTAGAAAATACAGAGATTAAAAAGTAGAAAACATAAGACAAATTAATCATTAATCAAAAAGCACGTGCTAAAATTTAATTTCAACTTTTTACTCCCTTCCAACAGCGCAACCCATGATTGCGTCAGAGTTTGATTTCTAAGCAATGCCCTCATAGCACAGCTTACCAGTCAACGTCGCTCTGTGTCAGGACAGTGACCTCAATTGTGTTGTAGTTTGATGTTTTTGAAAATTCCTGTGAGTCAAACAGTTAAGCGGTGGAGTTTAGAATTCAAATTTTTTGGGCGAGAAGAGTCCAACATCACACTTTGAGTTTCTCGCGGTGCTATATAGCGATGCTGAAGAGTCAGCGGTCCTAAAAAAGCAACGTTGAGCTCTCAATGTGGGAATTTTTTGTGTATAAGCAAAAATGAGGAAATTTTAAGAAAAAATGATTAAAGATGAGATGCAACCCTCCTTCTAGTGCCAAATGTGTGAACCCCAATCCTAATATTTACAAAAAAGAGAGAATAAACACCTTAAGTTAGATATTGCAAGCATGAACAAGGATTCCCCATGAAATCCATTTACAAACTTCAAATTAGGAAAGAAAACAATGAAGAACATAATAAAACAAGAAAATATAGATTCAATCCTAATTAGAATAGCAAACACATGATCCCATGGGGGAATTGGTGCCAATTTGATGTGAAAATTGGCCCTTTTCCAATTCCTAAGATGCAAGCTTGATATGTTGATGATGATTGATCGACTTTGTTGATGAAGGATGAGAGCTCCAAGCCAAAATCTGCAAAAAAACTAGCTAGGAACTCAATGGTGATGGATGGAAATGGCTAAATATTTTAGCATAATAACTTTACATAATTTTTGGATGATCAAATGAGGATATGAGCTCTTTATTTATAGAATTCCAAGATGGATAAATGTCCAAATTTGAGCAATGTGGGACTAGCATTCATCCAATGGCATGATGCCACTTGTCAATCTATGAATGGATGGAGGATGTGCAAGATTTGGGGATTGTGCCAATAAATGCATATTTTTGAATTTCAAATTTGTTGAAATGACTTGCAAGAGGGAAGGGAAAATGTCAATAAATGCCACTTGGCTCAAGGAAAAGGACATGTAAGATGAAGTTATTGCCTTGTTGGATGTACATGTTGACTTGGAATTTTTGAATTCAAATTTGGAGAATATTCCAAAAGATGCCTTGTGAGGAAAATGGAGATTTAATAAATGAATTAAATCTATTTTCATGTGCAAGTTGCAAAATCTAGAGGATGTGACATGATTCGGAATTAAATTAATCAAGGTTAATTAATTTAATAGGAGATTAGATGATGTGACCTATTTGACTCAAATTTATGGATTTATTTAAATCAAATAAGAGATTAATTAAATAAGGATTTTGATTTATTTAATTAAAAGAGATGGTGTTAGATTAAATCAAATAATGTTTTAATTTATTTAATTTAATGGATAGACTTTAGAGATTTAATCAAATAAAATCAATTATTTAATTAAATAGGGATAATTAGATCAGATTGATTGATTTAATTAACAAAAGAGATTGACCTAATTGGATAAAATGATTTATTTAATTAAGAGAGGAATATCTGATGAATTTAATTAGATAAGGAGATTCGATTAAATGGTTAGTCTGAGGGATGATTCCAGATGAAATGATGTTAGTAGTCGGGATCAAGTGCACAATGTCAATCGGTATTTTTTACGTGTCTACACCAACTACCTCCTCCACCTAGCACTCCAAGACAAAAATATATCGCATCCAATCCAAATCCTAATTATCAATAAAATATTCAAAAATTCCAACAACAACCACCCTACATTAATCCCCAGCAACCCATGCCAAACACCGACCAACAACAACCCAATCCACAACCACCTCCATATGTCCCTCAATAGCAACCAACATACAATTATCAACCCAATCCAACATATTTTCAATAGGCACCACCCCAACAACAAGTTGCTTCCTCATCCTACTACCAACCACCACCATCCCAACAAAAAATTTACACCAATCAATAGCCAACTTACACAAACCAATACCAATAGGTCCCATCATATCCTCAACCATCATACGTAAAATCACTTCTACCACCACCCTTGTATCATTAATATGCTCCCTATCACCAATCCAAGTTGAAAAATCATTCCCCTATCAACAAAGAATGGGAATACATGAAGTCTACAGTAAAAGAGTTACAAGCTAGCACCTCTAAGAAGTCCTCCAAATTAAAGGACATTTTTCCTTATCTAGTTGACCCATCAATTTCTATAATTACCTTCCCAAAACACTTTGAAACTCTAAAATTCGATAAGTACAAGGGGAAGGGTGATCCATGAGACCATTTACAAGATTTTTACATGCATTATCAAGAGGTCTTATACAATGAAAATTACCTCCTTCGAATGTTCCCTTGTAGCTTAATAGGGCAAGACTTAGAGTGGTTCTTACATCTCCCACGAGGATCAATTTCCACATTTTTTGATTTGTTAGAAAAAATTGTCACACACTTCTCTTTTAACTTAGAGAAGGATATATATACCATGGATCTCATGAAGGACAAGCAATGTAATGGTGAAACATTCACTAGCTACTTACAAAGTTGGTGAGATTTATCCAATCATCTCAAGTGCAGTCTTCATGAGAAGGAGTTGGTGGGAATCTATGTTGAAAACTCCCATCTAGAGTTAGCTTATGACTTGTTCCTACATTGTGCAACTATCTTTGTAGAGGTCATAAAAAAAGAGACTACCATTGAGAAGGACCTTATCACTAAAGGACTCATTAAGATCTTCAAGGAAGATAAGGATAAACAATATGGTGATAAATCTCGCTACTAGAACAAGAACAAGAATGTGGTTAATAATGGTGTCACTAACACCAAGCATGTCCAAGTAGCTAATGCTTCTCAATTGCAACAAAACATCCCTCAACAACCAATAAAAAATGTCATATTTGTGCCTCAAGGGGAACCTTTTCCTCCCATTCATTCCAATCAGTCGGGTCAAAGTAGTGCTAAGCATACATTCACTTCCCTAGGGGAGTCTTTAGGAGATTGGTTTAGGCTAATGTCATGGTTTATCTAGTAACCAAATCCTTTGATGATTCCAAACTGAAGCCAAATTGGTACCAAGAAAATGAGTATTATGACTACCATAAAATCAAAGGTCACTCCACCAATAAGTGCCAAGGTTTAAAGAGTTACATCCAAGATGTCATTGATCAAGGATAAATTATGGTTGAAGGAAATCAATCTACATCATCTAATGCTCAATTGTAGATATACCAAAATTATTTTCGTAACCACAACCAAGGTCCTAGCTCTTCCAATGTGAAAAATGGATCTAATAACAATAAAAAAAACAATATCAATTATAATAATATTCCATTTAATTATGACGATATAGTTGGGTGTATTACACAAGTGGATCCATGAGTTTCCATGATTTGTGTCAAGGGAAAGGACCCTCAATGTGTTTTCATCACACATTTCACCCATATATTGGTTCCTAGACCATCCACTTCATCCCAACATGCTCCTATAAGCTCATAGTACAATATCCTTGATCATCTAGGAAATAACCTCACATAGATATCTATTTTAGATTTGCTAAAGTCTTCTCCTATCCATCAAGAAATCCTCACCAAGGCTTTACAAGATACCCAAGTACCAAATGCCATAGATCCTACCCAGTTCCAAAATATTGTAGGACACTTATCATACACCTACCAATTGGGATTCAATCAAAATGATATGCCACCTATTGATCATGCCCATAACCGTACCCTTCATATAGAGGTCCCTGTCAACAAGTCTAAATTCAAGCGAATTTTGGTAGATAATGGCTCTTCCCTCAGCTTGTGTACATTGAAATTTATAAAACAGGTGGGGTACACTCATGCTGACTTAGGTAACCAAGTGATTACTATTAAGGCTTATGATAATGTAGAGTAATATTTAGAGGGTATCATTTGTCTCCCTATTCAAGTTGGCTTGGTCATACAGTACACAACTTTTCATGTTCTTGACCTTGATCTACCATATTGCTTCCTCCTCGACTGACCATGGCTTCATGCCATGCAAGCCATTCCATCCACCTATCATCAATTACTAAATTTCTCACACAATGGAATTGAAGTTACTATACATGTTGGTCCACAACCTTTTGAGTATTGTCATGCTCTCAAGGCCTCCTTTCCACATTCTCGTTGTTATTCATGAATCGAAGTGGTAACTTCTCAACCATAATCTCACACTTCATCCACTCCATCTTCAACTACATCTTCCATTCCATCTTCCACTTCTAACTCCACCATCACCAAGGTTAAGATCATTGACAAAGGTTGTGGGGAATATGAAATGTCTACCTCACTCAATATGGGCACAATTCCTACTTCTCCATGTACCTATGGCTATCCATCTGAATCGACATAGAAAGAAGAACCAGTAACCAAGAAAATAAGCTCTAAGAATGTGAGTTCTACTACTTTCCAAACTATGGATACTTTGCAAGATCAACTAGATGAGAATATTAGTTAATGGGTCTATAGAGAAGAACCTGAACCCTCTCCTCCTCTCATTGAGTATTTCCAATATTTTTTCCACAAGCTTCTAAATTTGTAGAAAAATAAAACTATCAGGGAGGAGGATTAGGGGTTGATGAGCATGGAATGCACAAACCTATTGATACACCTATGCATCCAAAACATTTTGGTCTTGGTTATGACAAGAAATAGAAAGGGTCCGTTGCATCCTCTAGTGCGTCAAATAACCTTAACACATAAAATGATTTCCTTGAAGACATCCCTGAAGAGGAATCCATTATACTCTCCTACGATGATTTAGATGTCTCTTATTTTTTTGAATCCACATACATCTTCTTCGTTAGCCTTTCACTTTTCCACCCAAAAATCATTTATTGGGACCTCTGAGGAAGAACACCCATTGATGTATTTTGCTTTGAGGAGGCATATGTATACCTTATGGGATTAGGAGAAGACCATGGAGTTCAATTTGGGGAAGATGAACACCCCAACTGCAAAAATAGAAAGAAACAAGCTAAAATAGGGTCCTCTAGTGAAAACCTCTCTGAGGTACTTCTTGACTAATCAAAAGTAAAAGCAAAGGGTGCATCCTCTAGTGAAAACCTCAATGAGGTGTTAGAGGATGGGGATGTTCATCTTCCTCTCATGGGAACTCACTTTTCCAAAAGGTCTTCAATATTAATTGAGGAAACAAAATAAATCAATATAGGAATGGAAGAATAACCAAAGATCACTTGTGTGGCTAAGTCCTTGACCAAAGAGGAATACCAAGTAATTTCCTCCTTTCTCCAAGATGGAACCATCAATTTTGCATGGAGCTATTCAGATATACCTGGGATAGATCCTACATTGGTAGTACACCATCTTGATGTGTGTGCTGATGCTAAGATAATTAAGAAAAAGCTTCGTAAAATGCATGCATAGGTGGCTTTGCTTGTCAAAGTTGAGCTAGAAAATTTTTTGGCAGTCAGGTTCATTAGACTGATTGAATATTTAGATTTCTTATCTAACATTGTACCTATAGCCAAGCCCACTGGGGGCATCAAAATCTATATAGATTTTTGGGATCTAAATAAAGAATATCCAAAGGATGATTTCCCATTACCTAACATCAACATGTTAGTTGATTTGATAGTAGGGCATGCTATGCTATCCCTCATGGATGGATTTTCAAGATATAATCAGATCAAAATTGTGATTGAGGATCAACATAAAACTACTTTCACTAATCCTTGGGGTACTTTTTGTTACAATGTCATGCCCTTTGGTCTAAAAAATGCAGGGGAAACTTATTAGTGTGCCATGATTGTCATTTTCCATGATCTCATACATATTATAATGGAAGATAATATTGATGATCTATTGGGTAAATCAAAGATTAGAGATGATCATCCTAGGGCCTTGAGACATATTTTTGATAGATTGGAGCAATATAAGCTATGGTTGAATCCCAAGAAATGTGTTTATGGAGTCACACTAGGTAAATTTCTAGGCTTCATTGTGTCTAGGAGGGGCATTAAAGTTGATTTTGCTAAGGTTAAATCCATTATGGAAATTCCCCCTCCCAAGAATTTAAAGAAACTAAGGAGTATACAAGGGAAGTTGTAGTCAATCTGATGCTTCATAGCCTAGCTTGTAGATAAGTTCTAACCCTTCACTCATCTTCTACAAAAGATACAGTCTTCAAATGGGATCCACAATGCCAACAAGGCTTCAAAAAAATCAAGGAATATCTTGCTAATCCTCCCATTTTGATGCCCCCAACACTAGGAAAACCTTTGTTTCTTTACATTTTGGCTACCTCAGTTGCACTGGGGGCAGTACTTTTAGCACAACATGATGAGAATGGGAGGGAACAAGCCATATATTATATCAAATGAACACTAGTTGGATATGAGCTTAATCATTTTCCTATGGAAAATGATTGTCTTGTGGCTATATTTATCTCTCAAAATCTTTGACATTATATGCTCAGTCACCCAATCAAATTGATATCCAAAGTCAATCCACTTAAGTATTTTTTATCCAAAACATCATTCACTAGTCACATGGCTAAGTGGGTCATGTTGCCGAGCAAGTTTGATATTGAGTATGTGGACTATAAATAAGTTAAAGGAAAAGTTATTGTTGATCAGTTTGTAGATGCTCCTCTAGTTGATGCCTATCCTTTAGTGGTTGAGTTTCCAGATGAGTTAGTATTCAAAATTTTAGAGAAAGAGGTATGTAAAGTGTATTTTGATGGATCATATACATAGAATGGGGTAGATGTAGGCATCCTTTTTGTCACTCTACAAGGTGACTACATTCTTAAATCATTCAGGATAGCTTTCACATGCATAAATAATATCGTTGAATATGAAGCTTTAAAACTGGTCTTCACATAACCATCCAATGGAACATTAGTCATCTTCATTTTTATGGAGACTCACAACTTATCATCAAACAATTCATTAATGAGTTCCAAACTAGGGATGACAAGCTTCTTCCCTACAAACGCATGATGGATGATTTCAAGCACTTTATTCACATCCAATTTGAGCAGGTTCCTAAACTACAAAATAAGGTTGTAGATGCAATGACAACCATTGGCTCACTTATAGATATTCCTTGAGACCACACAAATTCTAAATTCCTGGTGGAACAGTTACTAATCCCCTCATACAGCATCCCAGATATAGAAATGGTGTGTGAAATTGTAAGTCCTCAATATCTTTGGCATCATGACATTTACACCTATCTACATGATAACATCCTCACATTGACCTAAACCAAAACCAATGCAAATCCTTCATCCATCATGCATCCCACTATACTATCTTAGGAGACACACTTTATCATAGGGGATATGATGGGACTCTACTTCGGTGTCTGAATGAATCAAAATCTTGAGTTGTGTTAGATGAGGTACATAGTGGTGTATGTAGGGCCCATACCAATGGAATGGCCTTGGCCAAAAATGTTTTATGCACTGGGTATTACTGGCTGAAAATGGAGCATGATGCTTGTGAGTTCATCAAGAAGTGTGTACCATGCCAACAACATGTAGATTCGATTCATGATCCTACACAAAATTTGTAGCCAATTACAACACCGTGGCCATTTTCACAATGGGGTTTAGACCTAATTGGTAAGATATATCCTCCATCCTCTGATGGTCATACCTTCATCATCACTACCACTAAGTACTTCACCAAATAGGTGGAAGAAATTCCACTCTCCCTCATCATAGGCACCCAAATTTGCAAGTTCCTCCTCTACCATATTCTCTACATGTATGGTATACCTTCCACCATCATTACCAATAATGGAAAGCCATTCAAGAAACTAGCACATCCAACATCATTGGTTCACACCTTATTACCCCCAAGGTACTGATTAGGGTGAAGTGACCAACAAAATCTTAATCAAAATATTGAAGAAGGTTGTCAACAATACTGGTCGCAATTGGCACCTCCATCTAAATCCCACCCTATGGGATTATTGCACATCCATCTACACCCCTACTAGTGCTACCCCATACTCACTTTTTTATGGAATCGATGCCATTTTTTTTATTAAGGTTGAACTCCCATCACTTCGCCTCTCTTTGAAGAACCTAATCAGTGATGAAGAATATTGAGTTACACATCTTAGTCAGTTAGAGCTTCTTGATGAAAAGAATTTCAGTTCTTATAACCACCTTCAGGAATACCAACATCGGCTCAAAAGAAGCTACAATAAGAAGGTTCAAACTCATCAATTCTAAATTGGAAATCTTGTGCTAAAAGAAAATCAACATACCCAACAAGATAGAGAGAGGAAAGGTAAGTTTGAGGCTAATTGGTTGGGTCCCTATGTTTTCACAACCAAGCATGGTTCTAGAGTGTATCATCTTGCCACACCTGAGGGGGAACCCTTGGAAGAACCTATCAAAATTTTACACCTAAAATGGTTTTATACCTAAGTTAGTTGGGTTACCCCACCTAGACAATACCAAAAAAAAGGTTAAAAATCCACAAAAAATATAAAAAAATGAAAAATGTCAAAAAAATAAAAAATGATGTTGATAGTAAAGAGAATTAAATCATCCTATGGTGAAACCCACCCTTGGTGGCACCTTGGATAAGTATGTTTGGTGAAATCCTAGCAATAGGTGCCATTCATAGAGTGCTTAGTCATTATCTACTTTACATCCCACTTTTCTATATGATTACATATCTTCATCCTATCTATGCATCCCATTTTTCCATCTTATTGTATCCATCATCCATCGATATCCTATCATCTACCGCTTGGTGTATTTTGATTGAGAATTAGATGATATAGATTGGTTATCCCAAATACTAAGATTTTCATCACTTTTACATGGTATCATGTCATCAATTGCATGTCCCCATCTAGGATCCTTCATCATTTCTTTTATTATTAGGTCTCATGTTGTCCTTCAGTCTTTTTGTCGAACTACATTGCCTTTGCATTTTCACATAGGCAAGGCCATCTTTGATGAGCCCCTGAGGCTTTGGTTTTTTCTTTTGTGTTAGTCCCCATCATTCATCTGTTTGGTCCCATCTTTTATTGTCAGTCTTTTTATTGAACTATGTTGCCTCTGCACTTTCACATAGGCAAGGCCATCTTTGATGAGCCCCCAAGGCTTGGGTCTATCCTTTAGGGTGTTTCTTGGTCTTTGTCGTGTCATCAAGCCTGTCCCTATCTAGCTGGTTCCTAACAAAAAAATCCTCTAGCCCTATGAGGTTCAATCTGTTTTGAGTATATCTTGAGTCATATCGATACAACAATCTATCCCCATCTATCCTTGGTCTTAGTAGGATGTATCCTTAAATCAGACCGCATCAATCCCATCCACCTATTGGTCCTATGGCAAAGGATATTTGAAATTTATTATGCTATTTTGGTGCTTTTCCATTTTGTGTATCATTTGAGCTTCCTATTATACCTACTCAAGGTCATCATGATCCATCATACCATGGTGCACTTTCACTGCTAGACATGGGAACATTTCTTGATTTTTTGTATGATATCATCTTCCTAGTTGTCTCGCGTAGTACCCACCAAGAGTACCCACCAAGATCCTTGCAATATTGTGTTATGTTGGGGATTTCTTTGTGCTTGTGGTTATTCTTGCATCAAGCCCTACCAAAGCCCTCACAAATTTGGGATGTTGAGATAACCTTTTATTTGTTGTGTTAGTCCTATCCATATGATGCTATTTCACCTTGGTTCATCATACCATGGTATCTAGTATCTTATATTATATTAAAATATAGTGCTCCTCATGTGATAGAATGGCATTGTACTTGCATTTCATTTATCCTCCCCTTGCATTTCATTTATCCTCTCATTGCAATTCATTCATCCCAATCCATTTTCTCTAGCCTATGATTATTGATTTTTGGTTGTACAAATGATATCTCCCACCTATTCTTCCTATCAAGGTCACTGTAGTCTTGAAAGGTGCACTATATCACCCATCATAATCAATTTCACTTTGTATTTCCATTATCATTTAGGTTCATTTCATTAGGATCATTTTCCTTTTATTATCATTTTAAGTTGTTTAGAGTAATATAGATTTGTTGTTCTAAGCATCTTAGTTTATCATCATTTGTATTTTCATTATTAGTTTGAGTTGTTTAGAATAATATAGATTTATTATTCCAAGAATCTTAATTTTTCATTTTTTTTTCATTACGTGCATTTCATTAAATGCATTCCATTCCATTAGATCCATTTATTCCATCCATGACATTATACATATTCATATTTCATCCACATTTATGTCATATCATACATTGATAATCATACATCATCATCTCATACATGAATATACATGTCATACATAACCACATATCATCATCTCATATGCATGCATAATAAATTACAATCACATCACCACTTACAACACAAATGATTAGTATCACATCCATATCATAATCATAAACCATTAAAAATCCAATAGTGTTAGCCATAATCCATATCATCCATCATAATCATAATCACATACCCATCATACATATATGCATAATAAAGATCAAAAGCATCACATAAGCATCATATATAGAGCATCATCATAATTGACCACATCATATATATTAAAATAGAAATCCATAATCAAAGTCCACATAGTGTCCATTGAATAATAAGTGCATGTACAGGATAATAAAAATGTACACATGGATATGAGTACAACTGACACATCATGTGTCTTGAATTAGAAAGAATAGAAAAAATCTCTGACTCAATATGCCAAAAGAATTTGTACATGGACTCTGCATCTATATATATCATCCAACATGTACCTTTCAAAACTAGGAACCTGTCCTCATCATCCTGTCATCCCTGCTATCCCCCCACTATTCACTACATCTAAGCGATGTGGTGACCCTGGATCTCTCCTCCCCCCTTCTCCACCTGATGGCCCCATCTATCCATTGGATGCCCCTATCACTATTTACTATGATCTCCCCCCTAATCAGGAGGACCCTCCACTCTTGTTGTGCACCTGGGAAAAAGGTGGTGTTGATGTGTATTTTATGCACTTCTCAACACAGGCAATGCATAGGTGCATCACCCCTCTTGAAAGAAAATCCTCCACAATCAGATTGTAGAACACTATCCCAAGGTCTCTAATGTCAGGTCTTGACAGTACTTGGAATATCTCAGTTGATGTTTGATGTGATTTGTTGGAATCACAAGGCGGTCTTACGGATGAGTCACAAAGTGGGGAAGTTGGATTTGCAAATGGAGTTCTTAAGATGGGAGAATTGTTGTGCATTTGCTACAAGTTCAAATACCAGTCTTGAACTCCATTTCATCATTGGATTTGGCTTTACAATGTGCAATGAACCTTTCCTATGGTTACTTATTAAAAAAAAAGGAAAAAGGGAAGGGAAGAGAGGAAGTTCATAAACTTGAAAATACGAATGAACAGTGATCATGGAGGCTGCTACAGTAGAAAAACTCCCTAAAACTAAGTTTTGCTTGACCAAGAGAAGCCTAAATCTACACAAAATTAGTGCAATCTTCTAAGGACTGCATATTTTTAGATTACACACACACATCATGCACATGTAATCAAACTAAGTTGCAGAAATAAAGGAAGGAATCTCAAACTAGCTTTACAAAGTGATTCATCATCAATGAACCAAAAAAAGCATGAGTTGGAAATTCACCAAATACTGCAACAACAATCACCATCACCATTTCCATTCAAAAAACTAACACCTAAACTAATAGGGAAGTTGAACCATGCATACATAAAGAGAAAACTCAAAAGGAGCACCCATAAATCATATAATGTTGCTTTCTATTGTTGCAGAATTTATTTACATCAGTTCTCCAACCCTTTACAAATAAGGGGCAAGCCCCTATTTATAATTTTCCAAAGCCCAAATGAATGGCTAGGATTGAATTAAATTGTGTGGCCCATATTTGATTACATTAGGGTTTCACCTACCCCCCATTATCCAGTAATTTTAAAATACAATTTTGTCTTTTCCCTGTTTTGTCACCTAGTGCCCAGGTGTTGTAGCAGTTTTTTCATTTAGCTAATTTCCCTTTTATTGTAGTTGAAACTGCCTAAAAGTTTCCTTCTTACTTGATGTGTTTGTAGTGTTCTTCCTTGGATCAAACATGCCTGTCGATGACTGGCATCAATGGATTGGTTGCCCCTTATTCGAGGGACAAGTCATCATCATCTAGTGAAAATTAGGACAACTCCCTCATGCCTTCTTCAAGGCCACCCCCTTTCATTTTTTTCATTGACTTCCTTCACACAGGCCTTCTTCTAATGGCGACCATGTTGGTGGGTGCTAGTGGGAGAGGTGAACATGAAATGAATGGTGACAGGAGCTCTGCGCTTTTCCTTGTTCAGATTTCTCAATGAGTCTCCCCAACAGACCCACGGTAGGCTTCTTGAATCCTACATACATGAAGTGTCATAAGTGCTTTCATACACAAATCAAGGCAAACGTTAGTCAAATCCTGCAAACTCCTTGTTAGATCCATCCATGCATCATCAAAAGATCATAATATTCGTCATTGGAGCTTATTTGGACAATAAACATTAAGTTGGGCCCAAGGGGGGGCAACGAACAAAAGGAAAAAGGAAGGCGGACAATGAACGAGGGATAACAAACTGGAAGGGAAGTTCTTGGACCTCACAAAACTTAGAAAAACCAAGATTTTCAATTATAGCGCATGGGAAAAGGGGAAGAAAGAGTGCCAAGACATACTTCCTCAAGATTTGACTCATTTCAAAAAAGCGGAAGCTTGGAAGGGGAAATTCGAAGGGTCAAAGCCCTTTGAAACAAAAATGATCGCCCGACGACCCGGAAGGAAAGTCCAAGATGACGACAAAGGGACAAAGTCATGGAAGGCGGAATTCCAGGGGCCGACGAAAGGTCAAAATGGCCAAGAAGGGATAGAGTCCCTGAAACGGCCATAGAGGGGCCAGGTCCTAGAAGCCAAAACACCAAGGGCCAACAGAAGGTCAAAACAACCAAGGAGGGACAGAGTCCCAGAAATGGTCATGAAGGGGCCGAGTCCTGGAAGGAGATTTTCACAACTTCCTAAAACTTAACAAAACCTTGGAAGTTAACGTAGGCACCACAAAAACATCCCAAATCCATAGGAAACTTTTCCCTAAAGTCAAAAATGAAGGAAAAAGTGAATCAAGTGAGCAAGGAAATCTGGCCAAGGAAATCTAGTACGGCAGACTCAGAGGACCCAAAGGACTTAGAAAATTTTGTGGGGTGAAACATGGTCAACTTGAAATGATACTATGAGGCTCGCTGACCATTTTAGACACCAAAATTGGGGGCGCAAAACGAGGCAATGACACAAAACAACCTGACAAGGCAATAGGAAGAGAGGGTCCCCATCCTGAATGGGGCATGTGTACAAAACATGCACAATAGGTGGGGCTCTCATTGCTAGATCTAGAATGACACTATAGTACAATCCCATCCAATATCCAATCTTGGGGATGGCATCCTCAGATCTTCCTCCTACTACTTGCGCTACATCTCTCTCACTACGATACCTATCTCTCTGCATCTGCAAATTAACTCTCTCCAACTCCCAAGCATCCTCAACTAGTCTCATCTCCTGTAGCTACCCCACATCCTGCTCTGCTTGACTCACCACCTCATCCCTCTCTCCCTGCATAGCCTATAGTAGGCCCTATAGCCTCTCCACCTCTCTCCTCAACCCATCTACCTCCACTACCACCTCCTCATCTACCATCAATTGTGCCCCCTACAATCTCTTGACCTTTTTCTATAGTCACTCCCCCTCCCCCTCTACATTTTGTAAACTTTTCTATAAGATTCCAATAGGTACCTGAGCTCCTACGAATATAGCAGTTATGTCCTCTATAGGTGTTGGCTAATACACCACCAAGGATCTCTCCCCAGGGATGTCCATCTCCTCCCTATCCTCCTCCTACACTATCTACTCCCCAACATGCTTGGCCACCCTCCTCTATAACCTCCTCAAGAATCTAACCTCCTCCTCCTCCTCTTCACCTCTTGCCGCCTCTCCCTCTACCCTCTCACCCTATGCCTCGAGCACATGAACAGGTGACTGCACTTGTCATGCTGCTAGAGTGATCCTCATAAAAACTCTCTCCTACCACCACACCACATATCTCTCTATCACCTTGCATCATATGGCCCCCCTCTCTATGGCCACACCTACTCTTCTAGTTGATCCCACAACTACCTTTCCTTGTCAGCTAGCACCCTGTACCCCATGCTCTCTCCCAAGTGATGTTCCCATACCTCTCCTCTGGCATAGGGATATCCTACAGAATATTGAACTGTTTTGTGACCCAATCTAGCATGTACAACTTTATAATGAAGGGGTCCCTTCCAATTAAGTAGCATTATGTAAACATGAAGCCTCTATATAATATATCCTCTCCCCTCCAGGACTGGAACCGCCAATGTACATAGGGCCTCCACACTATCTGATCAACTGTGAGGTCATCAAAAACGCTATGTTGATACTCTAGACTCTAAACCTATATATAGTGAATCACCCCTCCATACTCAAATTCCATTGGGAGTGTCTCATCTCTCTCCTTTGCCCCCATAATATCCATTCGTGTAATTCAAATATGCTCCCATGCACATACCTATAGCATGGTAAAATGGGTGATGCTAAGTGCTCCTTTGTAGCATACTACATGCATGTCCCTATAAAGATGTGCTAGTACATAGGGGCCCCCATGCAAAGACACCTCATCATCTCTCCATTATATGCTAAACAATCTTAATCATCTTGAGGCTAAAAATTCTCCCACTCATGTTTAAGAGGAGGATCCCACTAATCAAGCCACGTAGAAATAACAAAAAGGCTAGTGTTGTCCCAATACATGCATCTATATCCAACTCCTTTCCCTAGTAGGGAAGGTTTTTCATCCCAAACACAACCTGAAGGCTTTGCTCTAATGGATTACTGGCTCCCCCACTCACCAAGTGTCCCCTAATTGGAAATATTAGTATCCTCCATACATCCTCTAGTGTCACTGTCATCTCCCCCATGGGGGGAGGAATGTACATGTATCTGACATCCATCTCTCTATCAGCGCTGTAAGTAGTGGTAGATGTGTTCTAATCATCGAGAATGCTACCATGTACAACAACCCTTCCCATTCCAATGTCTCATAATCCTCTGGTGTCACACCCTTGATCATAAGCATGACTGAGTGCCTCTCTTGCATTCACAAAGTATCTATACTCTACATCCAAACATGCAATATATTAGGTATTTTTCCCCTTTTCTTGTCCCTTTTTCATCCTACCCTCTTGTGCGTTCACCCATGTTGTGTGCACAGTCACCCATCCTACATATTAGTGACTTCACCTATCAACAAAGTGAATTCACCCCTATGTCCTCATTTGGTGAATTCTCTTGTCCTTAAGCATACTCGCATGTTCATATTTTCCTTGGGTATGTGTTCCCCCCTTTTCCACAATGGTTACTTCGCAAGCACCTCTATATACCCTAGCCATCTCTTTTCCCCGATGGGTGATTTCGCATCCGCCCTTTCCCTAGATAGATGATCTCACAATCTCCCCTCTATTATAGGTTTTCCTTTCCCCTTTTAGGGGCAATTTCACAATTGCCCCTCCCATAGCATATTCACCCATGTGGCGACATGTTCACCTTTTCCCTACAAGGGAAATTTCACAATCACCCCCATAGTTGTTCATCTGACCATGTAGAAGGCCACTCGTACATTTCTTTCCATGGATTTTCCTATTTGATATAGTGGCAAATGTACTTCCTCAGATGGGTGAATTCACCCTCTTGTAGCAAACCTATTTTTCCCTCATCCTATCCGCCCTTCCCCCCATAGAAAGAAACAAATTTATACATGTGCACAATTCAAAATTTAAGGACAAGGCTTAGTTTTTGGAGTGTAACTATTGAGGGACAACTAACACATGGTAGTACTCATGCACAATATCTGCTCAATGAATGATCTCCTTGTCCTCCATCTTTTCCTTGATCACTCAATCACCTCTCACCATGTGTACACACTAAATTCAAAGTGAATAGTGAATTTTCTTATTTACTATTTATATTCACTTTTTGATCCTATCTAGCCTTTCCATTTTTACTCCCTTTTATCTTTTTAAACCTAATTTCTTTATTTGGTCACCATTTTCACCCCATTTTTTCTTTTCCCTCCATTTGAGAGCCATTTTTCATAGTTTTCCATCACTGTTCTCATGATGCCATCCATTTCGCCCTATCGAGACGTTGCTTGGGGCCCCCTTGCTTTCCTGTCTTCCCTCTTGAGGGGGCATAACCTTCCATATCTCTTAGTTTTCCTTTTTATCCTTTTCTCATCCATACCAAGGCATCCTATAGTCTACTTTCTTCCATTGAGTCATCTATATTTTATTTTTTCTTCAAAACATCATTATTTTAATGATATTTCAAAGAGGGGAAAAATGTAGACATCTAAATTTGACCACCCCCATATGGTCAAATTTACCATTATGTTCTTCTATCCCACATCCACAATTATGTTAATTAAATAATTTGATATTTGATTAATATTCATCTTATCCCTTACATCATCTAAGGTATTTAATTAATTAATTGAATGCATTATCCCCTTCTCTAAATTAAATAAATATACCAATTTATTTAATTTAGTCATTTTAACCCAATAGGAATTAAATTAATTTTTAATTCCTCCCCTTTTCTCTCTCCTCTTGTCACATTCTCCATAAGCTTTTCCTAATTCTGATTAGCCCAGTTTGTTGAACATTCAAAATATTGAGAGGGGGAGTGAATTAGTATTCCATTAAACCATTCACATTAAATCCATCTAACCATTATCACAATTTTGATTAAATCAGCAAGATAGAAAATAGAAACAAATAAATGCAACCATACACATGAACACCAGGATTTTTATGTGGAAAACCCAAAAAGGGAAAAACCATGATGAGGGTTAACTCACAATGTATTATATCCAGATACAAAATATTACAGAGATCACTGTCCTTAAAAAGGCTCACTGCCTGAATACAAAACATGGTTGACCACTAAGATACAAAGATAGTGGCTCACTACAAAGAGATTGAACTGATAGAATACACCTTCAATGTGTAGGGTTCAGTTCCAATGAAGCTAAAAATATGAAGTACTACCTCACATAGTATTCAATCAACAAATCTACTCTAATCTAGAACTGATAAAGCATTTAGGCTCGGACCTTTCACTTACACTTCACACTTCTTTCCACTTTTGACACTTTCTCTCTTCTTCTTTTTCTCATTCTTCAAAATATCTTATATATACAATTATATCTTAATCATTAATTAGGTCAGCCTAATTAGATGAAAAAAATATTTCAAAACTCTCTTTGTCGGCACCATAAAACATTTTATCCATGTAGTGCATTGTACCAAGTCGGCTAACATCCATAAAACATAACTAGTTTCCATAATGTATTGCATACGTTGGTTCGACCAAGACTAGAACAAAATTCTCCAAACCAAAAAATAATCCTCAAATAAAACACCTTTTTTATTTGAGAACATATTAATTTCCCATCATACTACCCACATAGAGAATATCAACAAAACCATAGCATAAGAATATTCACCTTAATAAAATGTGGTCTCCCACAGAGTATGTTGAGCACGGAACAACAATAGAATATAGAGTTGAACCCTGTCATAGATAACTTTCTTCTCACAACCAAAAATGTCTCAAGATCAAGGATATAGCTATCTAAATGAGTCATGATAACATGGTTAAGAGATTAGAGTCATATTAGATCTTGCAATGAATCCCATACTCAAATATCAACACATTGATTCATCACAAATGTGCATTACCAATAGAGAATAACTTTTGGTATACCAAGTATACTTCTCATAGAGTTATCACCATGTTGAAATCAATGAAAACATAGGAACAAAAAACACAAACCATCCATACCTCATTCTCATGTTGCAAGGCTCCATAATCCCAACAATCTCCCCCTTTGGAATTGATGGCAACATGCATGATGTTATGCCCTTACTTCCATAGTGCATATGGTTATGAATGGTCGGCGTGTGGCTATCTTAACTCTTAATTAAATCATATTATTATTATTATATTATTATTTAGTTGGTTGGGTTGGCCTAGGTCCTATATGGGGGTGTCTAAGTTGGCCTAGGTGATATCCTAGGCATAAATAGGTATATATAGGAGGTTGTGAGTCTTATTTCATCATCAAGTTGTGAAGTGTGTTCTCATTAGAGATATTTGGAGGTTTTACCCTAGAAGTGGCTTGTTATTCTCAGTTATTATCAAGTATTTGCAACATATTTCATATAATTTTCTCCTATTGTGCAAGTTATTTCATAACAAGTGGTATCAGAGCATTATCTTGGCATCGTAGAGGCAAGGTTTTTTCTCAATTTTGGAGGCAATTTTGGGAAGAGCATATCTTTCAAATTTTGGAAATTTTTTTTAATTATTTTTAAAGAGTTTTTTAAAAACATATTAAAGAAGTTACAATCTAGATTTCAGAAGAATTGGAGCAAAATTAAGCAAATTATTGCAGAATTAGGGTTTCTACATAATTTTTTTGGAATATGAATATCTCGCACATATTGTTGAATTGGAGCTTGATTTTTATTGGGTTTTTGAAGACATACTAAAGGAGATTATAATAAAAAAATTTGGAGGAATTAGAGTAGAAATAAGCAAGTTATCAAAAAATTAAATTTTTCACAAATATCACTCTCCATGCTGCAAATCTACTTATTTCTTGGAGATTTTTCTAGGTGAGATTTATTTTGGCCCTAGTAAGTTACAGTAAAAATTTCAAAGAATTTAAGTTTCATTTGTGTGATTTTTTTTTAAATTATTGGTTCCCATCATGACGAGGCCTGCAACAAGGGGCAAAAGAATGTTGTCACTCTAGGGAAGAGTCCTGATAAGGATGGGATAACAATAGAGGATATTACTCCTAATGAGGAAATCAGTAAGGTCAAGGAAGATATTTCCTCAATGAAGATGTTATGTGTGACCTAAGAGGAGATATATCCAACATACAAAGCATGTTAAGCACCTTTATGAATGAACCAAGAAAGGAGGTCTCAAGCAACCAAGAACCAGGAGAAGTAGAAGAAGACGAAGAAGAAGAATAAGAAGAAGAGGTAGAAGAAGAAGAAGAAGATGTAGAAGTAGAAGTAGAAGAAGAAGAAGAAGAAGAAGAAGAAGAAGAAGAAGTTGCTGCTGAAGATGACCCAAAAGAAGAAGTAGAAGAAGAAGAAGTAGAAACAAAAGAAAAAGAAAAAGACAATGAAGAATAAGAAGTTCCTAATCAAGATATTCAACCAATGCAAGGGTACCATGTACTATTGCTCACCTCTTCCTCTATGCCACATCAAAAGGTTCAAGTAAAGGAAGAACACATTCATCACCATCAAGAGCTTGATGCAAAGGGAAGACACATCTTGGAGCTGAAGTTAATTTTCCAGACATGCATGAAGAAGCTAGGGACATCAAAAGTTCCAAGTTAGCCCATTATAAGGAAATATTTTCTAGTTGAAGTTACTGTTGATGGTGTTTTCTGCACATCAACAACTCAGACAGAAAATGATATTCTATCTCTCTTGAAAGATAATCTCCAACAATAAATTGTTGAAAATCACCCCAAGGTCTCTCGGGTGTCAGGTCATGACAATGCATAAACAACTCAGATAATATGTGAAAATGCTGGTAATCACAAGGGGCCTTACAAATGAACAATGCTGGAAGTGAATTTTCATCAGATGCAACAATATGGTGATGCTTTCAATCCTAAAACTAACCCAGATTCAAAATAAACAGCAAAAGAGATAAGGGTTTAGAGAGATTCTATTATATTCTAACTCCTAAGATCAATCACAATAATGATGAAAGCTGCAAATGGACATATCCCCAATAAAACCGATCTCTGCTTGATCAAGGACAAACCTGCAACTACACAGAAATGGTGCGATCTTCTGGGGAAATCTGAGGATTTTCAGACTTTGAACATTCATTCACATACCCAACTATGGCGCAATGTCAACAAGCATTCACAGTTGAACTTAGCACAGAAGTGAGGCCCAGACTAACTTTACACAGCAATCTACAATCAGCAAATTGCTAAAAGTATGGACCGGAAATCGATCAACATTATCAACATTTCACCACCATTGTAAAAGAGCTGAAATCTAACATCTAACATCTGAGAATCAAGAACAAGAAACCATAAAAACTGTTGAAAATAAATACAAAGTTTTCCAAATCAACAATCCAATTGCATTACTTCTCCAGCATTACATAACAATTTCAAGTCTCTCATCTCCTACAACTAATTCTGAAAACTACTTGCCAATTCTGGCCTAGCCAAACTCCTAAAATCTCTCCCTTACAAATGAGGCACAAATGCCATTTATATAGAACCTCAAACATGTCGGCCCAATTAGATTTTACAATAATAACTAGCCTCAAATAGGTCGGCCAGGAGAATTTCAAAATAGGACAAGATCTGCATTAAATGCATGAGTATTATCCATGTCGGCCGACGATCTCCAGGAAGATCAAATTTGCGTTTCTTCTAGAAAGTCCTCCAGCTGTAGACAGTTTTGGCACGATTCTTAGGCAGGTCCCACTTTGAAAATTTAAACTGAACATTTCCAGATTTCCCCCTCTTTGGCACGAATCCATATGCAAGTCCCCCTTTTAATATTTGTTTAGTCATTTTTAAAAGGAAACTTTCCATTTTCAGATTTTTTTCCATTTTTGGAAATTTTTATTTTCAATTTTTTCTTTTTCTTTTCAAGAATTTTCACTTTCAGAGCATTTTAAAAAAATTCCCATCTTTGGAAAAAAAAACATTTTCGAAAAAAATTCCATTTCGGGAAACCAGACCAAGGGGAAAATCCGGGAAAATCCGGGTCAGGCGGACTCCAGACCAGAATCCGGAAAAAACCAAGACAGGATTCTACCGAATAAGGCAAAAATTTCAACAATAGATCATCAAAACGAACCAAGAATGCGTGAAACATCGTGTAATATATCAAATTAAGCATCGGGTGTCGAGCATTTATCATCAAATTCATCAATTTAATCCAGCATTTCAATTTGCACAAAAGTCTGGCAGAAAATCCAGAAAAATCTGGGTGGACCGGATTTCCGCGGATGGCATAAAATTCTGGACTTTTGGCACATTCCGAAAAACTGAAAAAATCCGGGAAAATCCGAGAAACTGAAGAAATCCGGGAAAATCTGGGTCGGTCGGAAAATCCCGGACGCAGGCAAAAATCTGGAAAACTGAAGAAATCCAGAATTTTCGTGGAAATTGGGAAAATCCGGACAGACTGGAAAATCCCGGACTGGACCAAAAACCCGGATTTTTGCACAGAGCCGGACTTTGAACAGACTCTGGAAAAATCCGGACGGACCGGAAAATCCCGGATTGGGATAAAAACCCAGATTTTTCACAGAGCTTAGTTTTTTCAAAGGGCAACCTAGGGAACTCACTTGGGCAAGCAAGATAAATATCTAAGGACCTCCAAAGGCAACCAAATCAATAAGGAAAAGACACAAAAGAAATCAAAAAGAGGGTCCAAAGGGGGGCCAAAAGACACCAAAAGCCAGAGCAAAAAGAGGGTCCCTACTTTCAGTGGGGCGTGTGTGCAAAACTGCACAACAAATGGCGACTCCGATGGGAAAATGCTCCAGAGCATTTTGATGATGAACAAGAATCGCGAACCCAGAATCTCTGGTTTCGATCTCCCTATCAGGCAAACAAATCAAAATGCAAGACTAAAGAAGATCAAGACCAAAGGCTGACTGAAACTTCCATAGACTGAAAATCCAAGTGTGTGCAAGTGAGTTCATTTCCTTCCTTAAGCTACTGTAGAAACCAAGCTCAGTCAAGTTAGGCTACGTAAAGGTTCTAGCTCCAAAAGTAACCTAGATAGAGCCTCGCTTCCAGTCAGGCGTCCATAGCCCCGACGAGGTTATCGCTGTGACTCTCCTGAACATAACTCTACTGCCAGCCAGACGTCCATAGCCCCGGTAGAGATATTCAGATACTCCTGATAAGTTGAAATCATTCTTCTGACTCTCAATATTTTCTCTTCTTCTTCTTCTTCTTTTTGATATTTCTTTTCTTTTTCACTCTTTTTATTTCAACCTGTGAACAGTGAAGTCCACACTCAGGGCTGAGAACCACAGTGGCACTGAAGCAGAAATATGATTTTTCACCCAACAAGACCTCGCAAGGACCCTACTACAACCTTCAGATTCTTAAGATGTATGAAGGATATAAGATTTTAGAATACTTCAGGTTCAAGTCAGACCAATGACCCATTCTCTTTAAATCAGACATTCAGACTGCTTGACACCAACAAAAGATCATTGACCATTAATTCAAGACACATGACTAAAGTCCATCAATAAAACGCTTAGAACAATCCCAGATAATAAAGAATTATTGCATAGGAAAGACACTTCCCCAACCAGAAAACAGAAAACCCAAGCCAGAGAAGTAAAACGACAACCAAACTGAAACCCAAAGCAAACTAAACTAGCCAAAAAAGAAGCAAGGAAAAGCAATCTAAACTAAAGCAATCTATCCTAAACAAAACAGGCAAAAGCAAAAGAAAAGCAGACCAAGCTGCACTTCTTCAAATCAGCACTAGAGACTCAAAGCGGCTCATGATCAGATAGGATGAACTGAGACTCATCCCCATATGATTAATCAATGCATGGACAAGCCATAAAGTGAAGGTAATAGTCCTCAGAAATGCAAACCTATCTTTATATTCAGAAAAATAAATCTTTGCCTTGTAGCATTCAAACTCCATGTCAAGATTAGGAATAACTAGTAACTGAGGTAACTCATTAGGACCATGATCAACCCATATGCAAGTTGTCTTTCCCGAATCTCCATAATCAAATTGACAAGATTTAGAATTTCCAGCAAAGAAAGAAACAACCTAACTTTGTATTTCTGCAGACTGAATGTTGTATTCATCATCCTGCACTTGTGAAGAGTTGATCACAGTGTCATCAGGGGGTCTCCATTGATGGTGCAATATTCCACTTGCATTTGAAACAGGCAAGATAGAATTAGAGGAATCATTACGTGATGCAGAGTGAAATTCATATCAAAGACTTTCAGACCTAAAAACATGGAACTTTTCACCTGTTTGAGTATTTCCATGAGGGATCAACAATGAAAACGCAGGGGCATTATCTTGTACAACAATTTCCTCAGCAGGATGCTCATCCGAATGTATCACAGATTGATCTTCCAGCACATTCTCACCTAGAGAAGTTGGGGCATGTTCACCAATACTGACTGCAACATTTTGTTTTCAACATCATTTATATTTTCCTGCACATTAACATGAACCACATCAGCTACCCCATCAATAATGCATAGAATCTGCGAGTTTTCATTGTGCAGTTCATCAATAAGCTGAGGAAAAATAGAATTAGATAAATGAGAAGACTCCCTGAATTCATCTTCTATTGGTACTAGCTCAGATTCTTGATCACAATTATCAGGAACGCTGATCACTTCACTGAGTGCTTCCTCATGTTCTTCAAGACATTCATCGGCAACTGGTTGGCATTCCTCAATCAGAGACTTGTCCGATGCATCTGTCTGTGTATCATTTGCATGTAAGAGTAGCTGTACTTGTTCCTTCACCTCCTTTATGACTGTCTGGCACTGGAAACAGGTGAATTTGAATGCTCTTCCTCATGTATCCTGCACCAAGCTGGTAACAACAGCTCCTCTAGGTAGACTCCAAAACCTAGGCCTGACCAATCTCTTATAATTCTAGCAACAAACTCTTTGTATCTGGTCTGTATCACATCTTCGTCTTGGACATGAACCTCCTTTTCAGCCTCCACTATATTTTAGGAACTTGAATAGCCTCAACAAGAACATCCTCCTTGATCTCCGTAGGTGATTCTTCACTTGAATGTTCCTCTATTATCTCTGATGCCTCAGATTCATCTTCATGACACTCAGCTCCCTCCAAAGTCACGTCAACATCAGTTGCAATGCCATCCCTGGATTCAGAAGTAGTCATCCCTTCTGCAGTGCATTCTCTGCTTAACTCACCTTTCCACTCCAGGTATTCTCCAACTTTAAAGATAATGTCCCCACACGAACGACAGATGAACTCTGAATGGGCTGCATCATGGACTCTGCACCATTTAGACGAAAGGAAATCCTGCAAGTGCTTACCACCAACAAGTTGATCTTCAACTATCTGTGTAAATGCCTCAACTGCAACATCAATAAACCCTAGATCTGAGGTGGCTAATGGTTCGGACATATTTTGCATGAAAAGGTTCCTTTGCAAGACCATCTCAATGTTGTCTAGAAAGGCCAAGCATTCAAACTCATTGTGTCTACAGGTATTATGAAGCCTACACTTGTCTGAAAATGCACAATGATGTAAACCCTTGCCATTCCATTGATTTATCCTCCCATTCAGGGACTTACAGATTTGAAAAAAGTCAATCTGAAGACTGTTTCCATTATGAAAAACATAACGCTGATTTTCCATCTTGACTCAGAGCTTGAATTTTCAGATTTTGAGATCTGCCATATCTCAGATTTTCAACATAGAGGCTCATTCGATCTTCCAGCTATGTCACCTTGTCCGCACCCTCCCTCTAGCGCCAATCTATTGATGGTGTTTTCTGCACAGCAACAACTCAGACAGAAAATGATATTCTATCTCTCTTGAAAGATAATCTCCAACAATAAATTGTTGAAAATCACCCCAAGGTCTCTCGGGTGTCAGGTCATGACAATGCATAAACAACTCAAATAATATGTGAAAATGCTGGTAATCACAAGGGGCCTTACAAATGAATAATGCTGGAAGTGAATTTTCATCAGATGCAACAATATAGTGATGCTTTCAATCCTAAAACTAACCCAGATTCAAAATAAACAGCAAAAGAGATAAGGGTTTAGAGAGATTCTATTATATTCTAACTCCTAAGATCAATCACAATAATGATGAAAGCTGCAAATGGACAGATCCCCAATAAAACCGATCTCTGCTTGATTAAGGACAAACCTGCAACTACACAGAAATGGTGCGATCTTCTGGGGAAATTTGAGGATTTTTAGACTTTGAACATTCATTCACATACCCAACTGCTAGCGCAATGTCAACAAGCATTCACAGTTGAACTTAGCACAGAAGTGAGGCCCAGACTAACTTTACACAGCAATCTACAATCAGCAAATTGCTAAAAGTATGGACCGAAAATCGATCAACATTATCAACATTTCACCACCATTGTAAAAGAGCTGAAATCTAACATATAACATCTGAAAATCAAGAACAAGAAACCATAAAAACTGTTGAAAATAAATACAAAGTTTGCCAAATCAATAATCCAATTGCATTACTTCTCTAGCATTACATAATAATTTCAAGTCTCTCATCTCCTACAACTAATTCTGAAAACTACTTGCCAATTCTGGCCTAGCCAAACTCCTAAAATTTCCCCCTTACAAATGAGGCACAAATGCCATTTATATAGAACCTCAAACATGTCGGCCCAATTAGATTTTACAATAATAAATAGCCTCAAACAGGTTGGCCAGGAGAATTTCAAAATAGGACAAGATATGCATTAAATGCATGAGTATTATCCATGTCGGCCCACGATCTCTAGCAAGATCAAATTCGCGTTTCTTCCAGAAAGTCCTCCAGCTGTAGACAGTTTTGGCACGGATTCTTAGGCAGGTCCCACTTTGAAAATTTAAACTGAACATTTCCAGATTTCCACCTCTTTGGCACGAATCCATATGCAAGTCCCCCTTTTAATATTTGTTTAGTCATTTTTAAAAGGAAACTTTCCATTTTCAGATTTTTTTCCATTTTTGAAAATTTTTATTTTCAATTTTCTTTTTCTTTTCAAGAATTTTCACTTTCGGAGCATTTTTAAAAATTCCCATCTTTGGAAAAAAAAATATTTTTGAAAAAAATTCCATTTTGAGAAAACCAGACCAAGGGGAAAATCCGGGAAAATCCGGGTCAGGCGGACTCCAGACCAGAATCCGGAAAAAACTAGCCGGACAGGATTCTACCGAATAAGGCAAAAATTTCAACAATAGATCATCAAAACGAACCAAGAATGCGTGAAACATCGTGTAATATATCAAATTAAGCATCGGGTGTCGAGCATTTATCATCAAATTCATCAATTTAATCCAGCATTTCAATTTGCACAAAAACCTGGCAGAAAATCCAGAAAAATCCGGGTGGACCGGATTTCCGCAGACGGCATAAAATTCTGAACTTTTGGCACATTCTGGAAAACTGAAGAAATCCGGGAAAATCCGGGAAACTGAAGAAATCTGGGAAAATCTAGGTCGGTCGGAAAATCCCGGACGCAGGCAAAAATCCGGAAAACTGAAGAAATCTAGAATTTTCGTGGAAATCGAGAAAATCTGGACGGACCGAAAATCCCGGACTGGACCAAAAACCCGGATTTTTGCACAAAGCCGACTTTGAACAGACTCCGGAAAAATCCAGACGGACCGGAAAATCCCGGATTGGGGTAAAAACCCAGATTTTTCACAGAGCTTAGTTTTTTCAAAGGGCAACCTAGGGAACTCACTTGGGCAAGCAAGATGAACATCTAAGGACCTCCAAAGGCAACCAAATCAATAAAATTAAGGGGCCAAAAGACACCAAAAGCCAAAGCAAAAAGAGGGTCCCTACTTTCAGTGGGGCATGTGTGCAAAACTGCACAACAGTTACCACATGGGATGATGAAGATTATATGAAGAAACTATCACATGTGTTCAGCATTGAGGACAACACTTTGGTAAAGGTGGGGGGCATGTTATGCCCTTACTTCCATGGTGCATATGGTTATGAATAGTTGGCTTATGGCTATCTTAACTCTTAATTAAGTCATATTATCATTACTATATTATTATTTAGTTGGTTGGGTCGGCCTAGGTCCTATATAGGGGTGTCTAAGTTGGCCTAGGTGATATCCTAGGCATAAATAGGTATATATAGGAGGTTGTGAGTCTTATTTCATCATCAAGTTGTGAAGTGTTTTCTCATTAGAGATATTTGGAGGTTTTCCCCCTCGAAGTGGCTTGAGAATACTTCATTATTCTCAGTTATTATCAAGTATTTGCAACATATTTCATATCATTTTCTCCTATTGTGCAAGTTATTTCATAACACATGACAAAAAAAATTCCAATATATTGCAACTAAATACTCTAAATACTCACCCTATCAAAATTGTTCTTCACAAAAATATTTTTCCTTTGATAACCTATGTCTCTTCATCTCTCTATCTCTATATCTCTACCCCTTTGGCATCAATGACAAAGGACGAGAGTCTGGTATATATGTATATATCAAAATGTGACAAAAAATATAAGAACACAACAAAAAATTAACCTAAAGAAGAACCTATGAGACTCTCTAGGATGACCTTCCATGATGTTTTTCCTTCTTCCCATGAACCTTTTAAACTTATAAGATTTTTTTTCAATAGCTCAGGTTTAGTTAAGGTCTTTATACCATCTGCTAGAATATTGGGACTAAGATTAATCTCTAATAATTCACCAATACAACTAAGAGCACTAGAAAAAGAAGTGTGCTTGAGTTTAATCATGTCTCTGAGTTCCACAAACTTCTTTATAACTTATGTCCTTTGATCACGTATAGAAAACAAATTTTCCTAAAGTTGCACAATGTAGGACCACCTAGTGCAGGGGCACCCACAAGTTTCCCTTCCTCCAAGGATCAAGGAGTTGTCACTTTTCTTTGTTTTGTGATGTTTTCATGTAATAAGATCTTCTTGGACCATTTCATGTTTGTTGGAGTCTGGTTTGGGTCATTAGGTGTTAAGGTAGTTGTAAATGCAAAATTGTCAAAGTTGCACATTGTTGTCAAGCAACCTTTTGCATTTTTTGTCAAAAGTGGACATAGTGATGTTTAGTTAGTTTATAATTTGAAATGTGGTTAGTGACCATTGGGAACATGTTGGTAAATATTTAAAATTCCTTGTATGGTCAACACAAGGGTTGGTTAATGAAATTTTGAGAGTTGGAGTAGTAAAATAATTCTATTTTTTGTATTTCTAAACGTTATTTTGCTCTTATCCTAAGTTGTATGGATCTGTATGATCCTGTGATGAACTAAAATCAATTGTGGATGATGGGGAATTGAATATAATTTTATTTAGTGATGGTTTCATGTAATTTCATTGTGATTTGAGTAAGTTGTGTTGATTTTGCTTCAAACTGGTCTAAACCCTAGGTAGGTTAACCAGTGAGAAAGAAAAATGCATATCTTTCCATTCCACTGATAGAAACTCCTAAAACTTGGTGGAATGGCTTGTGTTTGCTTTTATTTTATTTTTCCAAAACTTGTAGAGGAAAATTAAGGGTTCAATATCCTCATGTATCAAGCCTAGAAGCACTAGTAATTTGGTGAATTTGATTGTAGACTATTGGAGAGTGGTTCTTGTGATTAGAGAAGTTGTTTGAAACCCCATATGGTGTTTCTAGAGTGTTGGAATAATTTAAGAGTCCATTTCAAGCCTTGAACCCATTTGGAGCATGCCTAGTTGCCAATTAGGTCTATTCAAAGAAAGAGGACAATCAATTTTTGACCCCTACCATACAAAGGAACCCTATTTTATTTTGAGATATGTTTGAGAATGGCCAAATGGGTATCTAAAACATGTCTCATTTTCTATATATCAGATTTTCTCCATGATTTGTGTCCAAAAAAAGACTTTTGAAAGGCTACAAGGAAGAATGAAGGTTTTTGAAGGAGAACCCATAGTTTGATGAAAAAAGGAACTTGTAAGTGGTTGTCTAAGATATTTGGAACATTAGAAGCCCCTCCTCTACATCAAATTGGTATCAGAGTATAGGTTGATCTGAAGAGGGGAATATTTGAAGTGAAGAATAAATAAAGATACCTCCAAAAGGGAATCCAATCACCAAAGAGGTGAATGAATTAAAGGAGAGACATGCAAGAGAGATGAGACAAATGAAGGAGAGGCTTGTTTCCTTAGAAACAAATCAGAAAATAGGAATGGTCATAGGAGACTTGAGTAACCAAGAAGAAGAAAGGGAAGAGGAAGTTCCCAAGGAGGGTCTAAGGAAGAGATGGATCCTTATGATTTGAGGATGGCAAAGCTATTGAAGGAAGTCAAGGGAGAAGGTCCTAAGATAAAGATGGATTTACCAGTGTATGGAGGAAAATTGGATAGTGAAGAAATCCTAGATTGGATAGGAGCACTAGACAACTACTTTGAATATGAAGATGTGCCAGAATAGCAAAGGGTGAAGTTGGCCAAGATAATATTGAAGGGTCATGCCTTACTTTGGTGGGATTATGTACAAGATGAAAGTAGAAAGAAAGGAAAGTCTAAAATCACCTCTTGGGATAGGATGGTTGCTAAAGTCAAAGGAAAATTCTTACCTGGTGACTATAACATTCAGTTATTCAGAAGGCTTCAAAACCTTAAGCAAAAGGATATGTATGTGAAAGCCTATACAGAGGAGTTCTACAAATTGAGTATAAGGGTAGTCCATGTAGAGGATGATGTGGAAAAAGTGGAAAGATATATCAATGGGTTGAGATACAACCTTTAGGGTGAATTTAGCCTCACTAATCTAAGAATAGTGGAAGAGTGCTATCAATTGGCCATCAAGGCTAAAGATAAGTTGAGGAGAAGGAAAGAAAAACAAAGTAGGGGTAGAGGAAGAAATTCTAGAGGAAGAGGGACATTTGTTGGTAGGGGGAAGTCCTAAAGATCACAAGGAGAATCAATAAACAATAAAGAACAAAGTTTAGACTCAAGGGACAACTTTAGAGGAAGGAGACCCAATAATAGGGGAAGATTTGGAGGACAAAGAGGAGGATCAAATGGATTCACCAGGAAATGTTATAAGTGCAATAAATTTTTAGGCCATCAAGCATAGCAATGCACTAAAAATTAGTCCACTACTTCATTTGGAGGAGAAAGAAGAAATTAGTTTGTACAAGGAGAGGACAATGAAAGCATGAATTCTCCATCAAATAATGTTGATCCAAAAGTTGGTGAGTCTCTCATGGTGAAAAGGAATTCCTTCAAAGTTCAAATGGAGAAGGAACCTTCATAGAGTAGCTTAAGTTGAAAATAATCCCTCATACCACTCCATATACAGTCTCTTGGCTTAACAAAGGGAAACAAGTAGTTGTGAATGAACAAAGTTGGGTAGATTTTCACATAGGTGGATATAAGGACAAGGTCATATGTGACATAATACCAATAGATGTTTGCCATTTGCTTTTGGGGAGGCCTTGGCAGTATGATAGAAAGGAAATCCATGATGGGAGGAAGAACACATATGCCATATAAAAGGATGGGATTTCTTACACCCTCACACCATTAAAGGATGAAATACAAGATTCCCAAGTAGGTTCTTGATGCAGGAGCATCCAGTGGTGTAAGGGCAATCTTGCATCACCCAAAAATAGTTAAATTTCAAGTTTATCATTTTTTCAAATGTTTTTACATTTTTGGATACCCTTTTCATCATAATGAAATTCCCAATTTATAGTTTTTATTTTCTATTCCTAGGTTGAAAGATATTGTAGTTTTAGTTTCCCATATTTGCACCTGAAAATCTTCTAAGTTGGATTTGAGGCACTTAGAGCTTCCGAAATGGCCCCAAAACTTGTCAAAATTGGCATACCCATTTTCAAGCACGTTCTTGACTTTGAGACCTTTCCAATGGTTCAAACGGTTCACGAATTGGAGCCCCGGATCAAAAGTTATGGCCCTAGGAAGTTAGCGCACTTTCTAGAAGATACAATTGCAAATGTTCTTTTGAAATTTGAACTTCAAGTTGTAATTTTTAGCACCAAACTGCCTAAACTAAAGTTTTTATGTTGTTTTGGCTCCAAACTAAAGAGGAACTCTATTTATGGGCGAGTTTCTAGTATTTTTGAGTAACTTTTTGGGGGACAAGCTCGCATATTGCGAAAGGGTGATTCTGTAGCTTTCTGTAACTTGCATGTATTGTAGAACTTGGGGATTTGAGATCCTCTACATGTAAGAAGCTCCATTTTCTGAATAATAAAATTATTCTCTTGTTTATGGGTTATTTTCTGAGTCTCGGGCTGCGCCCTCATCAAGTGGTATAAGAGCGAGGTTTTCTTGAGCATGTAGGACAGATCGCCGATCATGAGGCAGTTCACACCAAGACTATGGTTGTGGGTCAAGGTCAAGAAAGATGCCTCCAAGAGTGATGCTTGGTAGGCATGGTGGTGCCAGAGGTGGTCGAGGTGGCAGAAATGCTGGTGGAAGAGATGCACTAGCAGCCCTCCAGAGACAGATTGATGCATTACAAGAGCAGTTGAGAAGAGGGTTAAACTCAAGGGAGGAAAGCGAGGATGAAGGAGAGGAAGAAGGTTCATAGGTAGAAGAGGAAGAAGAAATTGATCAAGACCAAATGTGGCTAATAAGGGTCATTTCAAAGATCGGGAAAACACCCAGAGCAGAATTCCCCAGTTATTCTAGAAGTCTAAACCCGGAAGAGTTGATCGACTGGATCAATGAGCTAGAAGAATATTTTGAGTATGAGGAAATAGAGGACCCAAATCGGGTTAAGTTTGCAAAAATGAAGCTGAAGGGCCATGCCAGTATTTGGTGGAAAGAGGTCCAGTTGGAAAAGAAGAGAAAAGTCAAGATCACCAATGGGATGCATGGTAGAGAAACTGAAGAAGGTTCATACCGGTGGACTCGAGTTAGATCTGTTGAAGAAATTACAAGGGTTGAAGCAAGGAAGTAGATCTGTGAAAGAATATACTGAATATTTTCACAAGATAATCATTAGAACGGGTCACACAGAGGCCAATAAGAGAAGGTAGTCCGATATCTTAATGGGTTACGACCAAGCATTCAGGAGGAGTTAAGTCTAGTCAGAATGACCACCATTGAGGATGTGTATCAATTTTCTTTGAAGGTGGAAGAGAAGTTGAACAAAAGATTTGATGGCAAGCAAAAAGGATGAGGAGGTCAAAGCAAAAAGGGCAATGGCAGACCTTCAGGAAGCCGAAATAATGATGAAAAGAAAAGTGAAGATGTGGGTACCAGCCAAAGCCAAAGGAATGACAACTCCTACCGCCCTCGTGATCAAAACAGTGGTGATCAAAGAGGTAGAGGATGAGGGAGATATGGACAAGGATCTGGAAGAGGTGGTTTCAGAGGAATGTGTTTCTAGTGTGGTGAAGAAGGGCATCGAGCCTATGAATGTCCACAACACCAAGGAAGGGCAAACAAAAGGCTAGAAGGTCGTGGAAGGGTTGCACATACAGATGAGGAGGCCCAATCTGAACATTCAGATAATGTTGAAAGGGGAGAAGCCCTAGTGATTAGGAGAGCCTTAGTGACCGAAGAAAATGAACCAGAATAGAGGAAGAATCTATTTCGCATAAGGTGCAAGTGTGAAAGAAAATGTTGTGATGTCATTATTGACGGTGGGAGCACTAATAATCTAGTGTCAGAGGAAATGGTCACAAAGTTGAAGCTGAAGAGGTAAAGGCACCCGCATCCCTATCGGATTGCCTGATTGCAGAAAAGACCACAAAGTTTTGGTCAATGAGCAGTTCCTAGTAAAGTTCAAGATCAGGAGCTACCATGATGAGGTACTCTATGATATCATCCCCATGGATGCATGTCACATGTTGTTGGGGAGGCCGTGGCAGTTCGATAGGCGAGCTATACATGATGGCCATGCAAACACTTATTCTTTGACAAAGGATGGGGTTCATCACAAGTTGAAACCCCTAAGGAGACTGAAGAAAAGGTATGCAGTAGTGCTAGAATTTGTTATGTAGATGGAAGAAAATTTTTAGAAGGTATGAAACATGAGCATGTGTGTTATGCATTGATTCCTAGAGTGAGTAAGGAGGATAGTGACAAGGTTCCAGAAGAAGTTTTTGGGATGTTGGATGAGTTTCAGAATATTGTTTCTAATAATGTACCTGAGGGTTTACCACCAATAAGAAAGATCAGTCATCAGATTGACTTGATTCCTGGAGCCAGTTTGCCAAATAAGGCAGCTCATAGAATGACTCCAGCAGAAAATGAAGAGTTGAATAGACAAGTTCAAGAGTTGTTGAGAAATGGTTTGATATGGGAGAGTTTGAGTCCATGTGCAGTACCTACAGTACTAGCACCAAAGAAGGATGGGGAGTGGAGGATGTGTACAGATTCCCGAGCCATAAACAAGATAATAATCAAGTACTGATTTCCCCTACCAAGGATGGATGACTTAATGGACTGTTTGAGTGGAGCTCAGTACTTCACAAAGATTGATCTGAAGAGTGGATATCACCAGATCCGGATTCGAGAGGGAGATGAATGGAAGACTGCCTTCAAGACCAAAGAGAGCCTATACGAGTGGTTAGTAATGCCTTTTGGGCTAACCAATGCACCGAGCACATTCATGCGGCTCATGAACAAGGTACTAAAATAATTTCTGGGAAGTTTTGTTATTGTGTATTTAGATGATATTTTCATTTTCAGTAAGAATTTGGATGAGCATCTAATGCATATTCAGAGAGCCTTTGAGAAGTTAAGAGAAAAGAAATTGTTGATTAATCTAAAGAAGTGCAGTTTTGTGAAGAAGCAGTTAGTGTACTTGGGGTTTGTTGTCTCAACAAAAGGTCTCAAGATGGACCCAGAGAAGGTGAAGGCTATTTTGGAATGGCCTATCCCAAGAACTGCTGCCGAGGTGAGATCTTTCCATGGTTTGGATAGTTTTTATAGAAAGTTCATTAGAAACTTTAGTAGTATTTGTGGACCCCTAACTGAAACAATGAGAGGGGATAGAAAAGAATTCAAGTGGAGCACTGGAGCGGCAAAAATTTTTGAACTGCTGAAGTAGAAAGTGACAGAGCAACTTGTTCTATCCCTCCCAGATTTCAACAAGGTGTTTCAGGTGGATTGTGATGCCAGTGGTTGTGCCATTGGAGTAGTATTGAGCCAAGAAGGTAAGCCCATTGCCTATTTCAGTGAAAAGTTAAATGATGCCAAGAGAAAGTATTATGTATATGATCAGGAGTTTTATGCAATAGTTCAAGCATTAAAGAAATGGATACATTATTTGTTGCCGAAAGAATTTGTTCTATATTGATCATCAGGCCTTGCAGTACCTAAATAGTCAGGGAAAATTAAATCAGAGGCATATGAAATAGGTAGAGTTTTTGCAGAGTTATACCTTTGTTTTGAAACATAGGAGTGGGAAGTCAAATACGGTTGCAGATGCCTTAAGTAGGAGGTATACATTGATGACAAAGATGCAGATTGAAGTAGTTGGGTTCAATGAACTCAAGACACTGTATGCAGAAGATCCTAATTTTACAGAGGCTTGGAAAGCTTGCAAGGAACCTGTTACAATGGACAAGACAAGTTGGCTAGATTTCATAATACAGGATGGCATGTTATTTAAGGGAAGTCAATTGTGTATCCCAAGGAGTTCAATGAGGGAGAACCTGATAAATGAGAAGCATAGTGGAGGAATGGTAGGACATTTTGGTCGAGATAAGACCATTGCCATTATCAGTGAGCATTATTATTGGCCTCAGTTGTCACAGGATGTGAAGAAGTTTGTACAAAGCTACAGGGTATGTCGATGGCTAAATGAGTGAGCCAAAATACAGGCTTATATCAGCCCTTACCTATACCAGGAGGCCATGGGAGGATATAAGTATGGACTTTGTTCTTGGTTTGCCAAGGACACAACGAGGGAATGATTCAGTCTTTGTGGTGGTTGATAGGTTTTCAAAGATGACACATTTCATTCCATGTCAGAAGACTCATGATGCAGTCCACATTGCTGACTTGTTCTTCAAAGAGGTGGTGAGGCTACATGGTCTACCAAAGAGTATTGTTTCAGATCGTGACACCAAATTTGTGGGGTACTTTTGGAGGACTTTGTGGAAGAAGCTAAAGACAGAGCTAAAGTTCAGTTCTGCACACCATCCACAAACAGATGGGCAGACAAAAGTTGTTAACAGGAGTCTGGGTAACCTACTGAGATGTTTGGTAGGAGATAAACCCAAGGGATGGGACTTGATCTTACCCCAGGTAGAATTCTCTTACAACAATTCTGTCAACAGAAGCACTGGTAGATCACCATTCCAGATTGTGTATGGAGGTAGCCCCAGAACAGCTCCAAAATTGAGGAAGATGGACCAAGAGAAGAAAATAAGTGGTGAAGCCAAAAATTTTGCAGAACACATTAAAGATATACATGAGAAGGTAAGAGAACATATTAACAAGATGAATATGCAGTATAAGGCTAAGGCAGATCAGAAGCAGAGGTATAAGGAGTTTCATATTGGTGACGAAGTGATGGTCCACTTGAGGAAAGAAAGGTTTCCAGTGGGAACATATAACAAATTGAAGATGAAGAAGTTCGGTCCCTGTGAAATTCTAAAGAAGCATGATTCAGGGAATGCATATGAGGTAGAGTTGTCAAATGGATTCAACATTTCCCCTGTGTTCAACATTTTGGATTTGACAGAGTATCATGAAGGTGGCGTAGAGGAAGTACCAACAATGGGACAGTGTGAGATTCCAACATCTACTTCAGAAAATGATGAGATTGAGGAAATCTTGGATAGTCATGTAGGAAGGAGTACCAGAAACAGGCAGTATGAAGAATATCTGGTGAAATGGAGAGGAAGGCCTGTGGAAGATTCATCCTGGCTATCTAAGGCAGTGGTTGACCGGTTGGATTTTCCTCAACCATTTGAGACATGACGGGGTCACTTCTCAAATTACCCTGGGTGTCTGATGCAGGAGCATCCAGTGGTGTAAGGGCAATCTTGCATCACCCAAAAATAGTTAAATTTCAATTTTATCATTTTTTAGATATTTTTACATTTTTGGATACCCTTTTCGTCATAATGAAATTCTCAATTTATAGTTTTTATTTTCTATTCCTAGGTTGAAAGATATTACAGTTTTAGTTTCCCATATTTGCACCTAAAAATCTTTCGAGTTGGATTTGAGGCACTTAGAGCTTCCAAAACGGCCCTGAAACTTGCTAAAATTGGCATTGCCATTTTCAAGTGCGTTCTTGACTTTGAGACTTTTCCAATGGTTCAAACGATTCGCGAATCGGAGCCCCAGATCAAAAGTTATGGCCCCGGGAAGTTGGCGCACTTTCTAGAAGATACAATTGCAAATGTTTTTTTGAAATTTGAACTTCAAGTTGTAATTTTTAGCCCCAAACTGCCTAAACTAAAATTTTAATGTTGTTTTGGCTCTAAAATAAAGAGGAGCTCTATTTATGAGTGGGTTTCTAGTATTTTTGGGTAACTTTTTGGGGGACAAGCTCGCATATTGCAAAAGGGTTATTCTGTAGCTTTTTGTAACTTGCATGTATTGTAGAACTTGGGGATTTGAGATCCTTTGCATGTAGGAAGCTCCATTTTCTAAATAATAAAATTATTCTCTTGTTTGTGGGTTATTTTCTGAGTCTCGGGCTATGCCCTCATCAGTCCTAGTGTGATGTTGGTCAATGAGGAGTTCCTAAAGACCTTGGAAGAGCAGAATGTGAGTTTTTCCATCATAATAAAGCCTAGATCTGTCACGCCAATAGAAAAGAAAGAGGAGTTTCCTTTAGAGGTCAAACATTGTTGAAGAAATATGATGAAATAGTGGTTGATGAGATTCCCAATACCTTGCCATGTATGAGGGACATTAGCCACCACATTGATTTAATTCCAGGGGCTAGTTTTCCCAACAAAGCTGCTTACAAGATGAATCCACAGAAAAATGAAGAGATTAAGAGGCAAGTGCAAGAATTACTTGATAAGGGTCTAATTAGGGAGAGTTTGAGTCCTTGTGTGGTTCCCACAGTTCTAGCACCAAAGAAAGGTGGTGATTGGAGGATGTGCACTAATTTCAAGGCCATCAACAAGATTACAATAAGGTATAGATTTCCCATTCCAAGAATTGAAGATCTAATGGATTGTTTGGGTGGTGCATGTTATTTTTCCAAGATTGATCTCAAGAGTGGTTACCACCAAATCAGAATCAAACCTAGTGATGAATGGAAAACAACCTTGAAGACAAATGAAGGGTTGTGTGAATGGCTAGTAATGACTTTTAGCTTGTCAAATGCACCTAGTACTTTCATGCAGTTGATGAATGAAGTGAGGCACTCAAACCTTTTATAGGTAATTTTGTTGTGGTATAACTAGATGATATTCTTGTTTTTAACAAAACTAAAGAAGAACATTTGCAACATTTAGATTTGGTTTTGAGAAGATTGCATGAGGAGAAATTTATGATAAACTTGAAGAAATGTGAGTTCTTGAAAATGGACTTGGTTTTTGTGGTCACCAATGGCACCTTGAAGATGGAACCAAGTAAGGTTGAGGCGATCCTAAGCTAGCCTACACCCAAATTAGTGGCTGAGATAAGGATTTTCCACAGTTTGGCTAGTTTTTACAGAAAAATCATAAAAGTTTTTAGTCATGTTTGTGCTTCTATGATTGATACCATTAAGGGTGATAAAAAGAAGAAGTTTGTTTGGTCTAATGAGGCTGATAGGAGTTTTGAATATTTGAAAAAAGAAGGTTGTTGAGCAGCCCATATTGACTTTACCTAGTTTTTATAAGGTCTTTACCATTGAATGTGATGCAAGTGGCCATACCATAGGTGTTGTCTTAAGTCAAGAAAATAGGCCTATTTCCTTTTTCAGTGAAAAATTGAATGAAGTCAGGAAAAGGTATTCTTCCTATGACCTTGAAATGTATGCAATGGTGCAAGCATTAAAGAAATGGAGACATTATTTGCTTCCTAAGGAGTTTATAGTGTACACTAATAATTATGCCCTCTAATTTTTTAATAGTCAAGATAAACTCAGTCATAGGCATGTGAAATGGGTTGAATTTTTGCAAGGCTTTACTTTCACCATTAAGCATAAAAAGGGGAAATCTAACAAGGTGGCAGATGCATTGAGTAGAAGGGATCTCATGGTGTAGGAAATTCAATTGAAAAGCATAGGAGTATTGTTTTAGATCGTGACACTAAATTTATGGGGTAATTTTGGAGGACCTTGTGGAAGAAGCTAAAGACAGAGCTGAAGTTCAGTTTTGCACACCATCCACAAACAGATGGGAAAACAGAGGTTGTTAACAGAAGTCTGGGTAACCTACTAAGATGTCTGGTAGGAGATAAACCCAAGGGATGGGACTTGATCTTACCCTAGGAAGAATTCTCTTACAACAATTCTGTCAATAGAAAAAGGGTATCCAAAAATGTAAAAACATCTAAAAAATGATAAACTTGAAATTTAACTATTTTTGGGTAATGCAAGATTGCCCTTACACCACTGGATGCAACTTGAGACACAAAAAGTCACCCACAAACAAGAGAATAATTTTATTATTCAGAAAATGGAGCTTCTTACATGTAGAGGATCTCAAATCCCCAAGTTCTACAACACATGCAAGCTATAGAAAACTATAGAATAACCCTTTCACAATATGCGAGCTTGTCCCCAAAAAGTTACCCAAAAATATTAGAAACCCGCCCATAAATAGAGCTCCTCTTTAGTTTGGAGCCAAAACAACATTAAAATTTTAGTTTAGGAGGTTTGGCGCCTAAAACTACAACTTGAAGTTCAAATTTCAAAAGAACATTTGCAATTGTATCTTCTAGAAAGTGCGCCAACTTCCTAGGGCCATAACTTTTGATCTGGGGCTCCAATTCGTGAACCGTTTGAACCGTTGGAAAGGTCTCAAAATCAAGAATGCACTCTAAATTTTCTACACTAATTTCAACAAGTTTTGGGGCCATTCCGGAAGCTCTAAGTGCCTCAAATCCAACTCAAAAGATTTTCAGGTGCAAATCTAGGAAACTAAAACTGCAATATCTTTCAACCCAGGAATAGAAAATAAAAACTATAAATTGGGAATTTCATAATGACGAAAAGGGTATCCAAAAATGTAAAAACATCTAAAAAATGATAAACTTGAAATTTAACTATTTTTGGGTGATACAAGATTGCCCTTACACCACTGGATGCTCCTGCATCAGACACCCAGGGTAATTTGAGAAGTGACCCTGTCACATCTCAGATGGTTGAGGAAAACCCAACTGGTCAACCACTGTCTTAGATAGCTAGGATGAATCTTCCATTGTGCCTCCTCCATTTCACCTTTAGATATTCTTCCATAATTTACGTTTCCGTACTCCTTCCCACACCCACTCATTCAAGATTTCCCCAATCTCCTCCTTTCTAAAGTAGATGCTTGGAATCCCAATAATCGCCTCCATCGCTGGTACTTCCGCCACCTTCATGATACTGGCCACAACCAAATGTTGAACACATGGAAATGTTGAATCCATCCTGTAACTCTTAACTCATATGCATTCCCCTCGGGAATCATGCTTCTTCAAAAATTTCCATGGACTCAAACTTCTTCATCTTCAATTTGTTATATGTTCCCACCGGAACCTTTCTTTCCTCAAGTGGACCATCACTTCATCACTAATCAAACTCCTTATACTCCCATGCTTCCTCGGACCAGCTCTTTAGTCTTTATAATCGCATATTCACCCTGTTAATATGTTCTCTTTACCTTCTCATGTATATCCTTGATGGTCTCAGAAATCTTCACAGCCTTTTAGCACTTATTTTCTTCTCTGTCCATCTTCCCCAATTCTCGAGTCGCTCTTAGGGCTACCTCCATACACACAATCTAGAATGAGATCTACTGCTATTTCGCTGATGCACTGTTGTAAGAGAATCACTGCAAGATCAAGTCCCATCCCTCTCTTGCTTATCTCTTACCAAACATCTCAGTAGGTTACCCAGACTCCTGTTAACAACCTCTGTCTGCCCATCTGTTTGTGGATGGTGTGCAGAACTAAACTTCAGCTCTATCTTCAGCATCTTCCACAAGGTCCTCCAAAAGTACCCCACAAATTTAGTGTTACGATCTGAAACAATACTCTTTGGTAGACCATGTAGCCTCACCACCTCTTTGAAGAACAAGTCAGCAATGTGGACTACATCATGGGTCTTCTGACATGGAATGAAATGTGCCATCTTCGAAAACCTATCAACCACCACAAAGAATGAATCATTCCCTTGTCGTGTCCTTGGCAAACCAAGAACAAAGTCCATACTTATATCCTCCCATGGCCTCTCTCGTATAGGTAAGGGCTGATATAAGCCTGTATTCTGGCTCACTCCTTTAGCCATCTGACATACCCTACAGCTTTGTACAAACTTCTTCACATGCCGTGGACAATAACCGAGGCCAATAATAATGTTCAATGATAATGGCAATGGTCTTATCCCCACTCAAAAATGTCCTACCATTCCTCCACTATGCTTCTCCTTTATCGCCTCCCCTTTGAACTCCCCTCAAAATGCTATACCTGACTCTTAAATAACATGCCATCCTAGATTATGAAATCTAGCCACCTTGTCATGTCCACTGTAACAGGTTCCTTGTAAGCTTTCCAAGCCTCTGCAAAATCAGGATCTTCTGCATACAGTGTCTTGAGTTCATTGAACCCAACCACTTCAATCTGCATCTTTGTCATCAATGTATGCCTCCTACTTAAGGCATCCGCAACCCTATTTGACTTCCCACTCCTATGTTTCCAAAACAAAGGTATAACTCTCGCAAAATCCCTACCTACTTATATGCCTCCATTTAATTTTCCCTTAAATCATTTAGGGTACTGCAAGGCTCGATGATCAAAGATATACAAATTCCTCGGCAACAAATAATGTCTCCATTTCTTTAATGCTTGAACTATTCCATGTCTTGATCATACAAAAATACTTTCTTTGGAATCATTTAATTTTTTCACCTAAATAGGAAATGGGCTTACCTTCTTGGCTCAACACTACTCCAATGGCACAAACCACTAGCACCACAACCACCAAACACCTTTGTTGAAATCGAGAGCTGCATCAGTTGTTCACAATTCGCTTTTAACAGTTCAAAACTTGTTGCTGCTCTAGTGCTCCACTTGAATTCTTTTCTATCCCCTCTCATTGTTTTAGTCAGGGGTCCACAAATACTACTGAAGTTTCTAATGAACTTTCTATAAAAACTAGCCAAACCATGGAAAGATCTCACCTCAGTAGCAGTTCTTGGGGTAGGCCATTCCATAATAGCCTTCACCTTCTCCGGGTCCATCTTGAGACCTTCTGCTGAGACAACAAACCCCAAGTACACTAACTCCTTCACAAAACTACACTTCTTCAGATTAATCAACAGTTTCTCTTCTGTTAACTTCTCAAAGGCTCTCTGAATATACATCAGATACTCATCCAACGTCTTATTGAAAATCAAAATATCATCTAAATACACAATAACAAAAATTCCCAGAAATTATTTTAGTACCTCATTCATAAGCCGCATGAATGTGCTTGGTGCATTGGTTAGCCCAAAAGACATGACTAACCACTTGTACAGGCCCTCTTTGGTCTTGAAGGCAGTCTTCCATTCGTCTCCCTCTTGAATCCGGATCTGGTGATATCCACTCTTTAGATCAATCTTTGTGAAGTACTGAGCTCCACTTAAAGAGTCCATTAGGTCATCCATCCTTGGTAGGGGAAATCTGTACTTGATTGTTATCTTATTTATGGCTCGAGAATCTTTACACATCCTCCACTCCCCATCCTTCGTTGGTGCTAGTATTGCAGGTACTGCACATGGACTCAAACTCTCCCATATCAAACCCTTTCTCAACAACTCTTAAACTTGTCAGTTCAACTCCTCATTTTCTGCTGGAGTCATTCTATGAGCTGCCTTATTTGGAAAACTGACTCCATGAATCAAGTCAATCTGATGACTGATCTTCCTTATTGGCGATAAACCCTCAGGTACATTATCTGAAACAATATCCTGAAACTCATCCAACATCCCAGAAACTTCTTCTAGAACCTTCTCACTATCTTCATTACTCACTCTAGGAATCAATGCATAACACACACGCTCATGTTTCATACCTTCTAAAAAATTTCTTCCATCTACATAACAAATTCTAGCACTACTGCATACCTTTTCTTTGGTCTCCTTTAGGGGTTTCAACTTGTGATGAACCCCATCCTTTGTCAAGGAATAAGTGTTTGCATGGCCATCATGTATAGCTCGCCTATCAAACTACCACGGCCTCCCCAACATCATGTGACATGCATCCATGGGGATGATATCACAGAGTACCTCATCATGGTAGCTCTCGATCTTGAACTTTACTAGGCACTGCTCATTGACCAAAACTTTGTGGTCTTTCGCAGCCAGGCAATCCAATACGGATGCGGTGTCTTTCCCTCTTCAGCTTCAACTTTGTGACCATCTCCTTTGACACCAAATTATCAGTGCTCCCACCATCAATAATAACATCACAACATTTTCCTTTACACTTGCACCTTGTGCGAAACAAATTCTTCCTCTGTTCTGGTTCCTTTTCTTCAGTCACTAGGGCTCTCCTAATCACTAGGGTTTCTCCCCTTTCAACATCATCTAAGTGTTCAAATTGGGCCTCCTCATCTGCATCGCGCAACCCTTCCACGACCTTCTAGCCTTTTGTCTGCCCTTCCTTGGTGTTGTGGACATTCATAGGCTCGATGCCCTTCTTCACCACACTAGAAATACGTTCCTCTAAAACCACCTCTTCCAGATCCTTGTCCATATCTCCCTCGTCCTCTACCTTTTTGATCACCACTATTTTGATCACGAGGGCGGTAGAAGTTGTCATTCCTTTGGCTTCGGCTGGTACCCACATCTTCACTTTTCTTTTCATCATCATTTCGGCTTCCTGAAGGTCTGCCATTGCCCCTTCCACTTTGACCTCCTCATCCTTTTTACTTGCCATCAAATATTTTGTTCAGCTTCTCTTCCACCTTCAAAGCAAACTGATACACATCCTCAATGGTGGTCATTCTACTAGGGTTAACTCCTCCTGAATGCTCGATCGTAACCCATTAAGATATCGGGCTACCTTCTCCTTATTGGCCTCTGTGTGACCTATTCTAATGATTATCTTGTGAAAATATTCAGTATATTCTTTCATAGATCTACTTCTTTGCTTCAACCCTTGCAATTTCTTCAATAGATCTAACTCGTAGTCCACTCGTATGAACTGCTTCTTCAGTTTCTCTACCATGCGATCCCATTTTGTGATCTTGACTTTTCCTCTTCGATTTCTTTCCAACTGGACCTCTTTTCACCAAATACTGGCATGGCCCTTCAGCTTCATTTTTGAAAACTTAACCCGATCTGGGTCCTCTATTTCCTCATACTCAAAATATTCTTCTAGCTCATTGATCCATTCGATCAACTCTTCCGGGTTCAGACTTCCAGAATAACTGGGGACTTCTGCTCTGGGTCTTTTCCTGATCTTTGAAATGGCCCTTATTAGCCGCATTTGGTCTTGATCAATTACTTCTTCTTCCTCTTCTACCTCTAAACCTTCTTCCTCTCCTTCATCCTCACTTTCCTCCCTCAGGTTTAACCCTCTTCTCAACTGCTCTTGTAATGCATCAACCTATCTCTAGAGGGCTACCAGTGCATCTCTTCCACCAACATCTTTGCCACCTCGACCACCTCTGGCACCACCATGCCTACTAGGCATCACTCTTGGAGGTATGTTTCTTGACCTCGATCCACAACCACGATCCTGGTGCGAACTGCCTCACAATCGGCGATTTGTCCACACGCTCAAGAAAAACCTACTCTGATACCACTTGATGAGGGCGTAACCCGAGACACAGAAAGTAACCTACAAACAAGAGAATAATTTTATTATTTAGAAAATGGATCTTCTTACATGCAGAGGATCTCAAATCCCCAAGTTCTACAACACATGCAAGCTACAGAAAGCTATAGAATAACCCTTTCATAATATGCGAGCTTGTCCTGAAAAAGTTACCCAAAAATATTAGAAACTCGCCCATAAATAGAGCTCCTCTTTAGTTTGGAGCCAAAACAACATTAAAATTTGAGTTTAGGCGGTTTGGAACCAAAAACTACAACTTGAAGTTCAAATTTCAAAAGAACATTTGCAATTGTATCTTCTAGAAAGTGCGCCAACTTCCCGGGGCCATAACTTTTGATCTGAGGCTCCGATTCGCGAACCGTTTGAACCGTTGGAAAGGTCTTAAAATAAAGAACGTGCTCGAAATTGCTATGCCAATTTTGGCAAGTTTCGGGGCCATTTTGGAAGCTCTAAGTGCCTCAAATCCAACTCGGAAGATTTTTAGGTGCAAATCTGGGAAACTAAAACTGCAATATCTTTCAACCCAAGAATAGAAAATAAAAACTGTAAATTGGGAATTTCATTATGACAAAAAGGGTATCCAAAAATATAAAAACATCTAAAAAATGATAAACTTGAAATTTAACTATTTTTGGGTGATGCAAGATTGCCCTTACACCACTGGATGCTCCTGCATCACTTCCTAAGGAGTTTATAGTCCACACTAATAATTATGCCCTCTAATTTTTTAATAGTCAAGATAAACTCAGTCATAGGCATGTGAAATGGGTTGAATTTTTGCAAGGCTTTACTTTCACCATTAAGCATAAAAAGGGGAAATCTAATAAGGTGGCAGATGCATTGAGTAGAAGGGATCTCATGGTGTAGGAAATTCAATTGAAAAGCATAGGAGTTGAATCTCTAAAAGGTATGTATCTTGAATATGTGGATTTCAAAGAAATTTATACAAGTTGTAGGCAACCTTGTAGCAATAATAATGAAAAATGACTTGATTTTCTATTCCAAGATAATTTGATGTTCAAGGGGGCACAATTATGTATTCCTAAATTTTCAATGAGGAATAACTTAATCAAAGAAAAGCATAGTGGTAACCTTGCAAGTCACTTTTGGCTAGATAAGACCTCGAAGCAGTTGAAGAGGCACTACTATTGGCCAAAAATTCAAATTGATGTGAGAAAATTTGTGGATAAGTGTACTATTTGTCAAAGGGCTAAAGGATCTAGCACCAATGCAAGGTTATATAAACCTTTCCCCATTCCCAATAGGCCTTGCGAATCAATTAGCATGGATTTTGTGATGGGGTTGCCTAGAACTCAAAGAGGTTTTGACTCGATGTATGTTGTTGTGGACAAGTTTTCTAAGATGACGTGCACTTAATACCTTGTAAGAGCACTAATGATGCTTCATACATAATAGGTTTTTTCTTCAAAGAGGTGGTAATAATCCATGGTTTGTCTCTTAGCATTGTATTAAATAGGGATAGCAAGTTTGTTGGTCGCTTTTGGAGAACCTTATGAAAGAAACTTGGTACTAATTTGAGTTTTAGTTCTACCTATCACCCCCAAACTAATGGGTAGACTGAAGTGGTGAATAGGATCCTTGGAAACCTCCTAAGATTCCTAACAAAGGACAATTCAACACAATGGTATTTGTTTTTGCCTCATGTTGAGTTTGCATACAATGATTCGGTGAACAGAAGTGTGGAAAAAGTCCTTTTGAGATTGTTTATGGTTTGCAGCCAAGGGTTGTGTTTGAGTTGAGGGATGTTAGTAACATGGAAAGGAGGAGTGCTGACGGTGAATAATTTGCAGTGGCTATTCAAGAAATCCACCAATAGGTTAAGGATAATATTCAAAAGAATGTTGACAAATACAAGCATAATGCTGATCTAAAAATGAGAGAGGTTCATTATAAGGTTGGAGATTTGGTTTTGGCTCACTTGAGAAAGAAAAGGTTTCCTAAGGGGTAGTACTCTAAACTATAGATGAAGAAGATAGGGCTTTGTAAAGTGGTGCACAAGTTTGGAGAGAATGCCAATGAAATGGAACTACCTCCTAGAGTTGCCATTTCTCCTATTTTTAATGTTTCTGATCTTTACCCTTATAAAGGGGATGTTGTTGCAAGTGATCATGTAGGTTCATTAGTGCTCTTAGATGAGGATTAGGTCAGAGATATTCCACCAAGCCAGCCCTTGGATTTGGAGTGTATCTTGGACAAGAAGGAACTCACGAAGATAAGGCAGAAGGTCTACTATCAATATTTGGTCAAATGGCAAGGTCTTCCTATGGAGGATGCAACTTGGATGACTGAGGATGATATTTTCAAGCATGGTTGTACAGTTGTAGGTTTTTCCTCAAGTGGAACTTGCAATTTCTTTTCTCTGGGAGTATGGTGCAAGGGTATCCACAAGTTTTCATGCCTTCAAGGATCAAGGAGTTGTCACTTTGCTTCTTTTTTTTATGATTTTTTCATGTAATAAGTTATTCTTGGGCCATTTCATGTTTTTTGGAGTCTAGTTTGGGTCATTAGGTGTTAAGGTAATGTGTAAATGCAAAATTGTCAAAGTTGCACATTGTTGTCAAGCAACTTTTTGTATTTTTTTGTCGAAAGTGGACATAGTGATGTTTAGTTAGTTTATAATTTGAAATGTGGTTAGTGACCATTGGGAACATGTTGGTAAATGTTTAAAAGGCCTTGTATGGTTGACACAAGGGTTGGTAGATGAAATTTTGGGAGTTGGAGCATTAAAAAAATTTGTTTTCTGCATTTATGAATGTTACTTTGCTACTATCCTAAGTTGTACAAATTTGTACAATATCGTGATGAACTAAAATCAATTGTGGATGATGGGGCATTGAATCTAATTTCATTTGGTGTTGGTTTCATGTAATTTCATTGTGTTTTGAGTAAGTTGTGTTGATTTTGCTTCAAAATGGTCTAAACCCTAGGTAGGGTAACCAGTGAGAAAGAAAAATGCATATCTTTCCATGTTCCACTAATAGAAACTCCTAAAACTCAATGGAATGGATTGTGTTGGTTTCTATTTTTTTTTCCCAAACTTGCAGAGGTGGGAGATGGAGTTTTCATGTGTGGAGGAACATTAAGGGTCTAATATCCTCATGTATCAAGCCTAGAAGCCCTAGTAACTTGGTGAATTTGATTATAGACTATTGGAGAGTGGTTCTTGTGATTGGAGTAGTTTTTTGATACCCCATATGGTGTGTCCAGAGTTTTGTAATGAGTTTTGAGTCCCTTTGAATCCATGAACCCATTTGGAGCATGCCTAGTTGCCAATTAGGTCTAGTCAAAGAAAGAGGACAATCAATTTTTGACCCCTACCATACAAAGGACCCTATCTAATTTTGAGATATGTTTAAGAATGGCCAAATGGGTATTTGAAACAAGTCTCATTTCTTATAGATCAAATCTGGTCCATGAGTTGTGTGCAAAAAATGCCTTTTGAAAGGTTATAAGGAAGAATGAGGGTTTGTGAAGGAGAACGCATAGTTTTATGAACAAAGGAACTTGTAAGTGGTTTTCTAAGATTGTTGGAACATTAGAAACCCCTGCTCTGGATCACCACCTCTGATTATCTCTATCTTCTGCTAACATGTATGTATCTACCTGAGTGCTCATTCAGGATTCACTCATCCTTATTTCATTTCTTATATTCAATGTACTGCCTGACCAATCTAGGCAAAAAGAAAGTAGTTCATGTGCCTCTTCTTCACAACCTTGTACACTCTCCAATTCTTTCATCACTCAACTATGTGCATTTGCACATTTTTCTTTGATATCTTCCAAATTTCCTTCATCAGACCTAATTTCAGTAGATACTTCAAGTCAAAAGATGTAGACCTTCAAAGAATCAATCATGACTCTGAGATTCTCTACAACAAAAATAGATGAATCAAAATTAGCACTAGGAATAACCTTCTATAATTGTTCCAAAGATTTCTAAATATTTATTCTTTCATGCTCATGTTCAAACTCACTTCCTTCATAAACTTCTTGCTTAACAACGCTCTTCATTTTCTTCCCTATTTTAGTTGCACTACCAAAGGTACCTTCTAGATTATTAGGGATTTCCAAAATAATTTTAGCATAATTATCAACTTCAACTTCTAACACTTCATAATCTAATTCAGATATCAATACCAACCTTGATTCAACTGCTTCCATTTGACATAAATCTGTAGACACAAGAAAATTGATGCTACTAGAGTACCTTTCAAGAATACTTAATGGAAGATCCTAAACCTTCTATTCATCCTCACCTAAAATTTTCCAAAGAATCTAGCAAAGGTAGTCTCTTGTGCATTTGAGCTACCAAGATTTATCATGGAGTTCCTGATTTGATGGGCAATAGGTTATGTATTTGACCATTCTATCCTTCCTATTATTGGTAATTCTCTCAAAAAGTAAAAGAGCACAGACAACAAGATTTTCATAGTTGAATGTATCCTTTTGATGTAAGCAAGGTGGTGATGAATCTCTATCCAACTCAAATTGACCTGATTCAAACAAGGAAACAACTCTTGCAACACAATTCTCTCAACTTATTCCAAACACTCCCCAATAGGCTTGTAGCCCTCAAAACCCAAATTTAGGAGATATCTTGTGGAGAAGGTCATACAAATACCTATCAAACATCAATCTAGACTTCTCATAGAACCCAACACAACATCCCAAAAGGTTTCAAATGGTTTCTTTGCAATAAAGTTGAAAACCACTAAACTACCCCTATTTTAGGCTACTCAATTAGCCCTCTTTTACAAAGTAAGTACTTCCTAAACTCCAAGTAACCACCCAAACTCAATTGAAAGTCACAAATTGTGTCTCAAAACAATAGAATCCATCACCATTTCATAGATACAAGACTTCTAGAATGCTGATCCAAGAAACCCTCCATTTCCACACAAAAACACTAGGGTTTATTCAATCTCCTATCCCCCAAGATTTCCTGACACAACCAATGCATCCAACACCTTACATATACCCTGCACAAACTCACAAGTCCATTACATAGACAATTCTTTCATTTTTTTGTCAAAACCCTACATTGACACCTTCATTTCACATGGAACATCACTCAATTTTACCCTAGGGCATCATCCCAATTTCAAACAACTTGCTTCCCTTGCCTCCTATAAAATATGAGCACATATGCTACCATAGAAAAATTCATTCCACTGAGCAATAGGTCAGGAAAGTACGTGGAACATGACTAATACATCATTTAAACAACAATCAAACCCTCAATTCTGTGTTAACATACTGCTATAGTAAATTGATGAAATTTCCCTTTAAATTTAGACTTAGACTCTCAAAATTAAACCAAATGAAAGATAATTCATGTTTCTACAAAAAAAAATGATTCAAACAATTTAAATCCTTTACGGGTCCCTACAGTATGAGAAAAGTTCAGTAAACACAGGAAAATTATAGAAAAAGTGTTGTATTATGATTGGAATTCTTCAATACAGCAACCAACCACCCACCTTCTAGCCTTTTGAGGATTTTTATACATATTCCCTCCAAATTCTAACTAAAAAATTCCTATAACTACTTTTCAAATTCTATGACCTTTCGCATTCCCTAAAAGTTGCATTTTTGACAATTTTTTGCTTTTGACAACATTTCTACATTTTTTGCAACTTTTGACTCCCAAAAACAAATGACTCAAAAATCAACCTATTACATAGTTAATGGTCTCACAAGACCTTATTTAATGTAAATATACTATATCTAATGCCTCAAGACCTTAATACCTAGACTTGACATGTTGACCACCATTTACATTCTTTTTTGTGCTTGGTGCACCTACACCATTCAACCTCGTAGAAAAAGAACTCATGTCACATGAGTTATGCATTGTCACAATTCCTCCTTTCCTTCCATACACCCTCTAACCTGAAAAGACCTTCCACTAGTCCATATACTATGATCTTCCAATCTTCCCTGTATCCTTAACTTTGTTTGCATATGAACTTGTCTCTAACTCTGTAATTAGACCTGATGTCTACCCTCTTTCTACTCCTTGATCAAAACCTGATGATGTATTTTCCTTTATACCTGCAAACAAACACTTATTATTAACTCCTTGAATTGACTTTCCTTTTACCTCTACTTGATGCTTGTATCCATCCTTAGCTCTTTGAACACCATGTCCTCTAATCACTCTCATCAGTCCCACTTTCTTATCAGCATCATGAACTACTATACTGTCAAATCTACTCCCCACTATACCTATAGATTCCATACACTTTACAACCTTACCTTCAACCAAAGGGCACACCATTGTACCAACCAGGACATTCTCAATCCAATTTACTATCAACAAGCCTAGATCAACCTTCTCACTTTTTGTCCTAGCATTTCCAAGGTTTGAACTGACTACAACACCTATCTATTTGTCTTCTTGTACAACTTTAACAAGTTCTTTCTTCCCATACATAATCACCTTAGCCTTACCTTTGTCATCTTCTACCAAAGGAGTTAAAAAAATTTACATCCATCTTTATCCATAATGTATGTGTTTTCTCTTCCATCATACAATGCACACCTATCATATTGTCAGGGCCTACCTAGGAGTAAGTGGCAACAATCCATGGGAAAAATATCACACACTACCTTATCTTTATAACCTCCAATTTGAAATTCAACAACAGCCTATTCATTGACTAAAATATATTTCCCATCACTCAACCAAGACACCTTATAAGGTAACTCATGAGGAACTTTTTGCAAATTCAGTTTACTCACCATCTCACTTGACACCATATTTTCAATAGAGCCTAAATCAATAACAATTTTTCATACCTTTTTTTTGCACTTACATGTGGTCTTGAAAAGATTCTTTCTTTGCAATGGTTCCATCTCCTTGACTTCCTTCAATATAGTCTTCCTCATCATCAACATTTCACTAGTCTCGGGAGCAACATGTAAACTTACAGAATTGGTACTCTCAAACTCCTCTTCTTGTACTATTTGTGCTCTCCTTTTAGTCCTCTTTTCACCTCCACAAGATGAACTACCAAAATTTTTAGGACATTTCCAAGAAGGATGACCATACTCATTACAATTATAACATCTCCCTACAAAAACATTTGAAATTTTTCCACCACTGAATCTACCTCTACCCCTAAATCTTCCTCTTGCATCAACACCTTGATCCTTACGTTTACTTGCTTCTTCTTGTTCCTAAAATGGCTAATTTGATGGAGGGATTTCTCCTCTCCCTCTTGTGCTATTACCTCTACCTCTAACAAATTTCTCTTGTCTTATTTTTATCTTTTCCTCCACCCTAATTTCCAATGAAAACATTCCTCAATAGTCTTTGGGTTAGAAACAACCAATTCATATTGTATATTGAATCTAAGGCCACGTAAGTATCTAGCCAATTTTTCAACTTCATCTTCACCCCTTCTTGACCTTATACTTAGTTTATAAAATTCATCTATATAGGTCTTGACATCTGGATCCTTTTGCTTCAAAACTTGTAACTTCTTATACAATTGAACTTCATAGTCTTTTGGAAGAAATTTACCTTTGAGTTTTTGTACCATCTTGTCCCAAGAAACTATTCTTGACTTGACTTTTTTTCTCCTTTCTACTTGCTCATAGTCCCACCATAGAAGAGGATAACCTTTGAGTTTTGTTTTTTCCACCTTCACCTTCTGTTCATCTGAAATGTCTTCACTTTCAAAATGGTTGTCCATAGCTATAATCCAGTCAAGAAACTCTTCTTCATTTAAATTTCCACCATACATAGGAAGATTGACCTTTACCTTCATTGAATCAACTTTGATTGCTTTGAGCAACTTTTCCATCCTCTAATCTTTAGGGTCTAGTTCTTCATCAAAATTTTCATATTCTTCATCTTCCTCTTCATTTGATTCACTTTCAATTCTGTCTCTTCTCTTCTTTGTTTCTAAGGAAACAAGCCTTTCCAACACAAAATCATGTGACTCCAAAAGCTTAGCATGCTTCTCCTTTAGTTCTTGCAACTCTCTAGCAGCACCAACACCCTTTGGAGGCATCTTCACAAACTTGTCTATTCACATTCTAATCACCTTTCTTCAAACCTGCAAAATTCAATCACAAGAGACCTCGTCCCTGAGCTCTGATACTACCTGATGTAAGCAAGGTGGTGATGAATCTCTATCCAACTCAAATTGACTTGATTCAAATAAGGAAACAACCCTTGCAACACAATTATCTCAACTTATTCCAAACACTCCCCAATAGGGTTGTAGCCCTCAAAACCCAACTTTAGGAGATATATTTTGGAGAAGGCTATACAAAGATCTATCAAACATCAATTTAGACTTCTCATAGATCCCAACACAACATCCCAAAAGGTTTCAAATGGTTTCTTTGCAACAAAGTTGAAAACCAGTAAACTACCCCTATTTTAGGCTACTCAACTAGCCCTCTTTTACAAAGGAAGTACTTTCTAAACTCCAAGTAACCACCAAAACTCAACTGATAGTCACAAATTGTGTCTCAAAACAACAAAATCCATCACCATTTCATAGATACAAGACTTCTAGAATGTTGATCCAAGAAACCCTCCATTTTGGTGCAGGAGCACCAATCATTTCAATGTTTTCTCATTAGTTGTCTCATGGAAGAGTAGAGTTTAGGTGTTGGAGTATAATTGTTGAGTGTTTTGAGTCCAAATAAGGTTCAAAGAGACCATTTTTTTTATGTAATTGGAAACTTTGGGGCCTGTGTTGCAAAGTTTGTAAATCATGTTGAAAATGTTGTCAAGATTGACAAAAGTTGTCAAGATAGGGGAGGAGTTAATTTTATTTTTTGAAATCATATTTCTAGGATGATTAAGGTTTAAAAAGTTAATTTGTAATGTTTTATGATTCTAGGGGAGTTAGAAGTGCAAATGTTGCAATTAGGCAAAAAAGGTTGTCAACAAAAATTGTCAAAAAAAATGCAACTTTTGGAATAGGAAGGGTCATGGTCTTTTAAAAGTCAGTTATGAAAATTTTGGTGGTTTCAATTGAATTTAATATGTATAAAATTCCTCCAAAGGCTTGAATCAAAGGTTTTTGAAGTTAGTTTTGAAGTGTTCACATCAATACACGTCCATTTCTACAAATTTTACTATTTTTCTGAACTTTGCTAGAACTGTACAGCTTGTACAGTCCAATATTTTCTTTGGAAATTGTCTAATCTTGTAGCGGAATGGAATAGATTTTGTTTGAATCCAAATTGAGGTTCTAATATTGAGTTTTGAGGAAGATCTCTCAATTTTTTTGAAACTACCTGTAAATAAATAATTTGAGGGTTTGATTGGTGTAAAAATGGTGTTTTAGTCATTCCACCTACTATCATGACTTGTAACTCATTGGAATTACTTGTTTCATGTTAATATAGGTGTGCACATGGTTCAGGAGGTAGGGGATATATGTTGTATGGTTTTGTAGTGATTCCCTAAGACTGGGAAATGTGTTTTTCATTATGAAAATGGGGTACTAATGTGGGGTTTTATCAAATTGTTGAAGAATCTGACAAAGTGGTGGTCTTGTGAGTTTGAGCAGGGCATATGTAAGGTTTTGGATGCATTTGTTGTGTCAGGAAATCCTGGGAGTTGTGGGATTGAATAAACCCTAGGTTATTTGCTTGTAAATAGAGAGTTTGTTGGATCAACATTCTAGAAACCTTGTATCAGGGAAATGATGATGGATTATGTTGTTTTGAGGCACAATTTGTGATTTTCAATTGAGTTTAAGGGGTTATTTGGTGTTTGGGAAGTAATTCCTTTGGAAAATAGGGCTTATTAAGTAGCCTAAAATAGGGGCAGTCTAAAGGTTTTCAATTTTGTGTCAAAGAAACCTTATAGAATCTATTGGGAAGTTGTGTTAGATCCTGTTATGAGTCTTAGAAGGTACTAGATTGGATTTTGTATGACGTCATCAAAAAGATATTGTGCAAGGTTGTGTTTTGAGGGCTACAAGCCTATTGGTGGGTGTTTGGAATAAATTGAGTGAATTGTGTTGCAAAGGTTGATTCCTTGTTAAGGGTTGATCAATTTGAGTTTGATAGAGAATCATCACCTCCTTGTTTGCATCACATTTCCACAAAAAAACTAGGGTTTATTCAATCTCCTATCCCCCAGGCTTTCTTGACACAACCAATGCACCCAACACCTTACATATACCATGCACAAACTCACAAGTCCATTACATAGACAATTCTTTCACTGTTTTGTCAAAACCCTACATTGACACCTTCATTTCACATGGAAAATCACTCAATTTTACCCTAAGGCATCATCCCAATTTCAAAAAACTTGATTCCCTTGCCTCCTAAAACATATGAGCACCTATCCTACCATAGAACAAGTCATTCCACCAAGCATCAGGTCAAGACATTAGGTGGAATGACTAATACATCATTTAAACAACAATCAAACCCTCAATTTTGTGTTACCAGGTTGCTATGGTAAACTGATGAAATATCCCTTTAAATTTAGAGTTAGACTCTCAAAATTAAACCAACTAAAATATAATTCTTGTGTCTGCAAAACAAAAAATTATTTAGATCATTGAAAGCCTGTATGGGTCCATACAATATGAGAAAATTTTAGTTAACATAGGAAAATTGCAGAAAAAGCATTGTATTATGATTGGAATTCTTCAATATAGCAACCAACCACCCACCTTCGAGCCTTTTGAGGATTTTTATACATATTCCATCCAAATTCTAACTAAAAAATTCCTATAACTATTTTTCAAATTCTATGACCTTTCACATTCCCTAAAAGTTGCATTTTTGACCTCAATACCTAGACTTGACATGTTGACCACCATTTACATTCTTCTTTGTGCTTGGTGCACCTGCACCATCTTCTTACACTTCTTTATTTCCTTTAAATTCTTCAAAATATGTATATGAAGTAATTCACACAAATAATAATCCATACCTCTTTTAACCATATCAACAACAGTATGTACAATAGTAGAAACTGTGAGGTCATTATTAGGGATACAAACTTTGTGACCAATGACCATAGCAACATACCTTATTACTAGATCAACAATTGATCTCAAATCAATCTATTTCCCTTCAAGATTCATACTAGTAACCTCAATTATCTCTTGGTCATCCATAGCCTTCCATTTGGGAGCAGGTTCAGAGGAACACAAACCAATTACATCTCTGATAGCTTCTCAGGTAATCAAATATACCTCATCAATCCACAAAGATTCATCATAAATTTTTCTTAAGACTATTCAAATATGCTTCTTTTCAAATTCTAACAAAGGGACTTTCCTCCAAACATTCAAGTTTTTCTCAACTAGTACTCCATAGGCATCATGGCTCTCTTCCAATTCACTTTCCCATAGCATGCTCAACTGAACTAATGAAATTTATTCTATCTTATTGTAAAAAAATACATAGCTATCCTCTATGGGAACCACTCTTAGAGGGGTGTGAGAGAATGCACCAATAGACTCTTCTAACAGATCCTTCAAATATCTTCTCAAATTAACTTGCTCTTTATCCACACTATTCACAACCTTAATTATCCATAGCAATAAAAGTGAAAGATTGTGCAAACAGGAATACCTTTGTAAATTCTAACAAGAAATGTATAGATATCCTAGTTCTAGAGCTCACTTTGAATCCACTTGTTATTTTCTTCAAACCCTAAGACTTTGAATTGCTCTCTAAGCTTCCTTTGCATGCTTATCCAAAAATACATAAGCCTCTTGAATTATCTAAATTTATTTCTTTCATTACGAATGATTTTACAATAAATGCTTCAACTTGTAGGTAGATTACCTCAAAAATTGTGTATGCCTCCATTCTTTCAAAATTTGCAGACTTTATCCTTCACACATGCAACTAAGAAAATTTCCTTAATTTCTTGATCACATTAAATATACTTTTGTCAAGATGTGACACAAGTATCAATGAGGGGGTTCATTAGATTTTTGACAATTGCTCCCCCTTAGCCATTGCTTTACTTAGAAATTAATGAGAGTATCTACATTGGAGGTCGACATAGATAAGACTGATGATTCAACTTGCTTTCTACTGCAGGAGCATCCTTGGTTCTTGGCAATCTTGCATCAACCAAAAATATTTTCTTTTAGTTTTGTTCTTATTTTGTTCTTTCTCAGTTCATGTTGGTGGTTCATCATCTTTTCTCACTAGCCCCTATGGATCTTTGTGTACATCATGAGAATACTCATTTTCCTTATTCTAATATTTGAGCACAATTGTATCTTTTCCGGCAAGTTATCGCTTCCAGATTTCTTGGCAGTTTCTTGAACCGACACCAGAATAGTTTTCAAGCCTAGCAGCTAATTTGATTGTTTGTGGATCGTTCTTGTGACTTGCAGATCTTAATGATGTGATTCTAAATGTTCCATTGAGTGTACCCAACCTTCATTTAGGTCCACACTTCACCCTATGCATTCAATGAGGAGTAATTCAAATTTGAGGCTGACCTCTTCATGCACACGTTATATTTTATTTCATTAGAAAATGTAATGATCTTTGGCTGATGTGGATGTTTCTAGACTTACAGATATGATATAAAGCTTGTAATGGATCAATAGGAAAGCAGTGAGTAATAAGTAGATAAGTTTGGATTAGATTTGTAAGATTTTAGCTCGCATATAGGAGCATATTGGAATATTGTATTTCTGAACATGTTGTATCAGGCCTCTGAGCCGATTTTGTAAGTCCAGATGTTGTCGACCGAATGTAACTGATATTTTTGTTAATGAGAATGTTTTAATTTGCATTTTCCTCCATATTTTGTGTTGCTTTCATTATGCTACTCTTTCTGCATGGTCTGGATTGTTCTCTTTGAGGACCCTCCTACTGTGGTTGTGCCAGATTGGTATCAAAGCGAGATTTGTTCCTTGCGAGATTGCCAGAGTTTGTGAAGTCTTGTTGAAGATTTGTTGTGGGGTGCCAGATTGAGGATCTGACCTACAGATGCAGAGGACTTGTGTAAAGATGGTGGGAAGGAGAAATGGTAGAAATGGAGTGCGTGGAAATGTAGAACAAGTTGTGATGGAGATGTTAAGAGGAATTGTTGCCAAATTAGATGTAGTCGAAACAACCCAGAGAAGAGGTTGACCAGTTGATGATGTGAGTGATGAAGAAGTAGAAGTATAGGAAGAAAGGGGAAGAGATGAGAAACCTGGCCTAGATTAGGGGGAAGAGAGGTTCAGAAGAGCCCTAACTAAAGTGAATACAAGACCACATTTCAATCCACCAAATTATAATGGTAAGTTGGATTCAGATGTATTGATAGATTGGATAATAGAGATGGAAAAGCATTTTGAATTTGAAGGTACCTTTGAAGAGAAGAAGGTGAAGTTTTCTTGTACGAAGTTGAGAGGACATGCATCCCTTTGGTGGGAACATTTTTAGATAGATAGGAAAAGAAGAGGAAAAGAAAAGATAAAGTCATGGGATCAGATGGTGAATAAGTTGAAGTCAAAGTTTATGCCTGCAGACTATCAAATTAGCTTGTTCAAGAAGTTGTAGAATCTGAAGTAGAAAGAATCTAGTGTGACAAAGTATATTGAGGGGTTCTACAAGTTGAATGTTAGATCTAGACATTTGTAGGATGAGGTTGAGCAAGTAGATAGATATGTGAATGGTTTAAGGTCATCTATACAGGATGAAATCAGTTTGATCAAGTTGTGGAGTGTGGAAGAGGCATATCAGTGTGCCCTAAAAGAAGAAGCAAAGTTGAATAAGAGACATAAGCAAAGACAAAAAGGGAGAGGATCTTTTCTAGATAAAAATAAGGTTAAGGAGATTAGTAAGAATGACAATTCATACTAGAGAGGTGATAGAAACTCTTACAGAAGAGGAGGTTATGGTGGTTACCAAAATGAAGGTTATAGAAGAGATGATAGAGGACATGAGAAAAGAGTATTGAAAGGAACCTGTTATAAATGTGGCAGAGAAGGACATAGAGAATTTGAATGTAATTAGGGAGAGACAAGCAAGAAGACAGAGAAAAATAGGAGTACAACCTTTATTGAGGAGGATCATGTTGGATCATCTAATGAAGATGGAGAACTATTGGTGAATAGAAGAGTATTGTGTCAAAGCGAATTGGAGAAAGAACCATTGCAGAGGAAGAATTTGTTTTGGACCAGATGCAAGGTGAATGGTAAATGTTGCAAAGTGATTGTTAATAGTGGAAGTTCTGAGAACCTATTTTCTGAAGAGATGGTGACTAAACTGAAGTTGGAAAGGTTGAAACACCCAAAGCCCTATTAGATTTCTTGGATTCAAGATGAGCATAAGATTCTAGTAAGCAAACAATGTTTGGTGAAATTAAAGATGGAAAATTACCATGATGAATTTTTGTGTGATATCATGCCTATGGAAATATGTCATGTTTTATTGGGAATTCCTTGGCAGTAGGATAGATAGGCTATTCATGATGGAAAGAACATATACACCATTGTTGCTAATGGGATGAAGTAAATTTGGTTGCCATTGGAAGATGTTCCTATAGTTGATGTTTGTACAAATGTTAGGGTTTGTCTGGTTGATGGAAGAAGATTCATGGATGGGTTGAGACATGAGAATGTGTGCTATGCCTTGGTGCCTAAGAAGGTTGAAGATTTGAAGCATGTAGAAGAACACCCTGAAGAGATAAAAGAGATACTGATAGAATATGAGGAGATCATTTTAGATAATGTACTTGATGGATTGCCACCTATGAGGAGTATTAGTCATTGTATGGATCTAATTCCTGGAGCTAGTTTTTCTAACAAAGCATCACACTAGATGACATCGGCAAAGAATGAAGAGTTGAATAGACAAGTGCAAGAATTGTTGAAGAAGGGTTTGATCAGAGAAAGCTTAAGTCCATGTGTAGTACTTGTTGTGCTAGCAACTAAGAAGGATGGAGAATGGAGAATGTGTATAGATTCTAGAGCCATAAACAAGATCACGGTCAAGTATAGGTTTCCTTTGCCCTAGATGGATGACATTATGGATTGTTTGAGTGGAGCTAAGTACTTTACAAAGATAGATTTGAAGATTGGATATCATCAAATCAGAAGCAGAGAATGAAATGAGTGGAAAACATCATTCAAGACGAATGAAGGATTGTATGAGTGGTTGGTGATGCCTTTTGGATTGAAAAATGCACCAAGTACTTTCATGAGGTTGATGAATGAAGTATTGAAGAAATTCTTGGGTAAGTTTTTGATTGTGTACCTAGATGACATCTTGATTTTCAGTAAGAGTAGAGAAGAACATTTGTTGCATATAAGGAAATTTTTGCAGAGGTTGAGAGAAGAGCAGTTGTTGATAAACACTAAAAGTGTAGTTTCATGAAGGAGGAGTTGCTATATCTAGGATTTGTGATATATGTGGATGGATTGATGATGGACCCTAAGAAGGTAAGAGCGATTTTTGAGTGGCCTACAGTAGATAGCATTGGGGAGGTAAGATCATTTCATGGATTGGCTAGTTTCTACAGAAATTTTATTAGGAATTTCAGTTCTATTTGTAGTCCTATGATAGAAGCCATGAGAAGAGATAGGAAGTATTTTAGATGGACATCTGGAGTAGACCAAAGTTTTGAGTTGTTGAAGTAGAAGGTGACTAAGCAGCCTATGTTGGATTTACTAGATTTCAATAAGGTATTTCAAGTAGACTGTGATGCAAGTGGAAATGCAATTGGACCAGTGTTGAGTCAAGAGGAAAGACCTATAGCTTATTTCAGTGAAAATTTGAATGATGCTAAGAGGAGATATTCAGTGTATGATCAGGAATTTTATGCTATAGTTCAAGCCTTGAAGAAGTGGATACATTACTTCTTGCCTAAGGATTTTGTGTTGTATACAGATCATCAAGAATTGCAATATTTGAACAGTCAGGGTAAGTTGAACCAGAGACACATGAGATGGGTAGAATTCTTGCAGAGTTATACTTTTGTTTTGAAGCATAGGAGTGGAAAGTCAAATAGAGTTGATGATGCTTTGAGTAGGAGAAGAAATTTGCTGACAAAGATGAGAATGGAGGTATTAGGCTTTGAGGAATTGAAGAACTTGTATGAGGAAGACTCAGATTTTGTTGAACCTTGGAGAGCTTGTAAAGAACCTATTTTGGAGGATAGAACCTAGTGGTTTGATTATTTCATTTAGGAGGATATTTTTTTTAGAGGTAATCAATTGTGTATACCCTGGAGTTCAATGAGGGATAACCTAGTGAAGGAGAAGCATAGTGGAGGTATGTCAGGACATTTTGGAGTTGATAAGATAGTGGCATTGGTGAGTGAGAATTACTTTTGGCCACAGATTCATAAGGATGTTAGTAAATTTCTGCAGAGTTGTAGAGTTTTTCAAGTTGCAAAAGGAGGTAGTTAGAATGTTGGGTTGTATAATCCTTTGACAGTTCTAGAGAGACCTTGGGAGGATATTAGCATGAATTTCATACTTGGTTTACCAAAGAGAAAAAGAGGTAATGACTTAGTATTTGTGGTGGTTGATCAATTTTCTAAAATGGCACATTTCATACCTTATAAGAAGACAACAGATGCAGTACATGTAGCAGATTTGTTTTTCAGAGTAGTCAGATTGCATGGGTTACCTAGAAGTATTGTTTCAGACAGAGATGTGAAGTTTGTTGGTTACTTTTGGAGGACACTTTGGAAGAAGTTGAAGATAGATCTAAAGTTTAGTTCTACATTTCACCCACAAATTGATGGATAGGAAGAGGTAGTACACAGGATTTAAGGGAATTTTCTTAGATGTTTGGTTGGAGAGAAGAATGGAAGTTGGGATTTGGTCCTTCCACAAGTAGAGTTTGCTTACAATAATTTAGTAAACAAGAGTACAAGAAAGATAGCTTTTGAAATTGTTACAGGAATTCATCCTAGAGGTATATCAGAATTGATAGATATCAGTATGGAAGGTAAACAGATCACAGAAGCAGAGGAATTTGTGGAACATATGAAGAAAGTGCATACTCAAGTGAAACAACAGTTGGAAGATAAGTATAAGGAGAAGGTAGATGAAAAGAGGAGACATAAAGATTTTGAAGTTGGAGATGAGGTGATGGTGTATTTGAGAAAGGAAAGATTTCCAGTTGGAACATATAGTAACCTGAAGATGAGGAAGTTTGGACCTTGTAGGATTTTGAGGAAGTTTGTAGAGTTACCGGATGGCATGGGTATATCACCTATATTCAACATTACAGATCTATATCAGTATCATGAAGCATAATTTAGTGAAAACAATAAAGAAAATTTGGAAAAGCAGTTTCCTAAGGAGCAATCAGATGAAATTGAAGATATTTTGGATATTAGAGATGGGAGAAAGACACGAGAAAGACAATACAAAGAATATCTTGTGAAGTGGAAAAGTAGACCAGTTGAGGATTCTTCATGGATTTCTCAGGCTGGGGTAGATCGTATTGGTTTTCCTTTGGCCCTAGCTAAGTGGGGGACTCACTTTTCATTAACCTCATATGTCTAATGCAAGAGCATCCTTGGTTCTTGGCAATCTTCCAAACCAAAAATATTTTCTTTTAGTTTTGTTCTTGTTTTGTTCTTTCTCAGTTCATGTTGGTGGTTCATCATCTTTGCTCACTAGCCCCTACGGATCTTTGTGTACATCATGGGAATTTTCATTTTCCTTATTCCAATATTTGAGCACAATTGGATCTTTTTTGGCAAGTTATAGCTTCTGGATTTCTTGGCAGTTTCTTGAACCGACGCCGGAATAGTTTTCAAGCCTAGCAGCTAATTTGATCATTCGTGGATCATTCCCATGACTTGCAGATCTTAATGGTGTGATTCTAAATGTTCCATGGAGTGTCCCCAACCTTCATTTATGTCCACACTTCACCCTATGCATTCACCAAGGAGTAATTCAAATTTGAGGCCGACATGTTCATGCACACGTTATATTTTCTTTCATTGGAAAATGTAATGATCTTTAGCTGATGCAGATGTTTCTAGACCTACGGATATGATATAAAGCTTCTAATGGATCAATAGGAAAATCAACAAGTAATAAGTAGATAATTTTGGATTATATTTGTAAGATTTCAACTCGCATATAGGAGCATATTGGAATATTTTCTTTTTGAACATGTTGTATCAGGCATGTGAGCCGATTCTATAAGTCTAGATGTTGCCGGCCGAATGTAACTGAGATTTATGTTAATGATAATGTTTTAATCTACATTTTCCTCCATATTTTGTGTTACTCTTGCTGCATGGTCCAGATTGTTCTCTTTGAGGGACCTCCTACTGTGGTTGCGCCACTTTCCTTCCTTTCTCCAAATCCTTTTCATTTCCTTTCTTGCTTCTTCCGAAGATAAATATTTGTTCTTCCTCTCCAGTTATTAATAGGGTGTTCTGGATTGTTTCACTTACAACAAACATCATTCTTATTTTCATTCTCTCTTTTATTCAAATTATCTTCACACAAACTAACTTTATATCTGATCTTCTTGCACTTAAGATGTTTGTTGGAGAATTACAAAGAATCATTCATTTTTTTTGCAGTCCTTTTCCTTATGACCAAATTTCTTGTAGGAATAACAAACACCATTGAAGGATAAATACCTTTTAGCATCATGTTGTTTGATAGGAGTTCTTCCAAAATTGTTTCTTAGATCCTTGATTTTCCCATCTTTGCACCAAGTCTTCTTATTAGTAGATTTCTTCACTTTAGAAATTTTACCTTCCTCAAATCCTAAACCACTCTTATCCATTACCGATCTATGAGATGTAATCAATTCATCAAGCATTTTCGAGCTTATCTTAAATTTGTCTTTAAAATTCTTTCCTTTTCCAGATTAGATCTTAAGATTTTTGCTTCTTCCTCAAGCTTTATGCATTCATCCATCTTCCTTTGAATTTCAATTTCCTGACATTCTTCAGTTCTTTTCTTTTCATCCAATTGTTGCAACAAGCTGGAGACAATTTCATCTACCTTAACCAATAGATCTCATGCTTCAACACTTTCATTTTGTATATTTTCAATATACTCCTTTGATTTCATTAACTTGTCCTTCAAATCTTCTATTTCTTTTGAATATTCAACATAGACCACTTCTAGAGGAAAAAAATTCTTATACTCAAATTTTGAGACCTTCCTCAAGCTAGTAGGCTTCTTCCAAGTAACCAAGATTTGATACCAATTGTTGAACATTCAGAATACTAAGAGGGGGGTGAATCAATATTCCATAAAACCATTCACATAAAATTCATCTAACTATTATCACAATTTTGATTGAATTAGCAAGAGAGAACATAGAGACAAATCAATGGAACAATACACATGAACACCAAGATTTTTACATGGAAAACCTAAAAAGGTAAAAACCATGGTGAGGGTTAACTCACAATATATATATCTAGATACAAATTATTACAAGGCTCACTACTAGGACTCACTATCCTTAAAAAGGCTTACTGCTTGAATACAAAAGATGGTTGACTGCCAAGATATAAAGATAGTGACTCACTGCCAAGAGATTGAACTGATAGAATACACCTTCAATATGCAAGGTTCAATTCCAATGAAGCTCATAATATAAATACTTCCTCACACAGTAGTTGCTCAACAAATATTGTCTTATCCACAACTGATAAAGCGTTTAGGCTCAGACCTTTCACTTGCACTTCACACTTCTTTCCACTTTCCACACTTTCTCTCTTCGTCTTTATCTCATTCCTCAAAACATCTTATATATACAAGTATATCTTAATAATCAATTAGGTCAGCCTAATTAGATGAAAAAATAATAACCAAAACTCTCTTTGTTGGCACCATAAAACATTTTATCCATGTAGTGCATTGTACCAAGTCGGCTAACATCCATAAAACATAACTAGTCTCCATAATGTATTGCATACACTAAGTCGGCCAAGACTATAATACAATTCTCCAAACCAAAAAATAAACCTCAAAGAAAATACCTTCCGGATCTTAGAACACATTAATTTCCCATCATACCACCAAGATAAAGAGTATCAAAAAAACCACAATATAAGAATGTTCACCTTAATAAAATGCAGAGTATCCCACACAGTATGTCGAGCAAGAAACAATAGTAGAATATAGAGTTGAACTCTGTTAGAGATAACTTTTTTCTCACAACCAAAAATGTCTCAAGATCTAAGATATAGCTATCTGAATGAGTCATGATAACATGGTTAAGAGATTAGAGTCATATCAGATCTTGCAGTGAATTCCGGACTCAAATACCAACACATTGATTCATCACAATCAAGCATTACCAATAAAGAACAACTTTTGGTAAACCAAATAGACTTCTCATAGAGTTATCACCATGTTGGCATCAATGACAACATAGGAACAACCAACACAAACCATCCATATTTCATGCTCATGTTGCATGGCTCCATAATCCCAACACACTTAAATCTCCAATTAGGGTGTGCAAATTTTTAATTAATATTGGGGTCACATCCTCCATAAAATGCAAGTGGATGCTTAATCAGAATTAACCCACATAATTCCTCATCTACACAACTTAAATCCATGATTTAACCTAATATAGTTCTATTCCATTTATAGCACCCACCTATTGTCAACCTTATTAATTACTTTCTCCTTTTGGAGAAGTCACCCCCATGCCTTCCTTGGAGTTTAAAATTCCAATTTTTTTATCTTAGGTTTTTGAGGAATTTTTAATTCCTCACATCCCCCCATAAAAGAATATTAAATTATTTTGTTTCTCCCCATGAGGATTTTTGTGGAATTTTTAATTCCCCCTTCTCCTCTCACCCCATACCTTTTTACAAATGGACAAGAAACTCCTTTATGAGGAGATCTTTCCCATTCCCAAGGTACTTGCAAGTACCTCCATGTGACTTCTACATCACCTCCACTTCATCTTCTCCCCTCCATCTCACCATCCACATGTCTTCACCTCATGGGTTGAGTTCCTCAAAGAATCTAAATCCTTGATCTCTTGACCTAGAATCAATCCTGGCCATTCATCTCTTTTGATACACTTTTGCTAAATACTTAGCAAAAAATTTCATTTTACAACACAACTCTTGCATGCACTCAAGCTTTGAAAAAACCTCCATTATTGCAGCACCATTTGAGATCATAATTTTCATTGAATCATACATATACTACCTTCATTGCATTCATCATGGATTTTGCATCCATTTCATATAGGTTTTGAGCCATTTCACCAAAGGAGCACACATCTACATCAAAATCAAGGACCAACCAAAGAACAACTTGAACAAGGTAAAAATTTGTGTCTTTATTGCTTAGTTTGTTTGAGTTAAACTATACCAATCTTGGGTGTTTGTTCTTGTTTCCTTTTTTGTGTTTCATTTTAGTGTTTTTCATTTCTATGTTAGGAATCACTTTCACACACGAAATTCAAAAATAGAACCTTTAAAATCAAAGATAAAGATGAGTGTCTTTCATCTGTGACAAATTTGTTGGATGGTGATTGGGTATCACTAGATTTCACACCTACATTAATGGGGGAATACAATATTTCACCATAAAATAAAATAAATATAAAGAAGTTGCACTATTATCAACACAACCTATCACTAAATCATAAAAAATAACATAATCCACAACTACTAGCAATGAGGAAAACACAAATTACACATCCACTTATGTTGAAAGTGATTATGAAAATCCACCTTCTTTGAAAGAAATGGAATCCATTTATGAAAGTGGTTATCAAATTTTGAAACAATTTGTCTATAATGGAAAAGGATGTGGTGTAAAAGAATAATGTGTTTCCCCATAGAGCTTAACACGTAAGAAAAAAAAAGAGGTCGTAGTTATTATCCTTCAAAAATAATGAGAACATCAAAAACACCTTCACTTAATCATGCAAGATTCTCTAGAGACAAATAGCATTAGTCATTGCTCCTTTCCATGTGGTAGTTGTAGTATCGCACCAAACTCACTACCATGCATGTTGGTATAAACTTGGCTTTATGCAATCATATTTCATCTCACAAGGAGAAACATATCATCATCAGTTTTAGGATCATCTTTATCCCTACACTTGGGGGGTGAGGGCTTAGGTAGCCTTATGTTAGGTGCATTCCTTCTAGCAAGGGATCTTTTCATATCTCCTTAAAATATTAGTGTAGCATGTAAAATATATTTTAAGGGGAGCATATAGTCCCCTGCTCATTGTTTGCATAAGAAATGGTCCCTTTTTAGTGATGATAGCATATATCTCCTAGAGAATGTGATCTTATCAATGGAAGTGTGGCCTTCTCAATATATGTTGTGTCTCCTTTGTGGTGATATTAGGCTTTATATTCTCCAAGTGTGTGACTTCTCTTGGCATATGATGTTCCCTTTGGTGGTAATGCTACAAATAGTATTCCCTAAAGTGTGATCTTTTATTCGATGACTTGTCCTCTCTTGGTCGTGATGCCATATGTGATGTTGCCTAAGGTGTGACCTTTCATGTTTTGATAAATTCTCCTTTGTCATTTTTAGTACCTTTTGTGGTGGTGTTTCTAATAACACCCATAGAGGTTTGGTGTTGTCTTTAACATCTATGTGCCTTCTTAGGTGAGTTTATGTGTCTTCTTAGGCGAGTTTATGCACCATTTTAGGTGAGTTTTTCATTTATGTTCCTTCTTAGGTGAGTTTATGTGTCTTCGTAGGTGAGTTTATGCACCTTTTTAGGTGAATTTTTCATTTATGTGCCTTCTTATGTGAGTCTATGTGCCTTCTTACGTGATTTTTCACACCTTATTAGGTGAGGCATTGGAAATATAGTTCATGGATTTAACATAACGTAGCTTGTTGGGTCATTGGATTGAGCACCCTTCTTAACATGCTTGTCGAGCATAACACAAGTGGCTTGATAATAGAGCTATGTGTTTCATGAGTGTCTAGCATAATGCAACTTGCTAGCCTTGTGGAACCCATTAAATTGCATGGACACCTAGAATAACACAACTTGCTAGCTAGTAGAGCCATGTGGCTCATGAGTGATGTGGCATAAGACAACTTGTCGATCCTCATGGTTGCATTTATTTATTTGATGGATGATGTTTTGTATTTGAGACAATTTAAAACTATCAAGGTCTCTTTGCCTTACTAATTCGATTCCCTCTAGTACTAACCTTGTTTTTTGTTGTGTTTTTTTTGTATCTTCTTCATATTTTCACCGTGTTTGCATCATGTTTGTGTTTATTTGTTGTCATTTATATGTCATTTGGTGCCATATTTTTTCCTCATATATTCTTCGTGTTTTCATCATGTATGCTTCATATTTTTGTCATGTATGTTTGTGTATGTTGTATTGTTGAATTTCATACATGTGTGTGCTCCTTTGTGCTCATGTTGGCTTTCAATGGGATCTTGAATCCTAGGGGTTTGTGCACTCCCCCTTGATCCTTTGCCATCCTATCTCTTCAAAATTTGGATAATTGGACCCCTCTTGACATTATTTTTGTTGAAAACCCAAGATACTGAGAGGGGGTGAATTGGTATCTTCTTAAACTTATTGAACAAACACCATCCAATTACTCCAATGCATATAATAGTAAAGATACACAAGAGCATTAATAGAACATGAAAGAACACAACACATGAACACAAGGATTTTTACGTGGAAAACCAAAAATGGTAAAAACCATGGTGAGGGTTAGCTCACAATATAGTATAACCAGTTATAAGATATTACAAAATGGTGGCTCGCTGCCAGGACTCACTATCCAAAATGTGAGGCTAACTTCCTACAAAAAGATACAATAACAAAGTGGCTTACAACTAGAAAATGAATTGATAAATTTACACCTAACAAGTGTTGATTCAGTTCCTTTCATGCTCAATAAATTGACTTAACGCACTTCATCATCTTCACATTATTTTCTTCTTCTTTGTCTCAATCTCACATCAACAAACTCAAAACTATCCAATATATATATCTGATACATCTGCAAGCATTAATTAGGTTGGCCTAAATAGATGCAACCCTTATTCACCAAAAAGATAACTATCAACTTCAAGCATGTACAAAATCTTTCCAAAAACAATTCAAACATGAATCACACTAAAACATGTCGGCATGGACCAAAGATAGGTCACACATACATCCGAAATACAAAATTAATCCATTACAACATTTACAATACATTAGGTCACCAAAGATAGACCTAATAAAAAAAGCAACAACAGAGTAATGCCAACTTGTCATACGAGCACCGGTGCACACGATATTTTGAACATACAACCTTTCAACATCCATAAACCATTTCCCAGAACCGTATGCAAAGATAATCATCAACGGAGGATTGTGGACCAAAATACTAGAGGATAGTAATTGCATATTGGTTCAGATACCGATTTAGAATACTGGATCAAACTTGAACTTGAACTTGCAGTTCCAACTCATATAACATGGTGACATCAATGACAACACAAAATTTGTATAATAAGATGTTCTTCATTCTTCCAACATTTTCTACTTTAGTGTGAGTATGAGTGTAAGTTTGTACTCTCACTAAAGTGGGGGCTAAATGTAGCATTATAAATTGTCACCCTTGACAAATTCACACTATGTTTTGCTTCCCCTTAAGTTATTGGACCTATTTGAGCACCTAATTTCATATATTATGCATTCCATGGCCCATTTTAAACAATTACTAACAAATTGCAAACAAAAAAATGTATTTTTTTAATAATTTTCCCCTGACACCTTAGTTTTTGAAAAATAAGGCTGGGACATAGTTGCCCACTATTAATTAGTCCCCCTATTTTGTCTCCAAATTCAAATATGTCAATGTTGGTATTTTATTATTTGTAATTCAAATGTCCAAATTCAACTATCAAGATTTAATTTTTGGGAAATTAGAATAATTACATATAACTACCCAGTCATTTCACCATTTGGGAATTAACTAGCAAGAATAAGGAAATCTAGTAATTATCATCAAGAGAAATATCAAGCAAGTCAAAAGCATAATTTTAGAGATTTATTGTAGAAATTCAAGATCCAAGAATCATGTCAAAGTGTATGTGAGTTCATGTTTTCATGTTTATGTTTATGAAAACTAATCCTTGTAGGTCTCCAAGAAATTCAAGCAAACAAGATCCAAAACTTGAGATGTGCATTTCTCCAGTCCTTCAAGGAAGCCATTAAAGGGTGATGAGTTGTAGTCCATTTTTTATTCATTTTTCCTTTTATCATTTATTCCTATCCCTCAAAAGGATAGGTTTTCTATCATTAACATTGCCATTGTGTAAGTGGAAACACTAACACAGGGTTTGACTAAGGTAACCCCCTAAATGGCACAAACTTTCCTCTCTCTTTGAATGTGCAAGTTTCAGATCTAAAGAAGATTAGAGAAATCTTGAATAGTCATCCATTTTTTAATTAAAACTATACATCTTGTCACCCACCGAGACTTAGTTACAAAAATATCCAACAGAATCTGACAGTGGAACAAGTAGAAAAAAAAAGCTTTGATCTAGCTCTTGAGGACTGTGAAAATAGATCAAAATTTTGTCAACAAGGACATTGTCACCCTAGGTGACATAGTCCTAAAAAATCAGCTCCAAACTTATACCACAAGTGAACTGTGTCATGCTTAGTCTTTTTGTTATCTAAATTTTCTATGACTTTCTGTGTTTTCTATATTTGCATCAAAACCATAATTTACATCATTATCCTAGTCATTGCATTACATTTAATCCCTAAATTCATCCTAGACTTGGTCAAGGGATGGTTGACTCAGCTTTTAGGTTGTAATTCAAAAATATATCTTTTCCAAATCCATCAAACCCCAATTCACAATCATATCATTCCATTCCCACACATTCAATGAAAACAAAAAGGGTGCCAACCCCTAAAGAGTGCAAATCTCCAAAGGTGTCTCCCTTTTTCCCACATTTCAGTTGGTTTTCCATGGGATATTGAATCATGGAGGCTTGTGCACTACCCTTGATTCATTACCATCCTATCTCTTCAGCATTTGGACAATTGTACCCCTCTTGACATATTTTCTAATATAGTGTGAGTCTGAGCATAAGTTCATACTCTCACTAAAATGGGGGCTAAATATAGCATTGTAAATTGTCACCCATGACAATTTCACACTATGTTTTTCCCCCTTTAAGTGCATGGACCTAATTATACACCTAATTTCCTAAATTATGCATCCTATAGCCCATTTGAACATTTATCAATAAAACCCATGTGGAAAACCAATGCATGCATTTAATATTTTTCTCCCAACACTTCACATCTTGAAAAATAGGGTTAGGACTAAGTCACCGTAGGAAACTTGGTCCTCGTATTTTTCCTCCAAAATTTAATATGTCGAAGTTGGAATTTTATTATTCGAATTTTAAATTTCAAATTTTGGCTATCAGGATTTATTTTTCTTGAAATTAGAATAATTGTTTATAAATACCTAGTCATTTCACCATTTGAAAACTAAGTTGAAGAATTCATGATCAAGCATTATCAAGAGCATTACTATTAATAAATTCAAGAGCATTCAAGATAAAATTTATTGCAAAAATTCAATATCAAAGCATCATGTCAAATTGTATGTGAGTTTGTTCATGTTCATGTTATCTTATTGTTTGTGAAGACTAACCCTTGTAGGTATTCAAGAAAGTAAAGCAAATAAAAATCGAGCGTTGAGGATATTTGTATGACTTCATTCCTTCAAGGAAGCCATTTTTGGGTGGTGAGTTGCAGTCCATTGTTGATTCATTATTCATTTGTCATTTAGCCTCTATCCCTCAAAAGGATAATCTCTCTTTCATTGGCATTGTCATTGTGGAGGTGGGACACCAACATGTGGTTTGACTAAGGCAAGCCCCTATATGGCGCAACCCTTCCTCTCTCTTTAAATGTGTAGGTTTCAAATATGAAGAATATTGTGAGAAGTTTGAAGGAAAATTATTTATTGTGGCATTCAAACTCTACACCTTGACAAAATACTAAAACTCAGTTATCTTGGCACCCGACGAAGATCCAAAAATGCAACTTTAGAAAAGAAGGCTCTAATCTAGTTCCAAGAGACTGTGAATTTAGATCTAGAATTCATCTACTAGGACATAGTCACCTAGGATGACTAGGTCCTCCAAAATTAGCTTCATATTTATACCAAACATGCATAGTACTCTTGTCATTCCATTTTTGAAGTTTTAATTTCTTTGTGATATTCCAGATCTGTTGTTTTTACATCAGAATAGTTGGTTACATCATTAGCCTATTCAAATCATTGCATTTAATTCCAAAATCCATTCCAAATTTGGTCAAGGTGGTGCAGGAGCACCAATCATTTCAATGTTTTCTCTTTAGTTGTCTCATGGAGAGTTGATTCTAGGTGTTAGAATCTAAGTTTTTGAGTGTTTGAGTCTAAATAAGGTCAATCAAGACCATTTTTTTTGTAATTGACAAACTTTGGCATCTTTTGGGTCTAAATTGTAAATGTTGCAAATCATGACAAGAAGTTTTCAATGTTGACAAAAGTAGTCAAGGTAGGTAAAATTTCATTTTCCAAGTGTGAGGTCATGTTTCTGGGTTCAATAAGGTCTAAATAGACCAACTCCAATGTTTTAGGTGATTAGGAGAGTCAAATTGCACATAGTGCAATAAAATGCTATGTTGTCATAAAAATGAAATTGTAAAATTGCATGTTTTGAACCCCAACAGTCATGTGGAGTTTGAAAGTTAGTTTTAGGGAGTTGATTCAGTTTTTTCATGATGGGGAAGGTTTAAATATGTGGATTCCATCGATGTAAGGTCTGGTTGGAGGATTTTGAAGCGATAATAACAAGAATTTCCCATGTTCTCATAAATTTCCTATGTTTTCTTGTCACTTACAAGTCTGTACGAAACCGTACTATTGTACCATGCTTTGAAATTGTTGATAACTTGTGGAGGAATATTTTATCTCTCTTTTGAATCTATTTCAGAGGAATTTCATTAGATAAAACTCATTTTATTGCTAATTTATAGGGGTCGGTCTGAACTTGCAGATTTAAGGGTTTTTGAAGTTTTAAATGGAATTATGACTCATTCCTCCTATTGTAAACTTTGTGTCTCAGAGGAATGAGTCTAATAGGTTAGGTTTAGGTGCTAGAATGAAGGTTTTATGAAGAGAGGAAGAATTAAGGGAGTTTGAGTTGTTGTCCCTGATGAATTTGAGTGAAAAAGAGCATGGAAATGGTGGTTTTTGACTAGGGTTTGATGAAAAATTTGAGGGAAATGATTTTTCTTGAACTTTTAACCATATGCAACTGTAATGCAAGGTGTTTGAATTGGTTCCGAGGTCTAGAGATGTATGTGTCATAGTTTTCCAATAAACCCTCATATGAATAGCTTGAAACAAGGGTTTTCTAGATAGGCATTTCGGAAGGTGTGTCTCTACAAAAAAAATGGTGGATTTGGTGGTTTTGGAGGCTACTGAGTGTTTCCCCATTGGTTTCTAGAGTTGGTTCCAAGCATAAAGTGGTGACCCTTTAGAAAAGTGGCCTAATTCAAGGCCTAGGTTAGCGTAGAAGTCAAGTTTTCAAATCAATGTCCCAAAAGAGTTGCCTAAGATTATAAGATATGTTACACTATGCCTAGATGGGTGTCTAAATCCATAATAATTCTATTGGGTGAAAGAGTTTGATGTGAGTTAGGATCAAAATTCAAGGTATGCAGACCTAGTAGAGGAGGGTGCATTGTGTGAAGAAATTCCCTTGTGAGGGTTTAAAGTTTTCAATACTTGTTGAATAGGGTTGGATTTGAGTGGTTTGTGTTGGAAGCCACCCTAATTTCTATCACAAGGCCAAGTAGACTCACCTTCCGGGTTGTAACTTGGTATCATACCTTGTCCAAATCCATCAAACCCATGCCACCTCCAACCACATTCTAAATGAACATAAGGAAAATGTACCTAAACCCTAAAGTTAAATCTTAGGGTTTCCCTTTTCCACCATTTCAAGTTGTAATTAAGAGACATGTCCTTTCATTGGAATGCACTTATATATATGTTTGTGTGTGTGTATGTATGAATGTATGTATGTGTGTATGTATGTATGTATATAGAGAGATACAAAGATATGTATGAGGAATATATGAGCAGAGACTAAGAATTTCCCTTTGTATATGATTATGATACAATATAAGGAGATATAAGGAGTTTGAACTATATGTGTTATGGATGAATGAATTGTTCTTTATTGTTAATATAGTAAAGCTTGATCTATTCTTTTGAAATCCTTACTACAAATTCCTATTTATCTTTTTTTGTATTAAAGATAAGGAGTTAAATTTTTTACATAAATTCATAATGCATTATAAAAGATATACTATCATATGTCTACCTACAACTATAGGTTTTGTTCATACTTCTATACTATCCCTATTCTATTGTTTCTATGTATAGATATACATATATAGTTTCTTGTAGCAGTTAAAAAAAGTACTTATACATATAGAAGTTACAAAAAAAGGGGGGTAGTCAATATATCATATGAATGTCATTTTTCTACTCTACTCTCTACATAGGTTTCCCACTTTTCCTAGAATAATGGAGGGGCATTCACTAACAAGTCTTCATTGGAGCATACACCTTCCACATCCAAATCTAAGCTTTAACTCACATGATATTTCACCATGTGCTTATCATTTTTAGCTTTATCTTCCTTTTCTTAGTTGTAGTTTTTAAGGATTTCAATCATTCCTCTTAATAGGGATATGCTTGCATCTTTGTCATATGCATAAGGGTATCCATATCTAATTTCTTGTTTGTTTACCTAGACTATTGATGCAATGTAGGGTGATTAATATTCCTAATCAGATTCAAAATGGTCAGACATCAACAAGACATCAACCCTCAAATCACAAATCACTCAACTTTCCAAAACCACCCACAAGAGGCTTCTAGCCCTTTAAACACAACCAATAGGCTTATCTTTTGGAGAAGGCCATACCAAGGTCTAACAAATCACAATTAAGACTTCCCATAGATCCAACTCAGCACCCACAAAATATTTCTACAGAATTCTTTGCAACAACACTGAGATCCAACACATTACCCCTGAATTAGGCTACTAAATTAGCCCAAATTAACAAAGGAGGTACCTCTTTTTCAACTTTCCTTCACAAAAACACATCAAAAAGTCAACAAGCATGTGAAAAAACACCAAATTTCATGATTTACTTCCAGGTTTAATGCTTCTTCAATACTCTTCTAACAAACCTTCCATTTACAAGCAAATAACTAGGGTTTTAATGAAAAACATATAAACTTGGCTTCTCATACCAAACCAAAGAATCAAACACCTTTAATATACCCTACACATACTCAATAAACCTTTACTTGGACATATCTCACAACATTTCATCATAGCCATCACCTTACAACTCCATTTCATAAGGAAAAATGACTCTATCAGCCCTAGGGCAACATCCCCAAGCCACCCAACTAGATGATAATAACTCCAAAAAGTAAACAACTAAAATAACATTATACTGGCCATTCCTTTGAGAAACAAATCACCATAGTAGGAGGAATGACTCCAACATTAAATAAACTCCAAAATTAGACCTTGCTGGCCTATTACAGACAATGCCAAAAAAATGAAGTTTTCTTTTACAAAAATCAATTAAGGACCCTAAAAAAAAATGGAGATGAATACTAAAACATATTACCATAATATTATGTGAGTTTCAAACTAATGGTGGCCTGTAAATGATAGAAAAACTTTGTAAATGTGCTTTCAAATGTTGGCTTCTTATTGGAATTGCTTTAAAAAATGATAGAACAACTTTCATTTGAGCCTTCAAGAGGATTTTATACATTTTCCAATCCATAACTACCCTACAAATGACCACAACTGACTTATTACCTCCTAAGACCCTTCAATTTCCAAAAATTGCAAAAAATAACAACATTTTATGTGTTGACAACTTTACATGTGTTTTTGAAACTTTCACATTTTGAACTCCATTGTTTCACAAACCCCTAAATAAATTTCAAATGGTATTTTAGACCTTATTTAAACATGAACAAAACTTTTAACATCCCATACTAACCTAGACTCATTCAAATTCATCATGGAACTTCTTACCACATCAAATTGTGCATCATGGTTGTAGGTGCTCCTGCACCATACAACCCCACTAGAAAAAACTCATGCCTCATGAGTTGTGGTTGATACCCACTTGTCCAAGCTTCATTTAGATACCTCTGGTTCATAAACTCTTTCCATTATACCATGATTTGTACTTCTTACTTCCCTGTACTTTGAACTATACTTACACTTGGATAAGTCTTTATATTTATCCTCAAACCTGGTGTTTGTTCTTTGCCCATTCCTTGTTGCAAACTTGTTTGTCTTCCTGCACTTGTACCTACACACAAACAATGATTAGTGACTTCATGTATTGTCCTCTTCCTTATGTCATTTCCTTTCTTGTACCTATCTTTAACTTTCCCTATCACTGTTACATCAAGCTTTTGTACTTTTGTACCTGCACAACTTGTTTGTTTCTCCACCTTGTTCTCAATTATAAGACACTCAATGGTCCCTACCACAACACTCTCTTTCTTATTCACTGCCAAACCTTGTCTCAACCCTATTTTTTCCTTCACCCCTATTGTCCTTGCATTCTCAATCTTAGGATAGATTGCCACATCAAAATTTTTGGTTTCCTCTACAAAATTTATCAACTCTTTCTTGCCACTCATTATTACCTTTACCTTACCTTTCACATCTTCCACAAGTGGGGTTAAAACAAAAGAACAACCATCTTTCACTATGGTGTAGGTATTTTCCCTTCCATCATACATGGTACGGCTATCATATTGCCAAGTTCTACCTAGGAGTAGGTGACAATAGTCCATAGGTAGGATATCACAAACAAAACTATCACTATAACCTCCAATCTGAAAATCAACAACTATCTTTTCATTAACCAACAAAGACTAACCATCACTCAACCATGAAACTTTATAAGGCAATTCATGAGGTATTTTTTTCAAATTTAACTTGTTCACCATCCTAGTAGACAACATATTCTCTATTGAACTAGAATCAATCACAATTTTACATACCTTGTTCTTACACTTACAATTAGTTTTGAAAAGACTCTTTCTTTGCAATGGTTCTACCTCTTTTGCTGCCTTCAACACTTTCTTTCTCATCATCACCATTTCCCCTATTTTAGGAGCATCTCTTAAATGTGTCGAACTTGTGCTCTCACATTCCTCTTCTTGAACCAATTGTGCTCTCCTATCAATCCTCTTTGCACCACTTGATGAACTACTAACCCTCTCAAGACACTTCCATGAAGGATGACCAAATTCATTACATGTGTAACATCTCCCTACAAAATCATTAGAGCTTCTACCAGCACTAAACCTTCCTCTACCTCTAAAACCACCTCTAACATCAATACCTTGTTCCTTACCCATATTTGTTCCTTCGTGTTCTTCCAATGGCTACTTTAGTGTAGAAATTACTCCTCTTCCTCTTGCACTAGTACCACCTCTTCCTCTCACTAATTTTGCTTGCCTCCTCTTAAGCTTTTACTCTACCCTGATTGCTAATTGAAAACACTCTTCAATAGATTTTGGGTTAGAAACAAGTTCATCTTGTATATTAAATCTCAAACCACCTAGATATCTAGCCACCTTTTTAGCCTCATCCTCATCCCTTCTAGATCTTATGCTCAATTTGTAAAATTCACCAGTGCAAGACTTGACATCTAGATCTTTTTGTTTCAGACCTTGCAACTTTTTATAAAATTGAACCTCATAGTCCTTTGGAAGAAACTTACCTTTTAACTTTTGTACCATCTTGTCCCAAGAAGTAATCCTTGATTTTCCTTGCTTTCTTCTCTCTACTTGCTCACAGTCCCACCATAGAAGAGCATGTCCTTTTAGCTTTTTTTTTGCCACCTTCACCATCTATTCTTCTAAAATATCCTCACTTTCAAAGTAATTATCCATAGCAACAATCCAATTAAGTAATTCCTCTTCATTTAAATTACCACCATAAATAGGAAGATCAACTTTTACCTTTATTGATTCACCTTTCACTGCTTTGAGCATCTTCACCATTCTCTAATCTTTGGGGTCTAGTTCTTCATCAACATCCTCATATTCTTCATCTTCTTCTTTTGTTTCACTCTCTTCATTTACTTCTCTCCTTTTCCTTATCTCCAAGGCAACAAGCCTTGCCAAAACTACATTATGAGATTCTAGAAGCTTAGCATGCTTCTCTTTCAGTTCTTGCAACTCCCTTGTAGCACTAACACCTTTTGGAGGCATCCTTTCAACCTTGACTCTTCACCTTCTTCTTAAAACCTACAAAAACCAACCACAAGGAATATTGTCCCTATGATTTGATACCACTCTGATGCAATGTAGGGTGATTAATATTCACAATCATATTTAAAATGGTCAGACATCAACCCTCAAATCACAAATCACTCAACTTTCCAAAACCACTCACAAGAGGCTTATATCCCTTTAAATTCAACCAATAGGCTTATCTTTTGGAGAAGGAAATACCAAGGTTTGACAAATCACAATTAATACTTCCCACATATTCAAATCAACAACCACAAAAGGTTTCTAGAGAATTCTTTACAACAACATCGAGATCCAACACATCACCCCTGAATTAGGCTACTAAATTAGCCCAAATTAACAAAGGAGGTACCTCTTTTTAAACTTTACTTCACAAAAACACATCAAAAAGTCAACAAGCATGTGAAAAAACACCAAATTTCATGATTTACTTCTAGGTTTAAGGCTTCTTCAATACTCTTCCAACAAACACTCCATTTACAAACAAATACCTAGGGTTTTAATGAAAAAAATATAAACTAGGATTCTCAAACCAAACCAAAGCATAAAACACCTTTAATATACCCTACACATACTCAATAAACCTTTACTTGGACATATCTCACAACATTTCATCATAGCCATCACCTTACAACTCCATTTCATAAGGAAAAATGACTCTGTCAGCCCTAGGGCAACATCCTCAAGCCACCAAACCAAATGATAATAACTCCAAAAAAGTAAAAACACCTAAACTAACATTGCACTGGCCATTCCTCTAAGAAAAAAGTCTCCGCAGTAGGAGGAATGGCTCCAACATTAAAATAAACTCCAAAATCAGACCTTGTTGGCCTGTTACAGACAGTTCCAAGAAAATGATGTTCTCTTTAACAAAAATCAATTAAGGACCCTCAAAACAAAGGGAGATGAATACTAAAAAATATTACCACAATATTATGTGAGTTTCAAACCAATGGTGGCCTTTACTGGGTCATACACAGTAAGAGAAGATTAGAAAACTCATTAAATCTGCTTTCAAATGTTGGTTTCTTATTGGAATTGCTTTAAAAAATGACAGAACAATTTTCATTCAATCCTTCAAGAGGTTTTTATAAATTTTCCAATCCATAACTTCCCTCCAAACAACCACAACTGAATTTTTACCTCATAAGACCATTCAACTTCCAAAAATTGCAAAAAATGACAACATTTTATGCATTAACAACTTTGCATGTGTTTTTGTAACTTTTACATTTTGAACTCCATTGTTTCCAAAACCCCTAAATACATTTCAAATGGTCTTTTAGACCTTATTTAAACATGAACTAAACTTTTAACATCACATACTAACCTAGACTCATTCAAATTCATCATGAAACTCTTTACCACATCAAATTGTGCATCATGGTTGTAGGTGCTCCTGCACCGTGTCTTCCTCCAAAAGCTTTAAGAACTTGTGCTTTGATCGCTCCATTGTTATTGTCACTTGCATAGAGACATTGTGAAAGATGATTTTCTTATAAAAATTAGAAAGTGATCTTTTAACACCCTATAGATTTTTCCCATTCCTTTTGAGATAAATTTTCCTTAAAATTTCATTAGTAAGCAATAACAAAAATTGATTGCATTATTTATTCAATCCATCAATTCTTCCTAGTAAGATTTCAGTCCATTTGATGTTACCTTTCCATCCTTTGAGGTCAAAGAAAAACAAGTTTGAAACCTCTTTTGCATACAAGCAATCAAATAAATATGCTTAATTGTTTTTGGTTTCCTACAAGAGTTGCACAATTCAATATTAGCATGACTAATCTTATAAGGTAACTTTTGAAGAATTAATAACCACTTGAAGAAATATTTCTTTGGTTCCATGCAACTAAACCAATTATTATTGAAGAATTTTTTCTAGTTTTTGTTAGAGAGTGATAGATTGTTGGAGTATAGGACCACTAAGAGGGGGGGTGAATCATTGGTCTAATAAAACCAATTTCAAAACTTAATACACTTGATTATTCAAAGACTCTAGACAATGTATGTTACGAAAATCATAAAGATATGCAAATCAAAACATAATATCTGAATCAAGAATAAAAAACCAAGCACAATTTGTCACACCATCAATAATAAACAGAGCACAAGATTTATGAGTGGAAAAACCCTAACAGGGTGAAAAAACCACTCTAAACATTTTCTCTTTTAAGCCCCACTAGCTAGAACTTGTTGAATACAGATTGTACACCTCACTGGAAATACAACAAGCCTCACTGGTTGAACCTCATGCCTCACTAGCAACCAAAACTACCTTATTGTCCAATCAACACCATTTCAAAAGAAATAAGTACAAACTATAGGGTTACTCTGTTTCCATATCACAACTCTATCAAACACCTATCCAACCTTATCGTAGCATATGTCAATAATCAGAAAAAAAACAAATCTGTATAATTCATTGACTCTTGCAATCATAAAATTTATAAACCTCATCTCCCTCTTTCATATGCAAGCACTCAACATTTAATCCTTCTCACATACATGGATAAAGACTTCTCTACGAAACTCTTCTTCTCATACATAAACACAAACCTCTTTGTAAAAACTACTCTTCAACACACTATGAGCAAATAGATATAAATGATAAAAACTTGTCTATGAAAAGCATCAATCTTATGGATATGAATTACAAGAAAACAACTGCATCTTTCTTTGAATGACATAAAAGGACTTTTACAAGTTCATGTCTTCACAAAACATTCACAACACTGTCATAGACACCTTCAAAATATTCTTACCTCCAATCAAACTTCTATCACATTTTCTTTATTTTCATCAATATTCAAGCATCTGAGATCTCATTTAGATCAAACCAATCCTAATTGAATAAGAAAAAACCTGTAATCACTGCATTTCACAGACCTAACATCATACAAACTTCAATGGAAATGTTCATGAACTGAAGAATTAATTTGAAATCATATTCTCTTCATCAATAATATTGATATTTTTATCAAGATAACATCATATATACACGCTTCCTATCATAATGTTTAATAAAAAAAATACATCTCAAAAACAAACATCACTACATTCAAAACTCCAAGAATTACCTTCCCTTCACATCTCAAAAATTTTCATCAAAAACCCATACTCATATCAACTGACTGTTGATATTCAAGATCATACAAATTGAAACAAAACTCTTCAATTTGATGCCATCAAAGATAATTTATCAACCTGTTTATATTCAATCAAAGCTCCCATATTTTACATACTTCCTCTGCTCAATACCTTAGCATCATCTTCTAAACCATCGCTGCCAAAAACAATTTACAAAATTGTGCATCATCAAATATCAAGAGACATGACACTTCAACTTCTCGTCAATATAAAGAATTGGAGAAATAAACATTCTCAACTTTAAATAAAGACCATATATCTTCACCTCCCTCCAACAACTTAATCAAATAATAGTTGTTGATTTTATTTTAAGTGGTGTAATGTTATACTTGTACTTGCTCAGTCAGTAACTCCAAAAAGTAGGGTTGGTTAAACAATGAATTTAAACCCTCAAACTTATAACTTAAAAAGTATTTAACTTGTAATAGAAAGTCACTTTGCTTTTAGAATAAAAAGAAAAAATGCTCTTTTACATAAAGACTTAAATAATAGGGTTTGAAAGCAAGGTCTCAAACAAGAAACCATAACACCAATGAGCATGAATGCCTGATGACATGAATGTCTTTATCTCAAACATAGAATATTGTGCCTCTTTTGGAAGTATTAAGAAATACACCAAGCATATCCTTTGTTATAGAGATGAATTAGTGTTGAAGTATACCCTATCTTTACCATGTTATAGATAAATACCTATCAATATCAAGCAATTGTCATACTCCAACTGAGCAACAAACCCTTTTTCATGACACTCTGTCATACCTTGTCTTGAAAAAAATATTTGAATGCATCAATCATCATGCAACAAGCAAGAAACTTTGAGATTATGATACTTTTTCAACAACACCACTGCATCAATATTTCCTTAGCACCAACCACAACTTATGTAGGATAGACCTTATAAACTCTCATCATAATGAGATGGAACATTAAATCAACACCTCTGCAATGCACTCCATGTCAAAACCTCAACAATGCACACCGTGAGAATCACCATGAACTTTGACATCAATGACAAACCATCAATTCCAATGCAACATAGATTCCAACCATGGTTAAAAGATTCAAAAATAGCAGTGTTATTGGTTATATAATTATAGATTATTTTTGAACTAATTTTATGAGTAAGAGTTCCATCATTCCACTTAAGTTGCTTGAAAATATCTTATCATTATTCCATTATTTGGGAAATTGAAGAGTCTCACAAGAACGTCTAAGCATGGAATAAGTTCTCCAATTAGAGGGGGGAGATCAAACTCAATGCTTACGTCAGCCCAAGATTTAATCTACCCATATGTTAAAATGTGTTTAAAGCATCTCATTCCCTTGGTTGTTCATCTCTTTGCTAAACAAACCTAGATAAGTGCTAATGGTTTATTTTTATGCTTAAGGTTCCACCAAATGGACCTTTCCTCTAGAATGTTATTATTACTATCAATTATGTCTTTATTATTAATATTTACATTTATGTTTTGCCAAGCCTTCCATAAAATTTTGAAGACCATAGAACCTGCAGGGATTATTGGAAAGGAAATATTTTTGAGGTAAATGAAAGGGAGAAGCTTCCATTTTTTGGCTTACCTGGGGATAGCCATTTGAATGTCATTTCTTATGAGCACCTTCCAAGATTCATCACCTTGCAAGGAGTTGATTATCCATTTGGACAAAAGATCCATTCCATGTATTTTTAGGTCCTTCAGCCCCAAGCCCCCTCTATCCTTGGCCACACAACACCAATCCCACTTAACATAATATTCATTTTTCTTCCTTTTACCATCTAGCTAGAGGAAGCTTCTAATTCTTTTTTGAATTTCATTCACTTGCTATTTGTTAAAGAGACAAACAAAGGAGTAATAAATACTATAAGATGCCAATATCTTCTAACAAACTTGCATCCTCCCAGCAAGTGAAAGGTAATTCTTATCCCACTTTTCAAGTTTATTTCTTATTTCCCATTTAATTTATTTCCACATATCCTTCAGGCATGAGTTCACTATAGATGGGATCCCCAAGTATCTTACCTGATTAGAGGAGCCTCCCCATTGAACCTCAAATTTCTCCAAACAATTTGGAGGGGTTGTTAGACACATAGAACAACTGAGAGAGGGCTGAATCAATTGTACATTAAAACATTCAAACCCTCATTAATATTAAAACCATTATTATGCATCAACATGAATGTAAACAACTAAAACATCAACACATCAACAACCATACACAATAGAATGCCAAAATTATGTAGAAAACCCTAATCAATGAAAACCACAATTAGGATTAACTCACATATATATGAATAACAACACCAAATACAATAGGCTCACTGTCAGAAGGGATCACTCCCAAGGGATCATTTCCCAAAGGAATCACTATTCAAAAGAAATAATAATAGAAGAAGACTATTACAAGGAGGTTCACTACCTCAAAGCAATAGGAAGATCCACCACAATAGCTCTACACCATCTACAACCTTCAGCTCACTACCTCTAGCAACTTCAAGTTCACTAAAAATGTAAACACCTTTTTCTCACTACATCTGGTAGCCTTAGGAATTTAATCTTGCATTCAAATCACAACTCTTGATCACATTCCCATCACAAAAAATTACACTCATCTCCAATAATAACCTTGCTTATATATTCTTTGTGACCTCAAACAACCTTGTTTAGGTCGACCTCAATGAAATGTATGCACCTCAAACATGCAACCAACAAATAGAAAACACTTCCACATTGGAAATAAGTGAAGTAAAACCATACTAAGGGTTAACTAGGATCCTAATCCACACCGACACACTTCACCACACTTCCACAATGCACAAAGCACATCCACAAGTAACGCTAACACGTTAGGTCATCAAACTTGTATTAAAGCTACCAAAGATCAATTCACTCTTCACCAGGTCCAAAAAAAATTTGTGGACCATGAAGCAACATCACACATCATCTCATAATATTCCAACACCATCAAAATATTCAGCAACACTGACACAACCACCTACAATTGAGAATACTATCATCCTATGCAACTAGCAACAATGCCACAAACATACAACACACTAACCAACCTTGTGAATCATCTAAACACAAAAACCTCTAGGGAAAGGTAGATACACGAAATATGAGCATGTTCCAAAATCTAAAAGACAAGAAACCTCAATGCGGAGAAATGCAAAGCAATTCCATTTCTCCCAGACAACCTTCTTCACTAGAAACACACTATCAAACACATCTTCCATTACCACATGTTCTAGGACCTAATACTTTGGATATGACACCTCTGAACACCATTGATCATCTTATCCAAACCAAAAAAGAACATATTTGACCATGAAGAAATGCAGAGCATAATGCAAAACACAACTCTACCACCTTTTTCACTGTCTTATTCAAATTTTCCCAAAAGCACTTGGAAACCAAGTGAACCACCTACATCAACAATATCACAAACACCTTCTCATCAGTACCATACCAGAGATTGCAACAATATCCCCATTTGAAACACAAAAAATCTCTCCATCTACAACACTTTCTCAACACCACACTAGAGGTTGGCATAGATTGACATCAATGAAAATGCTAATGACAACATAGTACAACACTCTCATTGTTCCAATCAATCTCCCTCTTGACATCAATCACAACAAAAATCTCCAACAAGGGTGTCTTATCATCCTAATAATATAGACTTGGATTTTCATAGTTTAGCACTTGAGGATTTGCAGAAAAGATCAAGTTTTAGCATTAAGGTGTCCATTTTTTTCTCTTCTAACACCAGAAAGATAGTTTTATCATATGAAAAATACAAATTTAGTAGTTCATCTTGGTTTGGGAGGGAGATGCCTCTCATCTAGGTTGAGGTAGATATTTCTCTTTTTTGGAGTACAAGAACACTGAGAGGGGGAGTGAATCAGTGGTCTATAATATTTCAAACTTTTTACACCTTTAATTGCACTAGACAGAAAGTTTAAAGAGAACTCAAGAATCTTTCAAACACATATACACATATACAATGTTTTGAATGATTATCAAAGTACAAATCTAAAGACAACCAAAGAAGAATCATGACATTGTGTTTATAAGTGGAAAACCATTTGGGGGTAGAAAAACCACTCGCAAAAATTGCCTCACTGGCTTAAATGGAAAAATGCCTCATTGGCAACACAAGCCTCGCTGGCTACAAAATACCTCACTTGCAACATAAGCCTCACTGGCTACCAAATGCCTCGCTGGAAAAACAAAACCTCATTGGTTACATTTAGTGCCTCACTAACACAACCTCACTGATATGAATGACTACATCTCAAATTTGGATGGAAAGGAAATACACAGAGGGTCTCTTTGTTTCTATACAAATCACTATTCTTCTATAATTCAATGTCTATTCAAAAGAATATCCACAGTCAACTCTGTCAACACAACACCCTAATACATCCAATGACATCATAAAAAAATTTGATTACAAAAACATCATATATTGCATGAAAAACCTTGTGTTCACAACATATTCTCATCTATACTGAACACCTTCCTCTTTGCATAGAAAATATTACCATTCTGCCATTACACTCTATTATACATGAAGAGTCCCTAACTCTATTTAAGCCCTTCAGTACACAAGATCTAATGTTGTAGGTTCCTTCATCAAAAACAAAGACTAAACCTTCTACACACAAAAGCACATAAAAAGGGATAACTTTAAGAAACCCCCCCCCCCTCGGGTGAAGGTGTAAAATCTTGGCGAATCTTTCCTTTTATTTGAAAAATAAAATAAAATTTATCGGCGAATCTATAGCACATTATTAAAAAAATTGTAAAATCCTAGCGAATCTTAATGAATAATTAGAAAAAATAATAATCACAATGGAAAATCCTAGCGAATAATCACTAAAAATATTAATTACAATGGTGAATCTCTCCTTTAAAAAATTACATAGTTGGTTGGCGCAGTTCCCCCATATTTTTATTGTCTTTTATAATATTGAAGTAGGGGCCTGGGGGTGACAGCCACCGATGGGGTCAAGGGGCAACGCCCCCTATGGGGGTCAAGGGGGCAGAGCCCCCTTGTGGGGGTCGAGGGGGCAACGCCCCTCGCGGGGTCCGGGGACAACGACACACATAGATTAAGCATTTTTTTAAATTCTCACTTTTAAAAAAAGACTATGAAAAGTGAAATTATGACCATCGATTAGCTTTTTAATCGGATGGCTACAGGTTGATTCCATGAGTTTATATGCATGTTCCTTTTAAAAGGCTTGTTGAGGCCTAATTTTTTTTTTGGGCCACACGATTAAATCTAATCTTGTGGCCCAAAACAAATTTCAGGCCTCAATAAGCCTTTTAAAATGCATGTGCATATAAACTCATAGAATCAACCTACAACCATCCGATTAAAAAGATAATCGATGGAAATAAATAAAGGCCCTATTCAAGGCTAAACTATCACTAAAATGAAATGGTAATTTATTATTAGTGGCGAATGGCGATATTGCCCCAAAATTAATGGTAGGAATATAATATTACTGGAGAATATAATTAATATTTGTAATTAGAGTATAAACTACTAGCGAATCAGTTCCAATGACGCATCGTTTAAAGAATAATGCATAGGTGAATTAATCGAGATAAAATTATTTTTTTGTAAAAACCTGGCGATTCTGCATCCTTTTTAGCTTGTACTATTTTCCATTTCTGGAGGTCTCGATTTCAATTATTCACCAATTGGTGAAGATTCGCCACTAAATTTTTCCTTGCACATAAACATGTACATACTGCAAGTATTACATAAAAAACCCCTTTGTATACATTAAAACAACTTATGTCTTAGGCCCTTCAAATACCCTCTTATTCTTTAAAAAAATCCATTATGAATTCACATCTTGAATCAACAATTGAACTCTCACAAAACATCTTTGAAGGTTTCTAATTTATTTTCAATATGCTCTCACAAAACTTTTTAGTTCTCAAAAAGATCAAGTTTTTTAAAACCTTTCAGCTCACTTCTTCAAAACATACACTAATTTCCATAATGTGTGACAACCTCGAATCCCTTTTCCACACAATAGTGGAATTCAAACATGCCTCAAAAATACAGTTCATTTATCTTCAAAACTATCGGCTTCATAGTGACCTTTGATCCAAAAATAGTTACTCAATAGACTACCATCAAAATAAACTCACAGGTAGTCTTTGATTTCACAAACTCGCCTTTTATACCTTTAAATACTATTCATTGATATCAACATAAACCATAGCCTTTGAAACTTTTACCTATCGAGTAGGTTGCTACAAGGTATGAGGGCTAGTAGAAGAATATTTTAAAACCCTTTAAGCAATCCTTAAAGTGGCCTTGACTTCCTATAGCAAGTCACCAAATTTTAAAACCAAAAGAGGAAAAGTTGAAACCCTTTTTCATAGTAAACCTCATGCAAGGTTTTTGAATGACCTCCAAAGCACGAAAAGAAACTCTAAGAGAAGCAAAAACCTCAAGAGATTTGAATCAAGTGTTTGTATCATAGTTTCTAACTTTCACCATGTTTGATGTAGAATATTTTTCCCTTGAGGCTAACAAAGAAGAAGCACAAGCACTAGGGTTAGATTCTTATGATAAATGAGCTATCAATCAACACTAGACTTGAGACATTCAACAACACTTTGACACTACACTATTAGCACTAAAGTGTATTCACTGAAGTCTCCCTTGAAACAAACATTTTGCATTTTTCAAACACTACACCAATCCATGACAGGTTTCTTTATAACACCTCATTTAACATTAACACCATGTGAACCACCTTTTAAGATGTATGCATTATGTCAAATGGAAAATGACCCTTTCCAACAACATAGAAAGATCCTTTTCAATAACATTCACCTTAACCCTTGACATCAATGAAAAAACATCAAGCCAACAAACTCCCCATTTGGAATTGATGTCAAACCAATTCACACCGCATTGCACCTACACCATTGCACTTCATTGCACCTCATCTCCCCCTTTGACATCAAATAACAAAGGAGCACTTACTGCCCCATGAACAAAGGCCATTGTCCATTGGTGTATTCCAACCAACCAATATCACTGACACGCAGAATAAAAACACTCCTCTCTTAGAAAGAATGCACTAAATAACATGTGAAAGAAGAATCAAAAAGTATTGTCACTGTGATATTATGTGCATGAATTTGTTCTTGTGAAATATTGCAAACACTATTGAGAACAATTACTCCCCCTATCATCATTTCTTGCAACAAGATACTGGTAAGATTTCATCACAAAGTGTTGTCAAAGCCACTATCAAAGCATTGTTATATAGTCAACCTCACATTGTCCAAGGCATACAAGGTTATGTTTCACTGTCTTTCACTGCCAAATAGCAAAGATCTCCAAAGAAAGAGCCAAAAATCAAAGTCCAAGTATTGAAAGATCAAAATCCAAGGAACAAACACACCAACAAGGAAAGAGTAGCATGGAACAGTGGGAACAACAGTGTTTAAATACCCCCAACACATTTGATGACTCACTAATACTCTTGAACCAACCAATCACTTCAAATAGTCATTTAGTCATTTTGGTTCTTCTTAACAGGCATTCAATGAAGAGCTTGTCAATGAATCGATTGGTCTTGTTTGATACAGACTTGTTCCCATACAATGTGAAATAATAACAACTCTTGCAAGAAAACATAGTCTAGAGCATGAAAAAATCTGAAGTTTTCTTCATTTGAATTCCTTCCAGCCTTCTATATTGTCTAAGAGAATATCTTCAAAGCACCGTTACCTTAGAGCATGATTCTAATAGTAATAAAACTCTTTTGAAAAAGTTTGTCCCAACTAAATCTTCTCATGCTCTTAGCAAAACCTTCCCTTCGAGACATCAAATACTATTGGTCCAATGTGATCAAGACTGACATAATATCCTACAAGCATAATTTCAAAAAGTAACTAAATCATAGAGTACTTGTTATAACAAACAATATAAAGTTGTCAATACAGAAGAGTTGATTACCATCACCATATCTCTACAAACGAATTCTTAAATAACCATGCATAAACATACAATCATCATTATTAGAATGGTACTATCATAAAACATTGTGCATCTGACCAAAAATGCAAAAATAATAATGCTCCTCAAAGCACCACCAACCAACTGAGAGCTACACCCTATCATCATCAAGGCATAGCAGACCAACCATTCACCTTATTCTATGATGCTATTCTGATATGATCAATCAATTTGACATTGCATGAATGATCTCTCTTGACACCCAAGCATCTGTGATATAGTCATCAATCTCTTAATAACACATCTTATGACCACAATGGTGTCACTGTTTATACAAACTAATTCCATTTTATGATTGCACTATGAAATAGGCCAATCAACTGTTGCATGAGCATAAGTGATGTGTACACTATGTCACTTACTTTCCCTATAGACTATCTTGTTTTCCTTATTATATTGTGTAAATATTGCACTGTTCTCTCATCTTTAAGCACTACATAGTTGCTTTCTTGCACACTCACTATCTTGAGCCTTTATACCTGTGATCATGTCTTTTTGAATATCTTGACACTATAATCTTGTAGAACTATGACACATTTCATTTTTCTATTAGGATTGAGGCAATATTCTCTATATTTCCTTACTGTTCACATGTGTACCCTCATTCTCTTTTCACATACTTATACATTTTCATTGTACATTGTGATTGCACCATTGATGTCAACACTGATGTCAACATTATGATATATTTGAAAATATGCAAACTAGATGATAGATAATTTGCACTAAATGTACTAGTACAACATGATTCAAATGTTGTTAAGAGAGCAAGATTGGTACAATTTTCTATTGATCCTGATCTAAAATACTGACTAATGTCTGATCCAACTAACAAAATCACTAATATCACTGATACCTGTAGAGCACCCACTTCTCCCTTGATATTGTAATGAGAAATGATAGGGATGATCACAAAACTATCAATGTTGGATAACATTGTCATTAACTGCATTCAATGGCTGACTAAGAACTTCATCATTCACTAGATCATCTATTTCAACTACCTCATATACTTCGTTCAACATTGCACCTATTTCTTTGTCAAGAAACTACTCCATCCTATATGTCATAATTGAAGATCATTTCCTTTCATTTCCACTGCATTTATAAGAAAAATAAAACTACTGTCCTACAAGACACCAACATGTTAAGCAACATTGTCCTTAAACAACACTTTCAAAAGAGTAGAGTGAAATGAAAACAAATATTGAAACACATTGATTCTAGTGCATCCATTATTGGTATCACACAAATTCACTACCTCCATTATTTCTGTTAGGTATTCATCTCATACAAACACAAACTGTTAGGTATTCATCTTCTTAGTCACTAAGATACCAATGTACTTATCCACCATGCAAAAGAATTTAATAGACCACCACAAATTTTTTGCTCTCTTTTCCTTTGAGGTACAATAGTCATTAACACATTGTTCCAAGAACAAACAACCTCAAGGCAACACCATCTAAAATCTCACTATCTAAACAAAAAAGAGAGCAGAAGAAGCATTGTATAATACTATCAATGTGTCAAGAATGTCATTATATCAATCTCATGCAACCAAGAAACATGAGAAAATTATAAGGCTTTGGCAATACCACTGAAGGCTGAAAGTTTTATCATCATATGACCAATCAACTTAAATAAGGGAAATCAAATCATTCACTATCTCAAGAAGAAACATCAAACTAGAACATAGGAGTCACTTCATTGTGTATGAAATATCATAAACATAAACCATTAGCATTGTTTTTAACACTGTGAAATCCAACACTGTATATCATCACCATGAATACTGTGCAACATCTATTAATACAGATGATCCTAAATGAACCATATTCACAACTTGAAGTATAGGTACCAAACCAACTAGAATCCCTATCTGACCATGCAACTTGCCAAACCTCCTAGGATTTCTTGGGGGTAAGAGATAAAACATTTGATAACTCCCCCTGACTTCATGTTACTTCTCAAGAAACTAGTGATGTGTCTTTTGCAATATGCACAAGTTCAGGATCCTTCTTGCCCTGATGTTGTTTTTTCTTCCAAATTTTCATAGGCTCCTTATTTTTCTTGTTTAACAAATTTTCCTTCTTAATGTGGACAGGTGGTTTCATAGGATTTCTTCTACAATAATGTGCTATGTGTCCAAGATTTTTACACCTATAGCATATGATATTTCTATCTAGACCAAGAGTGCTTCCATAATTATATCTTCCACGCATCCAACAATTTCTTGCTATATGAACAAATTTATTACAACTATAACAAGAGTTGTTATAGTTCTAATTTAACAAACTATTAGAACTCTTATCCTTATTCCATTCAAAACCATTTCTTGAATAAGCTCTACAGTCTCTAGCTTTATGTCCATAAGCATGACATGAATAGCAATAACCATGAAACTGAGAGTAGTTGTACCTTGTTGAATGATATTGCCTGATAGGTGGAGATCTTGAGAATCTACTTGTCCTTCTATCTCTTTCAACATCAACAACTTTGTCTTTTGATTTATTCTTGTCTTCATTAGTGGCAACAGAGTAATAATTCAGGTCTATCTTCTTTCTAGGACTATTTTTGGCTTTAGAACATTTTCCTTCTTCATAACCTAGACCTATAATTTCTTTGTGATCCTTTTGATTACTCATTATGTCATTCAAGCAATCAGTACTCCTTTCAAACTAAAAACTCTTGTGCAATTTAAAGGATGCTTTTTCTAACTCCTTTCTCAAAGAGACGATTTCTAACTATAGTTTTAGATATTCATTAGTTTTGACTTCAAGACCAGATTTTGTAAAATCAACTACTCTTTTGGCTTCTTCTATCTCAGTCTTTAGACTAATAATATTTTTTTTCAGATTCATCAACTCGATTCTTTAAGTCCATAATCGGATTCCTTGCCTCTTCAAGTTTTAAAGAAACTTTTTCAAAATTTAAACATACCTTGTCTTTGGAATCTTTTTCTTGTTGAAGTTGGTCTTCTATCCTCTGATTTTATTTTCTAAGTTGCTTGATTATTTTCAGAGCACACAAGATTTCACCTTCTATATCAACCCCACACTCTTGTTCATCATCTTCATCCACAAAGAAATCTCTTTCTTCATCATCAATCTCAACAATAAAATCATCTTCTTTATCACACTTTGTATCAATTTTCAAGGATGACTCATGCAACAACTCATCACATGACTGGACTGGGGTTTTCTATACAACCATTTTCTTGGCATCTTTATTTTCTCTATTTCTTCTACACTTTCCCATGGTACTCCACTATCAGGACCTACCCAAGCTGGTTAGACTTCAATAGGGAACCTATGCTCTTATACCACTTGTTGGAGTACAGGACCACTGAGAGGGGGGGATTTTGAATTAGTGGTCTATAATCTTTCAAACTTTTTACACCTTTAATTGCACTAGGAAATTTTTTTAAAGAGAACTCAAGAATCTTTCAAACACATATACACATATACAATGTTTTGAATGATTACCAAAGTGAAAATCTAGAGACAACCAAAGAAGAATCATGACATAGTGTTTATGAGTGGAAAACTCTCTGGGGGTAGAAAAACCACTCAAAAAAATTTCCTCACTAGATTAATTGGAAAAATGCCTCATTGGCAACACAAGCCTCACTGGCAACATAAGCCTCACTAGCTACCAAATGCATCACTGGAAAAAAAAACCTCACTAGTTACATTTAGTGCCTCACTAACACAAACTCACTGGAAAAACACCATGCCTCACTGACATGAATGATTACATCTCAGATTTGGATGGAAAGGAAATACACAGAGGTTCTCTTTGTTTCTATACAAATCACTATTCTTCTACAATTCAATGTCTATTCAAAAGAATATCCACAATCAACTTTGTCAACACAAGAACACCCTAATACATCCAATGACATCATAAAAACTTCTAATTGCAAAAACATCATATATTGCATGAAAACCCTTGAGTTCACAACATATTCTCATCTATACTGAACACCTTCCTCTTTGCATAGAAAATCTTACCATTTTGCCATTACAATTTGTTATACATGAAGAGTCCCTAACTCTGTTTAAGCCCTTTAGTACACAAGATATAATGTTGCAAGTATCTTCATCAAAAACAAAAAATTAACCTTCTACACACAAAAGTACATAAACATGTACATACTGTAAGTATTACATAAGCAACCCCTTTGTATACATTAAAACAACTTCTATCTTAGGCCCTTCAAATACCCTCTTATTCTTTAACAAACTCCATTATGACTTCACACCTCGAATCAACAATTGAACTCTCACAAAACATCTTTGAAGGTTTCTAATTTATTTTCAATATGCTCTCACAAAAAAATTTAGTTCTCAAAATGATCAAGTTTTTTAAAACCTTTCAGCTCACTTCTTCAAAACATACACTAATTTCCATAATGCGTGATAACCTCAAATCCATTTTCCACACAATAATGGAATTCAAACAGGCCTCAAAACTATAGTTCATTGATCTCCAAAACTATCAGCTTCATAGTGACCTTTGATCCAAAAATAGTTACTCAACAAACTGTCATGAAAATAAACTCACAGGTAGCCTTTGATTTCACAAACTCGCATTTTATACCTTAAAATACTAGATATTGATTTCAACATAAACCATATCCTTTGAAACTTTTACCTGTCGAGTAGGTTACTACAAGGTATGAGGGCCAGTAGAAGAATGTTTTAAAACCCTTTAAGCAATCCTTTAAGTGGCCTTGACTTGCTATAGCACCTCACCAAATTTTAAAACCAAAAGAAGCAACGTTGAAACCCTTTTTCATAGTAAACCTCATGTAGGGTTTTTGAATGACCTCGAAAGTAAGAAAATATACTCTAAGAGAAGCAAAAACCTCAAGAGATTTGAATCAAGTGTTTGTGTCATAGTTTCTAAATTTCACCATGTTTGATGTAGAATATTGTTCCTTTGAGGCTGACAAAGAAGAAGCATAAGCACTAGGGTTAGATTCTTACGATAAATGAGCTATCAATCAACACTAGACTTGAGACATTCAACAACACTTTGACACTGCAATGTCAACACTAAAGTGTATTCATTGAAGTCTCCCTTGAAACAAACATTTTGTACTTTGCAACCACTACACCAATCCATGATAGGTTTCTTTATAACACTTCATTTAACATTAATACCATGTGAACCACCTTTTAAGATGTATACATTATGTCAAATGGAAAATGGCCCTTTCCAACAAAATATCAAGATCCTTTTCAATAACATTTACCTTGACCTTTGACATCAATGACAAAACATCAAGGAAACAATCTTAACAACTAGAAGATGGCTTCAAAATCTATGACAAATAGGGTAGGGGCAAGGGGACACCCCTACCTTATCGACCTTTCAAGAATGATTCCTTAGTCAGTGAGCCATTTATTTCTATCTAAGTATTTGCATCCTTCATAAAAGTTCTAATCCAATGGTCTAGTATCTAATTGGAAATCCAAAATCCTCTAGTGTTAATATTAGAAAACACCATTCAATTCTATCATAGGCCTTTTCAAATTCTAGTAGAAAAATAGCTGCCTTTTGATTAGAGATATTGGCCAAATTCATGGCCTCTTAGCTAGTTATCTTTTTTCTAGAATATACCTTCCTTTTATAAATCAAGTTTGTGTGGGGTTTATGAGGTTTGGGAGGATATTAACTAATCTATTGGTAAGAGTTTTAGCTAATATCTTATATGATACATTTGTTTGAATCAAGGAACACTAAGAGGGGGGGTGAATCAGTGTTCTACAATTTTTAACTTTATTAATCTGATCCTTAAAGTGTTGATAGCATTCAACCAAAATAAAGATGCATGAACATAAGACAAATAACCACAACACCATAACACAAGGATTTTTTACGTGGAAACCCTGTTAAGGGAAAACCACAGTGGAGGTCAATCCACAATATTATCCGAGTATACTCAAAAGATGTTTTACAAAATGGGAATGCACTTGCATTTAGGAACACTGTCTAAAGCTCACTACTCAAAATTAGGAAGGCTCACTACCTTACAAAAGGTTTGTATTACATCCAAAGATTTGAACTAAGAACATAGCATCTACAAATGCCTGATTACAGTTTCAGTTAGGCTCATCATTTGATTTCTTGACCTTATGACTGATTCTACTCTTCTACTCTATTCTACTTTAACTCGCATCAAAAAATCCTTAATGCACAAGTGAAATTGTGCATAATCACCTTACAACCCTTCTAATTTTTGCAACACACACTAATACACTTCGAACACACACCAAAATTATATAATCGATCACTTATATATATTTGTGACTAAAGATTTAATCGCTACAAGTCGGCTTCAATAAAATAGAAAAATAATTACTAATTGTTGGCTCAAATCATGAACAACTTTCAATGTACATCCACCAAAGTTGGCCACAAAATAGTGAGGACCCAAATCAAAATGATCAAACACAAAAAAACTTATATAATTACTCCTCGAATATCTGCAACATGCTACATTCACTAAGTCAGCCTTCATGCACTGATGAACAAAAAATTTACCAACCGGATCTTCTAACTTGCACACGGATTGATACGAGGCTCTAAGATTCATAGATAACATAGATTGTACACTAGACTACCTTCCCTGAGATCCACAACTCAAAGTGACAACAAAACATCTCATGTGAATTGATGAACGCAAAACTATCAAATGCTTTGTTCTAACTTGACTGTCTTCAATCTGTCTGCTGGTATGATCAAATGATGATGTCCGGATCAAATAACTGACTAGGTTTTCCATCAATGACAACACCAGAAAATATTTGCAATGTCTCTTGCCAACAATCTCCCCCTTTGGCATTGATGGAAACACTTAATGAAAAATGACTAAGTGTCGGATCAATACAACCATAAATACACTACCAACTTCAAAACTTCAAATAGATCTTCAATTCATAGCTCAAAACTACAACTCCCCCTAAGATGAATATAATTTTTTCACTATACTACTCTCCCCCTTTGACATCAATGGAAAAGATGGGGAATATGCATACCAAAAATCAAACATAATTGCTGCATATGTACAAACTTGTTTCTACAACTTACACAAACTTGAAAATATCTGCAAAATTGGTCTTCAACAGGTTCAAACTTATTTCCTAGCCCTTCTTGAGACTCTCCAGAATAGTCATGTGACCAAAGAATAGATATGATTGCATCTCTACAGACTCAAGGTTTACTGGATCACTAACCATCATAGCATATTGTGCTTCCTTCAAAGCATTAAGCATTGTTTCCATCTTTGGATCAATTAGGCCTCTAAGCTCACACGCTCTTTCCACAATTTTGTCATTATCATGCTTTAGGCTCTTTATCATGTCAAGTAGGGATATAACCTAACCTTCTTGCTTTCCAAAAAAAATAGTTAAAGGATAAAATCCATCGGAAATAACAGTTAATTGTTTCTCATGATCCTTAATCTTCTTTTCATTGTCCTCAATAAGTTTTGATAAAGACAAACATGACTTATAGATCTTTCCACCTTCAGATAGAGCACTCTGAATATTCTTCACACAATTAGCTAAAAAATATTTATCATTAGCTATCATTCCTCTCAACCTACTGAACCTTTTAGCATCAAACTCCTTTTGAACCTTAACCATAGCTGACTTCTCAAGTGACTCAAAATGATTACTTACAAAATTAATAAGCTTCTTTAGCTAACCAGAGGGAGAACTAGATGGATCCTTGGCATGAGTAGGCATGATTCTCTCCAGAACATCAGATGCAAGACTCAAAAGTTCATTGTCATCAATGTGAGACTTCAACAATTCTTCCCTAGCCTTTTCCTAAGCAAATGATGCAACTTTTAGTTTCTGAATCGGAGACAAAGTAGACAAATTAATAGGACCTTCACCCAATTCAAGGTAAAACTCTTCTTGTTGCTCTTCTAGAAATTTCTTCACTGCCTCTATAGTGTCTCTTGCTTCCACTAGAACTTCCTTTGCTTCAACCTTCTTTTCTTCAACTACAGTTTCCTCAGCTACAAATTCCTGCATGCCTTTAGGAATCTCAACTTCTTCACTAGACATCTCCTTTTCTTCAACCAACACAACTTTAGGAGCTTCAGTCTCCATAGGTATTTTTGTATCATGCACATCAAGAGGAATCTGAGTGTCTTCAACTATATCTTCCTTTACCTCTTCATCTATTGGACCAAATGAAATATCTTCAACATGCACTTCTTCAGAGACAACATTGATTATATTCTTTAATAAAACTTCCTTTAGAATTCTTTCAGTTTCTTTTGCTACCTCTTCAATCCTACCAATCATCAGCTTGTTCACCCTTATTTTTCTCTTGAAATCCTCTTAGCTTCATTTAGGATTGACTTCATTTCCTCAATATACATCACTAGACATAAATTTGCAAGAATACACTCTCTCATTTTCTCTTCTTTAGTTCTTGCACTTACTCTCCTCATTTCCAAAATTTCATATAGTTCTTTAGGAAACTGAGACATGATCTCAGCAAGAGTCATATTGAAATTATTCAAATACTTCATTGTAGCCTCCTCAAGAACTATTTGGCCAACACTATCAAAGGTATCATACCATTCACATAGTGGCTTAAGATTACCATCCTTAATTATGCCTCTCTCAACTTCCTTTATAGACATACCTGGTTTGATAGTTTTCATCTTTGTCTTTTCTTTTTCTTCTTCACCGAAGGGCTTGTCCTTAGTGACTTCCATATGCTTTATTTATCTCACTTCTTCATTAGATTTTGTTTCCTCATCTTCTAAAACATCTACATAGACTCTTGTACTTTTTTCCTTCTTCCTCTTACCGGATTCCATTGCTTGAGATTTCACATGACTTGTCTTCTTTGCAGGACTAGATAGGGGTGCAGAGCTCCTTGTTGATCTAGTTCAGGAAGAGGATGATACCAGACTAGTAGATTCAATTCTAGCAGGATCTTTTTATGCCTCAACTTGTTCTCTCTTCCTTTTGGCTTCTCTCACAGCTTCTGTAGATATACCCATGCTCTCTGCAAAGGCTTCCACTTCTTTCCTTACTCTCATGACTATCATTGGTTTCTTCAATTGCTCATGTACTTGCATATCTTTTTTTGCATGAGTTCCAAACCTCTCTTCTATTGGATCCAGATTCTTACTAAACAAATGTTGTGCATATAGTTCCAAGATGTTTCCTTCAACTTCATAACCCATCGGCATAATCAAGATGATTCTAGGATTAGCAGCTTCCATCAAGCATTGATCAATGTCAACCATAAAACAAATTGTGTCCTTATACTTATCCACAATAGAAGTAGGAGTTCTTTCTCTTGCCTACATTTCATTCTAAAAGTTCTTGAAATATCCCCAAATAATAGTTTTCCTTGTCTTACTATCACCAATGTTGTATAACATGTATCTAATTTGAACAGCTATAGGCTTATCACCTTGCCAATGCACTTTCCCAACTCCCAGGACTTCATTCATGAAATAAAAGAACAAACACAACAGAATATTACCATACTTAAAGGAATTATTCTTATCTTTCTTGATCTTACCAAGATTCTCCATTAACTGGCTCCAGAGTAACTCAGATAGATCATACTTTGCATTCTCCTTCATCATCTAATATGTTGCATAAATAGTTGTATCAGATACTGAATTATCCCAATTGGAGTGATAATTCTTGTAACCAATGACCATCAAGGAAAAATTCACATCCACATCAATAATGTCATCAATTGTCATAGCTCTTTTATCATATACTAAACTGGTAGCATCAGTAACTATCTAATTCTTTGTGGACTTCAAGATCAGCAATCCACTAGAGGAGTTTAAACCTGTAACAACGCTTATGGCTTCTTTTGTAATCTTAAAAGGTTGATTCAACCACATAAACTCATCATGAACATGACTAAAAACATACTAGATCCACTCGCTTTCATCAAGCACGAGGAGCTTTACAATCTATGTGAATTTCTTCTCCTCTAGGGTTTTGAATTTAGGCTTTACCTTGAAATTTTCTCCAACTATATAATTTGAATACAAATTCAACAACTGCGAGCTCCCTAACTCCTCAATATTTGCATGAATGTATTCCCTAATGTCTTCAATATGCAAGACGTTGTACGAAATAGATGAAAATGCACCTAAGGGCTTGGTCTCAACAGACTTGAAAGGATGCCACTTGAATTTCAGACGGGGTCTATCCTTGACATCAACTACCAATGGAGTAGCCATTTTCTCAAATTCACAAGTTCACAAGTTTTCCCGATAAATACCTTTTCGCCAGATTAGGGTTTGATCGTTGAATCTCCTTCACACTTGAATCTTTGTCAAATTTCACCAAAGTTGGCTTCAAAGCTCTCCAAACTTCTTCTTCTTGAGATGCAAAGTGACAAATGACCTTTTATCATTTGCACACCTAACCTTATGTCGTAATAAATGCTTTTACTCTAACTCATCTAGATACCCTGTTACCATACACTGTGAAAGATAACTCTTCTACGGACCCTTAACTCTCTCCAACTATTTCAACAACATTTGTAGATCATCAATGCAATCACTACACTCATCCACATCCCGATGTCAATTACCAGCAGGGGTTAAAATATTTTCTTGACAACCCCCCTAGGCCAAAGGCCTAAAACTAATTCCTGGAGGAATTACTAGATGTTGGATTTGGTGCTGGCTCATTTTCTGCAATAGAGGAACTTTTTTTCACCCATTTCTTCTTCATTTGCTTCTTGATCTCATATGTAGTGACTTTTCCTTTTCCTTTTTCATCCTTCTGCATGTTTCTTTGATTTACCAGACCTCTTCTATAAAATCTAGCAATATGATCAGATTTGTTGCAAATGTAGCACACCACATTTCTCTGTCTAGGCCAGTTGTTCCATTGATTTTCTCTTGATCTACATTGGTTAGCAATATGCCCAAATCTATTACATGTATAACATCTGGCATATCTATAAAAGTTGTTCATCACATTTTTGCATTCATTTGACTTATGACCATACTTATTATAATTATAGCACTGACCTAAGAATGATGGACCACTTGGATTCATTCTGCTTCTACATTGAGAAGCCATATGAACAAATTTATTGCAAACAAAATAATAACCATTGAATCTTTGAGCATTAGGTTGCCTTATCGGTTATCTTCTAGCTTTGTTCATTTGATTTCCTTGCCTAAATCTCCTTTGTCTAGATCTGGAACTTTCTCCTATCTCATATCCAAGACCTCATTTGTCACCTTCAGTCCTCTGACTTTTAATTAGTTCATCAAGCTTGGTTGATCTAATCTTGAACTTCTCCTTGAATTAATTTTCAGCAGCAAGTTCATCTCTGAGATCATCAATCTACTTTTCAAGCTCTTAATTATTTTTGGATTGTTCTAATTCAAGATCCAACTGATTGAATCCATCAATAATTCGGCTACACTCTTCTGATTTCTCTTTCAAGGACCGAGCAAGCTTCTCTTCATTATTATTTTTTTCTTCAATCTCCTTGGTCATCCTCATCATAATAGATTTTTTCTCATGCTTTAGGACTGCATTATCTATGGCAAACTTTTCACATTCTTCTATCTTTTCCTTCATGGTGTAGGAGCGCACCTTGATCATGAAATGCCTTCAAAAGGATAATTTGTCAAATTTGTGTGTTGAAGCCTAAAAATGATGTGTCAAGGCTATGTAAAGAATAATTTGAATATATTAAATCCATGTAATAGGTCTAAGGTAGTCAAGAAAATACAAAACTTGTGATATTACCTAATATGTAAAAAGAAGAAAAAACAGGAATATGTAAAAGACAAGGAGGGATTTGAAGAAATAGGTCATTCAAAGAAGTTGAAGAGGTAGTTATGGGAAGAGAAAAATTTATAAAGCATTTTTGAAAGCGAGGAAAGCAATAGATTTTGTAATCTTGAAGATCTGAGATCAATAAAATACATTGTTTTCAATAAATTTCTGAGTTTCTTCTTGATTTCATTCACTTGTACGAATGGTGTAGAAGTTTAGGACTTTAAAGATTATATTTTTTGATAGATCAGAGAGTAATCTTTCATTCAAATCCATTTAGGAGGGAAACCACCAAAAATATCATCTGCTTGAGTGCATTTAGTGAGGTTCAGTCTGTAACCCTCAAATAGGGTTTTGAGAGTCCTCTAAAGGAAAGTTTGCCATTCCACTAATGTAGGACCAGTTAGATTAGTGGAATGGATGGTTTTTAATTACTTTCAATTAGAATATGTGTTTAATATTTAGGGGAAGGCAAGATTTTGGGTTGTATGTTATTGTTTCACAAGAAAAATAGAGTTTCCCAATAGAAATGAATGGCTCCAAGGTGGAAATCGATAAAAAGGCATGCATGAAGGTGGGTGATGAGTTTCTAAAGCTTATTCAGGCTATTTCTATGGTGTTTTTGGTGGTGGTAGGAGTATTTAAGGTTTTTAAGTACCTTATTCAATGAACCCTCCTTTGTAGGGCTTGATTTGTGCATAAAATAGGGGTTTCTTGGAACAGTGATTTATGGAGCCTTTCTGTCACTAAAAATGCTTGATTCTTCAGTTTTGTGACATGATGAATGAATTTTTTTAGTCCTTTGGTACATTGCTAATAAACTATGAGCACTTTATTTATAATTTAGGCCTAAATTAGTAGCCCTTTCCAGCGAACAATTCAAGAATCTGGTAATTTCTTTATGAAAAGCTATTGAGAACTTTTGATATGTTGTGAAGTGTTAAAAAAAGCTCCTGAATGTACATTGGGAATGTGGATATACAAAATGAATGAAAATTATTCACCTGATTTAAGGGTTTATTGACCTACTAAGAGTATGCTGGTTTGACTGCTCAAAATAGTGAATCTGTTGGAATAGTGAAAGGAAAGGTTGTAAGCATTTGGAAATTGCTTTGTTGATGTTGTTACATATGAATCCATGTTTGGGTAGGGTTTAGGAGATATATTTGTTGTTTTTGAGGTTGTGAGCAAAGAACAATATGTGCATGATGATGATTTTGACTGCAAAATCTAAGGATCTGCTAGAACTGTGTTTGTGAGTGAGTTCTTGGTTTATTTCAATTGAAATCATGATGAGTACAGTGTCTTGGATGTCTGATAATTGTTTTGTAGCAAGAAATGCTTGGTTGTTGACATTTTTTCCTTGAGAATCAAGTTGATAAGATGGGTAATTGGAAGAATAGTGCCAAGTTAGAGGGATTCAGATATTTCAATCAGGTTTTTTGTTTTGTTCCTATTCAAATGGTGAATATTAAGAGGTTTTTGAATCTGATACAAAGATGGAATGCTTATGTAATGTTTTGGCTTGTTGATGCATTATGATTGAACAAAGAATTTGTTGAATCTTTTTGGGCAAAGAAGTGAAATTGATGAAAAGTTTTAGTGAACAAAGTTGCTTGTTCAATTTGATCTTCTCCTAATTATGTTGGGACTTAAGTTTTCCTAATGAATTTGAGTTGTTGATAGATGCTTTGCACCACTTCAGGGCTTCTCTTATTTGTTCATCTTCAATTCGTTTATTGTCTTCCTACTTGAACTTATCATAGAGTTCCCTTCTCTTCTCCTTGGAATTATTGATTTTGTCTTTCAATGACTCAATGAATCTCTCAACATTCACGAGATTTTCTTGCAATTCCCAGACTTCAGATTTAGACTGATCAAGATCATCTAGAGCCACCAAAAGTTGTTGTTGAAGACTGCTTGAATCCATTGAAACACTTTCCAAGATCTTCCCCAAGTTTTAAAAATTCTTTCGAGGAACTAGGATCCGATACCAATTGTTGCAATCAAGGAACACTGAGAGGGGGGTGAATCAATTTTTTGCAATTTTTAACTTTATTAATCTAATCCTTAAAGTGCTGATAACATTCAACCAAAATAAAGATGCATGAACATAAGACAAATAACCAAAACACCATAACACAAGGATTTTTTATGTGGAAACCCTAGTGTTAGGGGAAAAACCATGGTGGAGGTCAACCCACAATATTATCTGAGTATACTCAAAAGATTTTTTACAAAATGGGAATGCACTTGCATTCATGCACACTACCTAGAGCTCACTGCTCAAAATTAGGAAGCCTCACTGCCTTACAAAAGGTTTGGATTAGATCCAAAGATTTGAACTAAGAATGTAGCATCTACAAATGCCTGATTATAGTTCTAGTTAGGCTCATCAATCGATTTCTTGACCTTCTGACTGATTCTGGTCTTCTACTCTATTCTACTTTAACTTGCATCACAAAATCATTATTGCACAAGTGAAACTTTGCATAATTGCCTTATAACCCTTCTGATTTTTTCAACACACACTAATACACTTTGGACACACACCAAAATGATATAATCGGTCACTTATATATATTTGTGACTAAAGATTTAATCGCTACAAGTCAGCTTCAATAAAATAGAAAAATATTTACAAACTGTCAACTCAAATCATGAATAAATTTCAATGTGCATCCACCAAAGTTGGCCACAACATAGTGAGGACCTAAATCAAAATTCTCGAACACAAAAAAACTTAAATAATTACTCAAATATTTGCAACACACTACAGTCACTAAGTCAGCCTTCATGCACTAATGAACAAAAAATTTACCAACCGGATCTTCTAACTTACACACAGATTGATACAAGGCTCTAAGATTCATAGATAACATAGATCGTACACCAAACTACATTCCCTGAGATCCACAACTTAAAGTTACTACAAAAAATCTCATGTGAATCAATGAACACAAAACTGGCAGATGCTTTGTTCTAACTTGACTGTCTTCAATATGTATGTTGGTATGATCAAATGATGATGTGTGGATCGAATAACTGACTAGGGTTTCCATCAATGAAAACACCAGAAAACATTTGCAGTGTCTCTTCCCAACAACATTCAGTAATGTGATGGGCCTCTAGGTTTTTAGAAGAGTCTTATCCTCTTCCTTAGGAATCAACTTTTTTATTCCTTTGTTGATTTATTTCCCCAAGGATCTTTTCTGGGTAGCTTCATTATATAACTGCAAGAGGTCTTCATTGATCTAGTCTATATTCTGCTTGTATAATTCTAGTGAGAGGCCATCAACCCTAGGGAATTTATCATTATTAATGCCTGGAAATACTTTATTATTTCATCTTTAGTTATCTCTTTATTTGACTTGCTCTTTAGTGAGTTTATTGGGGATAACATTCTTACAAACCTCTCTTGCCTTGAGGGTGTCACTACTAGTACCTTCTGAAGAGAATAAATTCTTATAGAATTCATAGAAGGCTTCTTTAATTTAGTATTGATCAAGGATTGCTTTTCATCAACCCATAGTTTATCAATGTTCTCTTTTTCTTATTTGTTTTTTAGTGTGCTAAAAAAGTATTTTGTTCATTTATCCCTCTATTTTTAGTTAGTTTATTTTGGATCTTACCCTCATCCCTTGTGCTTTTTTGTTTTGGAATCTTCTCATTGAATACTTGATCTAGGCCACTTCATCTAATAAAGAAATATTGGAAGGATTTTCTTGACTACTTGCTTCTACCTTTAATAGGTTTTTATTCATCTATAACTCAATTTTCCTATTATCCATGGCTCCTTTCTTTCCAATAGTTTGATAGATTAATCTCCAACCCTTTAAATTTTTCTCCCATATTTCTATTTGTGTCTCATCTTTAAGCATCCATTTATTGATCTCTCTAAGAGTAAATACTACATCATTACAGTTTTCATCTCTTAGAAGGGTAGTGTTGAGTTTAAAAAGATTCTCCTTTTTGTGCTTCCTTTGGCCCTAAAATTCAAGAGAATTATCATCAAGATGGGATGGTGATTAGATAGAGTATAGGGGTACACTTTTACAAATTTCCCCTCATCATTTTTGTCAAAGCTAAAGAATTCCTTGTTAGCATAAAAAATTTCCAAACCGTAGTATATTCTATAGTTTCCTTTCTCTTAGTTGCACCAAGTTTACCAAACTCCTTTGTTTTATTTCTTTTTATCAAGCAGTGGATCAACCAGCTTGATTTTAGACTTCATCTTGGACCAAAATTATAGTTCATTTCCTTTCCAATCCATTTGGGTTCCTTTATTTTATCCTCTTAACTTTCTATCATATTGATGTCCCACCCATTATCCAGGGGATACTAGGGAGATCATAAATCCATTACAATAGGTCAATTCTACCCTTATACTCATTAGGGGCATATATTGAGAAAATACCAAATTTAGCTCCATCTCTTTCAATGACAATCCATGTAGCTCTTTGACATGGGGAGGAGCCATTGTCCACCATAAATTTTGTCCAAACTTTGGACAATAGTATTACAGTACCACATTCCTCTTTTTCATGGTTTGCAGTATATTTCACTAAATCTTTCCAAATAAAGTTCAATTTGGTTTCAAGAGTGAAGAGATTAGCCTTTACTTCTTTCAATAAAACACATCCTTTTCCTCATTTAAATTTAGGAACTTCCTTACTACATATTTCCTGTCTAAAGACTCAAGTCCCCTTATATTCCAAGATATGTAGTGCAAATCCATATAGTATCTTGTTAAGAGGTGTCTATTGGCTTCCTAAAGCTGTAATAACATTTAGGAAGACTGCTTTGAGCATCCAATATTTTGGTGAATGGATTTGGGGATTCCTTAGTCCTCATTTTCCTTTTGTGAATTGTGTCATTTTAGTTGTTGATGCTCTATGTGGTATTCCTTTTAGATTCCTACATATAATATAGGTTCCTTTTCCATAATCCTTGCAATATTTTGTAAGTTTTCTTTGTTAATTCCTTTAATTTTAGTGTCTTCTTCAAATTTTATAGTTATATTAAATCTAAATTTTAATTGATCAATGGGTCAAAAGACTCTTTCTAATGGTCTAGATCCAAGGTTACCCTTGAGAATATATATATATATTTTAGACTGCAGGAATCGATTGGTATCTATCCCCTTATAAACTTTAGTGCACATGGTAAAAAAAATTCACATGACTGGTCGCACTGGCATGACACGCCCTCTAGCACCATAGGTTTGGGGGGAGACTAGATCTCGTGACCTCTTTCCTGCAATAGGATGCTTTAGCCAATCAAGCTAGGCCCCATGCCCCAAAAATTATTCTTTTGTAGTTTTTGAAGAACAACTGAATTATTATTGGGGCTTTCACATAAATCTTGGTTTAAAATTTTGAGAGCTTACATTGGCTCTCCACTAGGATTATCATTTACATTTTAGGTTTGATTACCCAACTCCTTTGAGGTGGATGCATTAGTGGGTTTCCTTTTTACATTATAATTAGGGTTATATTGTATTTTAGTAGCCATCCCCTTAGGAGCTTGCATTTGCTCATTATTATGCCTCAAATATGAACTAGGGTTGAGTTCACTATTTGGTCTAACTTGACCAGATTGAGGGTTATCCCTCTCTTGATTATGTAGCTTCCCTTGTTGAGACTTCCGAGTAATGGGTCTATGCAGGCTTCTAAGGTTTTGGCTATTATTTTCAATTTCTTCTACTAAATTATTAACTTTTGAATCATTCTGCTTAATTAGACAAAGATCAAAGTCCTTTGTACTCTTTATATTCCCAAAACACAGAGGATACTTAGTAAGGGTAGAGTTCTTCTTTAAAGCTTTCTTTAAGTTTCCTTTTCTTTATTCTTTGCAACAATATTGTGACGAACCCTTTCCATCACCATTTATTGTGTATTATTTTTTCCCAACTTAAAGAAGAGTGGATATAAATATTGGTTCCAAAATCAAAATTAGGATATTCTTGATTATTAGATTCATTTAGGCTAAGAATTTCATTTGAGGTCGAAGGAATGGAAGGTTCAAAAATATGTGATTTCACCATCAAATCATTCTTGTTAGCTCCCAAGGATGTTGGTGATTCAGTCCCATTGATGCTTGAGTTAATAAGCGTGGGGTTTGTTGGAAGAATGAAGAAGAATGGCTATCTCTACAATTTTGTGTTTTCATTGATGTCACCATGTTATGTTTGCAAGTCTAAGTCAGTGCTTGATCTAGTATTTTGGTCTATTATCTGAATCGGTATACAATCTACACCCTCCGATATTTTAGTTTACAATCCTCCACGGCCAATAGTTATTGCTTACAATTTTTAGACACTTTTTACGATCACTGAAATCATGTATGTTTAGAATATCTTGTGCTCTAGTGCTCGTATGGCGTATTGGCATTATTCTGTTGATTACTTTTTGTAATTAAGTCTATTTTTGGCCGACTTCATGAATAATTTATGATATGGTGAATCAATTTTCGTTATGAAAATATATGTGTGGCATATCTTAGATCTATGCCAACATGATGTAGCATGTTGAGAGTTTGAATTAATTTTGGGAAGATTTTGTAAGCTTGTAGCTGGCAATTGGTATTTTTGATAAATAAGAAATGCATCTATTTAGGCTGACCTAATTAATGCTTGCAGATAGATCGAGTATATATATGTTGAATTTTTTTTTAAGATTGTGATATTTTGATGAGGCAGTTGTGAATGCAAAGGTAAAGAAGAGTGAAAATGATGAAGTGTGTTAATTCTATCAATTGAGCATCACCATAACTACATCAACACTTGTTAGGTGCACTCTTTTTAGTGCATTTTGGCTGTGAAGCCCAAATTTTGTTTTTTAAATATTTTTGTAAGCAATGAGCCTCCTTGTAAGCAGTGAGCTTTTATATCCAGATAGTGAGTCCTATTCAAGGGCACTTGGCAGTGAGCCTTATATATTTGGTTTTTCTATCTCTTTTTATTGTGAGTTAATCTTCACCGTGGTTTTTCCCTCATTGGGTTTTCCACATAAAATTTGGTGTTCATTGTGTTGATTTTACTTTTTGTTATATGCATTTCATGTTCATAATTAATAACAAAATAGTGTGGTTGTGAAATTGATAAGTGTTGAAGTTTTGAGTTTAAATTTGGTGACAACTGATTCATCCCCCTCTCAATTGTCCTGTGCCTTTTAACAATTGGTATCAGATCTTTGGTTCATTGGTATAGAGCTTAACCACTTGAGGAAGATCCTGAACGTTGATCAAATGGATGATAAAGAAGAACTTCGGGCTCCTCTTGAGGATCTTGACAAAGTTGAAAATGAAATCAGAGATCTGAAGGAAAATCTTAAAGATGATAATGAATCTGTCTGAAAGTTGAAAGAACAATTAAATAAATTCAAGGAAAGACATAGATAAGTGAGTGAGTAGTTGAAACAAGAGATAATTAGACTAAAAGTGCTATAGAAGAAAAGAAGAGAATTGAAGAATGTCTGAATTCAATGGTGCATAACAAGTCTAATGAATGCTCCAAAATTGAACAAGAGGTAGTGAACTTGAGAGTAGAGCTAGAGAAGGAAAAAATCTATGAGAACAATTTTAGATCTAGCTTTGATAAGCTTGAAGAACTGCTTGCAGGACAGAAACCAAGTAAATACAAAGGTGGCTTGGGAAATGAAGTAGGTGAAAGTTCAAAGGACAATCAAAAGACTCAAGAAAAAGGGAAGCAAAAAATAAATTCAAGAAATTTTGCAAGGAGACCACCTATGAGACAACTTAATGCACAAAGGTATCCCTCTTTCAATGGTATTTTTTCTTCTTGTAATAAATATGGTCACAAGGAAATATAATGTAGGAGCAAGATGAATCAGTTTCCTAGTTCTTCCTCTAGAAAATATTTTCCATGCAAGAATGTTGGACATAAAGCTACTGAATGCAGATCTTAGGTGAGAATGATCAATCGGGTAATGATGAACAGGTTTAATGGAGGAAGAATGAATCAATCTTTTAATGGCTACTGCTATATCTATAAAAAATTTGGACACAAATAAAATCAATGTCGATCGAGAAGTAATGAAGTTCAGACTAATCAGAAAAGTGTTGTATGCTATAATTGTAACAAACCTAGACATATCTCAAAGGTTTGCAGAAGTAAGAAGGGAAAGCAGTCTGATCTGATAGAGAAGAATGAACCAGTAAAGAAGATCGACAAAGAAGAGATGAAGCAAGAGATGAATAAGATATGGAAGAAGAAAGAAGAAGAAGAACCTAAAACTACTGATGTGTTTGTGCCCTCATCCGGTATGGACAACTCCTTTGGGAATTAGACCTAGCATCCAGTCTTAGGGGGAGCATTATTAGAAAAATGTAAAAACCCCCTAGATGAATGGTGTGTCAGAGGGTGGCATGAGAATGTAATGTGAAGAATAAAAAAATAGAGGTTTTGGAAAAGGAACCAGAAGAAAACATGTTGGCATGTTGATTTGCGAACCGAATTAGGGTTTTCTGTCTTGAGAAGAATGCTTTTAGTAGCTTTTTGATGTCTACCACATTTAATATGATTTAGGGAAAACCGATGGTGTATAAGGTAAAATTTGTAAGCCTCTTAGATCACTTGAGCACTTGAAGAGTTTGAAAGGCATCTTGGAGCAATCTCAAAGCAATTTGAGGCATTTTTGAAGTAATTTGAAGAAATTATTACTTATACTCATGAATTATTTCTCATTCTACGAAGGGAAAAGAAGAAGTCTCGACTGAACAATAACGGATTCAAGAAATTTAAGCATGACAATGGACAAAGGATCGAGTGGCGACATTGCACTAAAGTTTAAAAAAGTTGAATTGGAAGAATTTGATCATAGGAAGATGAAGGAAATGGAACTAGGGCTAAAGGGAAATGAATTATAGAGCATAAAAACCCTAGGTATGGATTTATGGGGAGAATTTCCTTGGTTTTCTAATAAAGAGTTCATCTTGTTCTTGTTGATTCAATTCAAGAACGGTAGTATTATGTTGGAAAAACCCTACCTAATCAAAAAGGATGTGATCAAAGCGATTACTAGTTTATGCAATATTGGGGATCTCCCTAGAAAGAAAACCATGAAATACAAAGATGTGGAGGAACTTACTAGCATTAATAAAGACCCTCGAGCTCTATTGATAAACACTCTTATAGATTATGTTATAAGGTATGTTGTGTATGATGTTACTAATAAAATCTATTTCATAAATCATGAAGGTTCGACTTCAGCTATTGCTATATATCTTGCACATACAATGGTTAAGGAAAACATACAGTTTGATTTGTGTAGCTTGTTACTTGAAAATCTAACTAAGAATTCCCAAATGTCATTGGTTGAGGGTTATCCTTTTTGGTTTGGATCTTTTCTTTTGTTCTTAGCTATTTATTTTTTGAACTCCCTACCAGGAAGAGAAAATGTTGTGTGGGAATCTGGTATTCCTATTGGGAAACAAGTGTACAGATACTTGGAATTGTTGGTGGATAATATAAGTGATTACAAATCATATTTCACATCCTTAAAAACAAATTTGTGCTTTGGTATGTCTGTACCTAATCAGTTTGAAGTAGGTTCATCCTCCAGTAAGAGAGAATTGGAAGTTATCATTGGTGAGTGTCCTCTGGAACCAAAAAAGGGGAAAACTATTGCAACAGATGTCTTAGAAGAAAAGAAGAATGAAGAAGAATTTCTATCTGGATCTGAGTCCTTTGATCTAGAGGATATACAGATGTTGCTGGACAAGGGTGAGATGAAGAAGATTAGTGAATTGTGGAATGTGTGCTCTCTGATTAAGAAACTTAAAATTGATGATGTGCTAGTTGATTATTTGATCAATAAGGGTATTTCAATTTTAGACATGACAAATTCTTTACTAGATGATCTAGTAGAGATTGTTGAATAAAGAACATTATTGTAAGGACCTGAAGGTCAGAAGTTTAAAGCTATGCTTGAAAGAAGATGTAACAAAACAAAGTAAGTGTTATCTAAACATATGAATGAGACAAAAGAATGCATCAAAGAAATAGCTAACATCTACAGGTATTGTCTTTGATGGCCAGTAACTATTGACAATTTCAGAAGTATAATTGAAGCTATTGAATCTTAAATGAATAGTATTGGAAAGAACTTTGATTACTTCAAAGACAGGGATGGAAAATAGAGAATAAGGGTTGGTAAATTATAGTTGGAATTGTTGACTACTCAAATGAAAAGAAAAGATATGGTTAAAACCTTTTGGTTGGTTAAGGAAGTTGTTGAGGTTCGGTTGAATCATCTCTCTGGAATTCTCTCTGATGCAAAAAATTGTGAACAACTTTGTTTGTCTTCTTATCAAACATCCTCCTTTACGTAGTTATCTTTTTTGGAAGGTATGAGTGCAAGAATGAATTTGGTTGTGCTTTCTTGGAAAAGGATTCTTCCAATCATAAGAGAGAGGTACAAGAAAATCTTTCATGTAAAAAGTGTCATTCTTGTTTGAATGCTTGAAATAGGAACTTGGGATTTTTGTGTTTACTTCCTACCTTTTTGGTTGACCTTTGTCATTGATGTCAAATGGGTAGAGAGTCATGTGAGCGGGGAGAGAGTTATGTGGAGAACAACTAAGGTGAATGAATGTTGTGTTTTTAAAATTTTTGGCACATGTTGCCATTAATGACAAAGGGGGAGATTGTTGGAAGAATGAAGAAGAATGGCTATCTCTACAGTTGTGTGTTGTCATTGATGTCACCATGTTGTGTTTGCAAGTCTAAGTCAGTGCTTGATCCAGTATTTTGGTATCTGAACCAGTATACAAGCTACACCCTCTGATATTTTAGTTTGCAATCCTCCACAGTTGATAGTTATTGCTTGCAGTTTTGGGAAACTATTTATGATTGCTGAAAGCATGTATGTTCATAATCTCTTGTGCTACGATGCTCATACGATGTATTGGCATTATTCTGTTGATTACTTTTTGCAATTAAGTCTATTTTTGGCTGACTTCATGAATAAGTTGTGATATGGTGAATCAATTTTTGTTATGTGAATATATGTGCAACCTATCTTAGGTCTATGCTGACATGATGTAGTGTGTTGAGCATTTGAATTTCTTTTGGGAAGATTTTATAAGCTTGTAGTTGATAGTTGGTATTTTTGATAAATAAGAAATGCATCTATTTAGGCCAACCTAATTGATGCTTACGGATAGATCGAGTATATATATACATTGAACATTTTTTGAAGATTGTGATATTTTGATGAGGTGGTTGTGAATGCGAAGGTGAAGAAGAGAAAAAATGATGAAGTGTGCTAAGTCTGTCTATTGAGCATCACCACAACTGCATCAACACTTGTTAGTTGCACTCTTTTCAGTTAATTTTGGTTGTGAAGCCCAAATTTTGTTTTGTAAATCTTTTTGTAGGTAGTGAGCTTTCGTATCTGGACAGTGAGTCCTATCAAGGAAGTGAGCCCTTGGTAGTAAGCCTTATATATTTGGTTTTTCTATCTCTTTATATTTTGATTTAATCCTCACCTGATTTTTCCCTTATTGGGTTTTCTATGTAAAATCTTGTGTTCATTGTGTTGATTTTACTTTCTATTATCTGCATTTCATGTTCATACTTATTAATAGAACAGTTTGGTTGTGAAATTGATAAGTGTTGAAGTTTTGAGTTAAAATTTGGTGACAACTAATTCACCCCCCCTCTCAGTTATCCTGTGCCTTTTAATAGGGTTATCAAACCCACCTTCATCCATTTCATAGCCAAAGAGATTTGACACTGTTGAACTCTTGATTTCTCAAGATTGGGGGGCCTCTAAAATTTGATCAGTAGTGGACAAGGTCTTGTTAGATTGAGAAACAATGGGGGATTCTTCATCCCCCATCTCACAAGCTAGCTTAGGGTTGGGATTTTCCATACCAACCGATTCAGGATTAGGTTTTTGTAGTTATTTCTTAGGATTTCCTTTATTTTTATAATAGGATAATTCTTCTAAAAATTTCCTTCCTTCCTACAGAGATAGCAAGAATTTAGGCCACCAAGGATTTTGATTTCACAACAAACCTCCATGCCTTGTTTCTCTTATTGTATCATCTAGGGTATAAACAAACTACATAAGAAGTATTGTGGAACAAATATCTGGACTATACAAGTCCCCATTCTTCTTTCCAACACTACTCATAGAAATTAGAAGAAAAAAATGTCATATATTATATTATATCAAGAAAACTTGAATGAAGAATCAAAATTGTGATTATCGAATGATAAAAAATTCCAAAGTGAAGAGTAGATGGGAAGTATTATGTATGGAATGGGGTTAAAGAAAATTACTAGATAGGTTTGAAGGTAACTATTTTATTGACAAAGAGAGGGTTAAAAAAATCATGTTGGACTTTACAAGTAGTTATCACTAGACTAACATGAATTTTAAGTTATAAAAAAGTGGGAAAGATCATGAAAAGCCCTTTGAAAATAATTTTTTTAAGACTATTGTGAGAAGTGAGACAAACCTAACCTAAGTATAATTGTGTAAATAAATATAAAATAAGGTAATTATGTTCAATTTTATGGGTGGTGGGAATTGGGATCATTTAGTTAGTTATACATTAGTGTCTACACATTTCTATGATATCCCAACCCTTTATTTGAATCATCAAATTGGCCTTCTCTTGACTATAGATGTGCAATGAATCTTATAAGATAGCATAGTGGTTTATATTGGGCCAAGAGATCTTGAGAGAATATTTTGAGTGTAAAAATACTATAAGATCATTTGGAAGGTTAGCACACACATGCAAGTAGTGAGAAATTTTAACATGAAGTTTACAAAATTAGGTTCCTTTGAACTAGGAGATTAAAAAATTAAAAGGAATGGTTAATCATTTGGATATTCTTGACCTATTCTTGGATGTAATGGGAAATGTAACAATTGTAATGTAATTAATAGGGAATTTTATAATTTAGAGTGGGGTTTTTATTACCAAGAGGAGGCTACTCCATGAGGAAATCCTAGTCTAGGGAAAGATATTGTAAGAGCATGTAAAAAACATCCTAGAAGTAAAATTTATTTTCCTATTTTTTATGAATTGTGTTTTATTATAGAGGATGACATGTTTTCATTTTTCTACTCACTATACCTTAAGCTCTAACTAGAGTTTTCTCTATAGAATAGAATATTTCATATCACCATTCTTTTTTATTCCCTTTGCAAGCTTCATAGGAATATAAAATTGAATTTATCCCCTTAGACTTGGCTCTATCATCTTAAATGCATTTGGAAATCTAAATTAAATCCTAAAATACTTTTTTTTATAATGGAATTTGTTCTACCATGGGAATCCTATTAGAGAAATAATTTTTTATATTGTGACAACTCATCTAAGATATCCATGCCACAGGCTTGAAACCTTAAAGTATATTATTTGGACCTATTCTTAAGCTCAAGATGCTTAGAATTAGAAATTATATCACCCTTTTTACCAAGGTTCTTTCCTTAGAGAATTAATCCATTTAGGGATTCAACATCTTGGTTGACATTTAGAAATATAGAAAGAATGTTATTTTAAATTCAAAGCCATTTTTTTTTCATCTCTTAATGATAAAATTCATGTTCTTATATCTACATATTTTTAGAACTAGACATAGGTAGAGAAGATGGCACTAATATTCCAACTTCTCTAAAACCTTCTTCACCATTGGTTGGATTGCACCCTTTACCATGAGTAGAATTATACATAATGGTTCAATGAAGAGAACAACACCTTGGTAGTGAAATTGTTCACATATTTGAAGTTGTTTCTAATTGCCTCCTTAGTAGAGGAGTTGGACTCCTTAATAGGGACAATATTTTGGACATGTGTTAGATGCCATTAAGGCTCTTATTCTTCGAATACCTCTTGATTGGGGTGTGCTCATGGCACTTTTGGTCTAGGACTTGAATAATATGGTTTGGACATCCCCAATCCCTTCTCCCATGAACCTTACCCTTGGGTCTTTCCTTGTTAAGATGATCTAAATTTTGTTCCTCATAATACAACTACATGCACTCATAATATAGTTTAATACCTTTATTTTTGTTATTTTTTTCTTATACTATAATGAATCATAGACCAACCCAAAAAATATTTTACTTCTATCATATATTTTTTATTTAAATATAATATTCTTAACATCATTTTCAATAAAAAAATTACTATTAAAATTTTTTCTTGATGAATAAGAAATTTTCTATATTAAATTATAAAGAAATATTATACAAGAATTCAAAAAAAGATAGGTGGAACAGAATAATAGCTTATGGAATTTATTTAGGAAAGCTTACACAAGTTATTAAAAGTAGTCAATCAAATGGCTATGTAGTAAATATTACTTAAGTGGGAGGAGGAGGTGGATTTGTATTAGAGTTTTTAACCTAACCATTTAGGAGGTCCTAGCCAATTGGAATAGACTCCTAAATTGTGATATTATTTTCATCCTCTTTTTCCTTATCTTTTATCTGTATGCAAGAATTATGTGAATAGGAGAAACAATAAAATGAACAATCAAGGAAATTTCCCACTATTAGGTCATCTAGAAATACCTCAACTATGAGAATATCATACAAAATAATAGCCACATGTCTATGGAGGCTAGTTTTGACCTATATGATGAGGAGATCCATGCAAGCGCTAAATAGAATCATGATCGATATACTTATATCGATGTTTGTAATCATCAAAAGAAAATGAACCCTTACTAAAAATATATACTGACATAAGAACAAACATTTATAAAAAATTCACACATTACTCAACTAAAAAATATAAATGAATACCTTCTAATAAAACTTTAATAAATTAAACTTAAATCTATAAAATATTATAACACTTTAATCTCTTAAAAATATAGAGGACTCTCAATAAAATTGTTTCTCATTGATATCCTCAACCCGTATTCACAGCAACATTGATAACAATAAAGTAATGAATTCTAGTGGCATCTTATGATATGACACCTACTATTTAAAGTTTTGGCCTATGATTTAACTCTAGGATGTTTTCTTGCTATGAAAATATTTAATCCTCTTTCATATGAAACTATTTGGTGCAAATTTAGAAGGATGGTTTTGAAACTACAAAGATAAATTATTAGATATACTTTTATACATGTTTTATATCATATGGATTAAATATATCCATTAAGAGTTTATAGTTTAAATTAATCATCATTTATATTTGTGTGAATTAATATCACAATTTATAACTAATTATCAAAAAATTAGTTGAAAATTAAATTTATATGATTTAAAAAATAGTTTTTAGTTGTTTTAATTAAATGATATTAATTTAACATTTATTTTTAATTAAATATGTAAATTAGATTATATGTATTTTAATATTTAATTTGATTCAACTTATGTATTAATGTTTAAAAAGGATTAATATTGATTTATGGGATTAAAAGAGGTATAATGTATAAAAGATAATGTGAGTGTAGGGATGCATTTTAAGAAAAATATAAAACATAAAATATAATATAAATATTACAATAAAGAAAGGTATATTTCATAGACGAGTGGTAAAAGTTTTGTATAGCATTTATAACATTTGAGGTCATAAAAAATATGTGATTGGTAAGAGGCCATGGGCGTCACTAGGTTTGTCATTTCTTGTAAATCTACAATATGAACTTAAAAGTTGGTCAATAGAATGCTTTCTATTGAAATGAAATGATTAGAAATAAGAAATAACGAGTCAAGTATGAACTCTTTTGATAAACATATCTCAAAAAAATTATCCATAAAAAACAAACACCTTTTATAAAAATACAAAATAACTTTAACGTTGAAAAACTTTAAAAACCTAAAAACTAAAAAAATCTACCAAGAAACAAAAAAAATATCCTATAATCTTAATATTTCTCTAAATTATGAAAATTTTCTCTTTATCAAAGTTTCTCATCTAATGTTATGGTTGCAAGTACTTGGAATCTCTTACCACATAAAGCATGAAATATCAATATTCTTCCAATTTACTATTTCCTTCATAGCTAAGAAATATAAAAATGAAATCCCAATCTTCATCTAACTTGGTATTTCCTTCAATGGCTAAAAAATGTGAAAATTAAACTTAAACTTATTCATCCTGTGCACTGACCCCTATAGAATTATATAAAGGTATGTGTTCTGTCTTTCTTTCTCTTACCACCTTTTTCTTCATTGTCATGGACCACGAGTGGCAGATACAAAGGGTATTAGTCTTATAATATTATATTGCAAAAAGTTGAGACCAAAGTAGGGTTGTTATAGACATGTATTTATAGAGTTGAGTGATCACCATCTGTATTCCTTTTCACTGTAGAAAGGACTACGATATATCCTGCTGGGGTTCACTTGTTGGCCACTAGTTATCATCATTGAGAATGTGATAACTGTTTAAATATGACAGGACTGATTCTCATCAACAAGTTACTGTTAACTATTATAACTATTCTTCAAAGGTATTTATTTATATTTATATGGGTATGCAAAGAATAGATGAGAGCATCATCCTCATCATACACTTGTCATCAAGCCTTACAGCTAAAGGAAGATGACAGAGAATATGAGTCTATAGATCTAATCATCCAACATGACGAATCCAGCCCCCCCCCATATAAGAATCCAAAGACTAGAAGTAGGTAGACCCAACAAGTCATTCATTCATTCCTTAATCCTGTCTTAAGGTCCATAGGATGCAAGTATAAAAGAAAGTCAAGCATTTAAAGACCTGATCAGCAAAGGTGATCTAAGGTCTCTGGGAAGAGGATAAAGGTGAAGAATCTGGTCTGTATGTAGGGGCAATATTACAGTGAATGGTTGGTTGATTGTGTAAGTTATATAGTTAATCAGGAGGAAGACTTTGGTATAGTACAGATTTCTATACAAATGGAATCTAATAACTTGGGTCACCAAGAACTTGTAGATCATCCAGGCTCTTTGTTAGATTCTAGTGTACAGATGGGTTCTTTTGGTGGAGTCCCGGACTGGAACCAAAATTTTCTCATGTAAGAGTCTTGAACTAGAAAAAGAGGTTATTGGGCTAATATATCTTGATTCAGAGCTCATGTGGTTTTGGCATCTTCACTTTATGGTCCTCTAGTGGGTCTTGCAGGAAAGCATGGCAGGCCTTTAGAAGTATAAAAGAAATTACAGTTCTAGGCCCTAGAAGCTAGTTTGTTAGCTTTTGTCTTCTGAATAAGATTCTGGTTAGGACTAGTATAGTACTACACTTTCTTTTTTGTGAGGGTTCTATTTTTTTTTTGGGAGAAGAAGATTAGGACTGTCTGGTAGACTAACATGTCTGATCGTGATGAGTTTTCACGCAGGGACGGTGCAGGCAATGATCAAAATATGCAGAACAACTTTGCTCCACATCTGAATGAAGTACTGTGTAATTCAAGGCCCTTGAGGCAGGATGAGCAGCAGCTACTGAATCAGGAGTGTGATCAAAATCATCTCAAGAAAATGGAAGAAATGTCCGGCCATGGTGCTTGGGAGATGAGGACCCAACTAACGTCTAATTTTCAACCAGATGATAGTCTGAATTTATCTAACAATATAGCAGGAAAGCAGCACATCCCATCTCTTCCTAATTACAACTTACAGCTTCTAGATGAAAGGTTGCATAACAGTTGTTCATTATCAGATATAAGCAGTTGGTCAATGTCTCCAAGCTCATACTCACACTCTGGACTAGACATGTCAATTTTGCCCCCGTATCAGCTTACCAATGTTAAGGAAGAATTCATTTCAATGCCCAGTTACAGCACCGCTAATTCTCCTACCCCATTCTTACATGGATTTGTGCCATCAGACTCTTACAAGACGAATGAACCAGGCCTACCCAGCATGCTTGATTCTCATGGGAGCAAAACTATCTTCAAATCCCACCATCTTGGACCTATGCATCATCATGACTACAATATTCAAGCCCATGCATTTCTTCCTTCGATTCCCTCAAAGCTTTCTTCTAGTCTTCTCACTTTTGGTAGCAGCAACTGCTTGAACATGAACATGCCAGTAATGGATTTCCTCTCCAAGCCAACAGAAATCAGGCATCACAGACCTCACTCCGGTTACTTGGAAGGAAAACCGAAACTTCAAAACAGCCATCAGAATAGAGCCATGGTGAGCCTGCCATGACTCTCCTCATTATACAGCCTCTTTCTCTTATGGAATAATATTCTTATGTATTTTTTTGATTGGTATTTATATATTTTTTTTGTTTTTCTTTTTCTTTTTCTTTAGTCCCTCCATGGAAGTTCAGATTCAAGCCCTGAGCAGAAGAGAAGCAGCAGTGCAAGCCATGAAAGCACATCCGAAGCAGTTTTCAAAAGGCCTCGTCTAGAGGCTAATAACGCAGTTTTCAAGGTTAGCAATACAATAATTCTTATTAGCGTACAAATGGAGGCAAGAGAAAAAAAACTCATGTTTCTGCTGTTTTCTCTTGCAATTTTCTATGAACCCTTCAATGATGTTTTCATCAAAATATTCTACTTAAGTCTACAATCAATAATTAGCCCCTCACCTCATTCATCCTTTGGCAAAAGGGATTTGACAGACAGTTGAAGATATTATTATGTACTCTAATTATTTTTCTGATTGTAGGTCCGAAAGGAAAAACTGGGAGATAGAATCACAGCTTTACAACAGCTAGTATCTCCCTTTGGAAAGGTATTCCTATTATGACCCAATACATTGCTAATTATAGTTATGACCCAAATGGGTCCCTTGAAGAAATATAAAAACATATCAGACAGGTTGCAGTCTTTGAAGAAACAACAATTTCTGTTATTTAATACTGTGATGGGTATATTGCAGACTGACACTGCATCTGTGCTACTGGAAGCCATTGGCTATATTAAATTTCTTCAAGAGCAAGTCCGGGTATAAAAATATGTTTTTCCCAATACAAAACAACAGCACAAAGAATAATCAGAACAATCTCAGTGTCAGAAGAGTTTCTAATACATTTCTTCTTTGTCGTTGTGCCTGCAGGCTCTGAGTATGCCATACATGAAGACTGGATGTAGCAGCACAGCACAAGGGGTATAATTCTTTCAGAAGAAAAAATATATTCCTGTGATATCTAGCAAGAATCAACACTCATATGTATTATATTCATTTCTGGGTATGGGACAAATCAATAGTGGAATGCATTATATTAGGTACAGGCTATATTCATCTCGTTTTTTTTATGGGCAGGATCAGAAAGGCTGGGGATCTTCTGAGCAGAAAGACAGTAACGAAGCAAGGCAGGATTTGAGGAGTCGGGGATTGTGCCTTGTTCCTATCTCTTGCACGTTGCATGTGGCTAATGACAATGGTGCAGATTACTGGTCACCTTCTCTGGGAGGTACCTATAGATAGATAGATGGTATACATTGATACCATGTTGTGTTGTTTCATGTTATAGGTCTATAGTTCACTGCTACACATTAGTTTCCACCTCATAATAATAGTTATCAGTAGCTATGTATTGCTTTTAACAACTCCTTTCTGTACTGATATCATTGTGGTCTAGTGCTCCTGAACATGAGATAGAGTGCTTTGATATCAGTACAACATGGATTCCCATCATTCCATATGCAGGCAGAAACCTGCCCCATAGGAAGAGGATTGTATTACTTAGCATTTTTAATGACCCTTGAAAAAAAAAAAAATGAGAAAATTAAAATTCAGATGTTCCTGGAGTTCTCTGTTCTTTTTTATTTATGGCTCTTGACTCAACCAGTAAGGCAATATGGTCATCAATGATAACAGATTTTCACAATCCATGATATGGTCATCAATGATAACAGATTTTCACAATCGATGAAGATTGTTAAATATTTCTGAATTAGATTGTGTCATCAATGATAACAGATTTTCACAATCTATGAAGATAATTGTTAAATATTTCTGAATTAGATTGTGTTAGTAGTTTTTGCATCAACATTTCGGATCACACTCCATAATGACCATTGTTATTGCCATATTATTTCATTGAATAGATTTCTTTCTTATTTCCATTTACAAATCTCATTGCTTCTCATATATTCAACTAAAACTAATGCAGCAGACTGAAATATTCAGTAACAATAATATGCACTTCAATTATTAGTTTCTGGGAAACTCCATTGAAAATTTAACTTATAAAAAAATTCAGTTTTGTTAGCCTGAATTTAACCGATTGGAGGATTTTTTAGGGTTTATAATGACTATACTGTGTTTTTCTGCAGTCTAAAATCATAATCGATTATTTCAACCATTAAAATTTGTCTAGCCTTTATCTTTGCTTTGAACGTAATAGACAAGAAGATTTATTTTCATTTGATATTAGAGGCTATACGAGATTATTCAGCCACTACAGTGATTTTTTTTCTGGTGAATTGAATGATATAAGGAGGTCGTCATTAATATTTTTATAAATTATGATATGATATTTTTTCAGGAAAACTAAAATATCAGTAATATTACTATTGCTATGAGTACTACTATTACATCTACTACATCCACGTCATTTTAAAGATTAAATTGAACTGTGTACTTAGAGTTTTTCTTCATAATATTGTCATCCCTCCAGGCATTTTGGGTTTCATAACAATTATAGATGCCACTGTACTCTTTATCATTGGTCTAATGATTTTCTTTCTCCATACTCCTTCCATCATATGTTTACAGTACTCTATACTACATATATATAATTTTTCATAGTTAAATAAGTAGATATTCAATTAATCTTTCAATTGAATTAAAGTTTATAAGTATTAGAGTGTTTGAAGTTTCACGATATGATCTTTTATATTATTATATATAGATAAATAATCAAAATTGTGAAAGTGAAGACATTCAACTATTTTTTTAAATTGAATAGAAGTCTACAAAATAGTATAGAGTTTGAAACCAACATATAATCTTTAGATAATATACAAATTATTAAACTAACAAGATTTATAAAGCATCGTTGATTATAATTGAATTCTTCATAAATGGGAGTGACACATCAATATTTATCCAATTTATCGTTATGTTAAGTGTGTAGTGAACATTTTAGATATATTGGAAGTTACAACTAATCTCCCTTTTATTATGCAACCTAAAATCAATAAATGAGAGGTCATCTATTTTATAGTGATCTCCTCAAATTTTATTGGCATGACAAAGACATGCTTTCTTAGATTAGAAAAGACTCCTACAATACACAAGTGAGGTTCGCCATTTGAAATATAGTGTTAATGTAAAAAAAAATTAATCTCTAATAGAAACTTTGAAAGAAAAATAAAATTGGAAAACAAAGAAGCATCTTAATCTCTTAATAGTTTAAATAGTTATTTGTCTATAAGTTTTAAAGATTGTATTGTTAGAAACATTGACATGAAGAAAAGAAACATTCCAAATGGTTGACTAAAGGTGGTAGGGAGGTGATTAAAGGTTGAATATTGACTAAAGGTGGTAGGGAGGTGATAAAAGGTTGAATGCAAGTTAAAAGTTATCAAATGTTGTTTGAATTAATAAGTTAGGTAGAATAGGTTAGAAGAAAATAGTGTTTATTTTAACTTATTTTTTAATTATAAAGTGTGAAGATAAAATTATTATTGAAAATTAGGGTAAACATAATGGAAATAAAGAATCCTAATGTTTAAATCTTCTTAAGATGAAATCAAGTCAATAAATTTTACTAATAAAATAATGAAGAAACAATATAACAAATCAACAATCTCATAAAATGTAAACAATAACAACAAATTTACATGGAGAAACCTTTACCTGGAAAAAAAATTCCACCAACATTGAGAAACCAAGCTTGTATTAATCTTAAGAACAAGATTACATCGATATAATTCACTCTATCTTCTTTAGCATGGCAATATTCCAATAACTTAACAATGCTCAACCTATATACAAATCTCATTTTTCTCTCCCTTACAACCCCTTATGTATGTGCATAATTTAATAGGCATACAAAAGGTCCTTGTAGAATATGGCAGGCATGAAAATCATGGTCCAAGGAAAAAATCTAGGAAAAATACACAAAAATAACCTAAAAACAACCCTCCACCCCTCCCTCCTGCCCTAAATTTTTAGTTTATTTATTATTGGGGGGAGGAAGGCCGAGGGGACATTTTGTGTGCAAATCTTCTATTGGGGTACTACAACTAACCCCAAAACCTCCATGAGGGGAGGCTTCACCTGCCAAATAGGGTGTGGGGATTCACCCAATTAATACAACCAATAATTAGTCCTCCATAAGATTGTAAGGTGAATGTCACACCAAATATTAATAAATATTACAAATATTTATATATATTTATACTTATATTAATTAATGTAAATAATTTAAATTAAACAAGCTTTAGTAAAGAAAATGAAAATAATATAAATGTAACATATTTTCAACAATAGGTGAGTCATAATTAGGGGTTCTAATGTTTCCTCCTCCCTACCCTAACCTAAGAGGTAATCCTTGCACCAACTAACTAGGGTAACATGTATGTCACCCCTCTTATTTAATTATAAGTAGTTGGGAACCATATAATAAAGAATCCCATTAATGGCTTGAGAGAAGAATGTGAAGTGAGATCATGTGTAAATTATATATGAAAGTTATTGGAAATAGTTTGCAATTGATCAACATGTGTTAGAAAAAAAATTTGTTACATTTTTTTTAATCAATAAAAGTCCTAATAATACTACTATAAATTTGTTATTTGAAATTGTTGAATCATAGATAAATGTCATAAATTTTACAAATTCACTTCCACCAACATAATTTTAGATTATTCCTAGGATAATTTCCCTTTTAAAAATGAGGATTAACCCTTATGATTATAATTTCTTATAAATATTTTTTTAGGAGAGACAATTTAGATATATGTATCTACTTTGTCAATCACTATGGCTTATCATTTTTATTTAGATCTTAATTATTTCTTTTCTTGAAATGTTTAAACATGTATGAATCTCTATTTTGAAAGTCATGATAATTATTTGACCTAATACCATTTAATTTTTTTTAATATTTCTTAATATATTTTGTGTGGTAGATAATTCTTTGACATTCATTTTAAAAAAAAACAAAAAACTATTTCTTCTAATTTTTTAAATAATTCTTTTACTTTACAAATTAAAAATATTCAAAATAACTTTTCATTATCTATTATCTCTTCAATCTTCATAATTTATATATAAAATACTTTTTAAAGAACTTCATTATATTTGATATTGACCAATTTTATAATAATCATTAATGACATATCAATGACATTGTTATAGTTTTAAGGTTATGGACTATCTTCCTAACCTTAATTTTATGAAATCCTTTCTCAAACAATTTTATTAGTTAATGTTTGGCATTTGAGATACTTTTTACTTTCAAATAAGAAGCTTTTCTAAAATTCTAATGAGTATTCATTTTTTATTAATATTATTCTTTGCATTTATTTCTGTAGAGATTAAGAAGACTAATTATTAAAATAATCTAGTCAAAAGATGTGTAGGATAAAGGATTTTACACAATCTCCAAGAAACATTAATTTGGGAGTGAAATGAATATTGAAGATGTTAGAATTGATGGTATCATTATTTTTTTATTTAAATATTATTTTATTATTAATAATTTAATTTTTTATAAGCATTTTAGTATTTTAAATATTATTTTACTATTGATAATTAAATTATCTTATAAGTATTTTATCATATTTGTGTTCTTTTTTTATAGTCTAATTTAAATATTTATTATTTTTAGTAAAAAATAATTTAAGCCAATAAATTGATTACCTATAAAAGAAAATATCAAATAATTAAAAATATAATTATAATTCAATTAATTTTATGAATATATTTTAAAATTATTATAATTTTAAAAATATTATATTTTAAAGTTATTACTGAATATATTTATCATATTTATACAAGTTCCTTATAATTTTCATGTTGTATAGGAATTAAATATTCTAGCCAAAATATTACAATAAGACACTTGTAATAGTTTATCATCATGTAAATGAAACCTTGGTATTTGATTTTTTATTTTAGAAAGTAGAACTACAAGGATTAAAATTATAAAATGATCAAAATTGTAGATGTTTTGGATAACATAAAATGGGTTAGATGAGGGCTCCTACCTTTACAAATATTGAAGACTAAAAATTTCTTAGAAAAATAGAAGAAAACAACAAGAAACTATAGAAACAACAACAAAAAGGATTACAACCAAAACTAGAAATAGTAATAGTAGACACAACACTTAGTGAGTGAGATATCCAACCAGAATTTTGAGACCATAAGAAACTTCCCTTTCTTTTTAGATTCTATACATAGTTAGCACTTAGTAGGTCCAAGGCTTCCTGAAGGTCCACCTTGATGATTTTCCCTTTTTTCCATTTTATCTCTTTCATCTCCAACATAATCTTAAAGTTGTTGAAACAAAGTTTATGCTTTCCTTGCTAAGTTCAATAATCTTGTTAAAAGGCATCTCAAGCCCCTAGTATATTCTTTTGAACAAGGTCCATCTTCATCCTATTTAGATGGAATATGGTGCAAGGGGTCCCATATTTCTTGTTTATGACAATGGAATCCTTCCCACCTTTTGATTATTTCAATTTATTGGTTTTAGCATTCTTCTAAAGGTAGTCCTCAATTATATTCTCCTATATTTCATTTCCTTTGTTCTTAATTTTAGAATTGTTTACAACTTATCCTCCCTCACTAAGTAGATGAGTTTTCACCATATTAAGCAAGGGATTATTAATATTTTTATGGGTAACATTTTTAGTAGTAGGGTTGATTCTTTAGACATCTATATGTTTGTAACAAAGTTTGAGATGAAATTTCAGCTAGGGGTTACCTTAGAGTGAGTTTCATAGAGCTCACTATCTTCAAACTTAGTATCACTCATAATATCCTTATGGTTGTCATCACCCAAAATCATACTCTCTTCCTCCTCTCCACTTGAGTTGACCACATTGTTGTTTGTTAGAGTTTCCAAGAAACTCCATAAAATTAGGATCACCTGCAAAACCTAGATTAGCCTTCTATAAGGAGAAAAAACAAAGATGCAAGAGAAATTTGAAAAAAATGTGCATTTAATATTATTCAGAATATTGAATTACATTAAATGACTTGATTTTATAAAAGCAATATGCAAAACCCTAAAGGTAAAACCTAATTAGGACCTAAGTAAACTTAATAAAGTGTAATTAAATATTTAATTACACCAAAACCCCCCCTTAAGTGCAACTTAGGGAGAATAGGTATCATGCAAATAATGCAAGAATGGGTCCTTGAAAGCATGAATGGGCTCCGGCTACAAGGCCATGTTAGGTACCCATGTACATATGCAATGCAAAAGAAATAGTGAATGTATCAAGTGATGAAAGATGAGGGACTACATAAGACTCCCCAAGTACATCGTCTATCACATAGATACATAAGAAATATCCCCCATAAGAGGGAAATATATGATGAAAGAATCTCAAAGCTATGTGTATCTTGATGCGAACACAAAACTGTGACTAAAACTAATGCATAGGAGAAAGTACCATGAATATTTTGGAACATTAACCATAAAATGAATGAACCTTAAATTAAGATGTGATCCGATTAGAATTTGATGTGATTCAGGATCATTAACCATAGGCTTTCAATTTGAGACATGAATTGATACAAACCAAAGTGTGTCAAGTTATGAGCAAGATTGTGGCCAAAAGAAACTACAAAATCTAGATACAACTCATATGAGTTGTCATCAATATGAAGATGGGATCAAAGTGCATGCCATGTGGCTACATTCTAATCAAATTGTTATGCTAGAATCCCCCCTGATGGAACTTTACTGAATTTCATTTATTACAGTAGCCCAAGATTGTAAAAGGAGGACATGCAAAATATACAAAAATCCAAGAGAAAATGAAAACATAAAGCATGCAAAATGGAAGGATTGCATGCAAGGATTAATGTTCACATCTTCTTCCATGGAAAAATTAACCCTATATTTGCATAGAGGATGAAATTAGCTTTCCGAAGATATAAATTTTTCAAAAAATAGACACTGTATGCTCAAGTTATGATTTTTTTTTAAAAAGGGTAAATTTTGCCAACCAACAATGCAGACACAACTCTTCTAATTTGATTTCTAAAAAAAATTACCTATTGCATGCAAAAAAAAATGGATACATAGATAATATTTGGTGCTTCCAACAAAACCCGAAAATAATTTTGAATCCATAAAGTAGAATATGTGATTTGGTAAAAATCAAAAACTTCACCCACAAGGAAAATAGCCATGATTTTGACAATTGTTTTTGCAAGTTCTACTCACTACTTGCAAAATCTAATAGATATCCAGATGGTATTTTATGACTTTAAACAAAACCTATAAAAAAAATTTCTTATTTAAGGGTATGTGTAGGATCATCATGGAAAAAATAGGCCCTTAAGTGGCGATAAAATTCAGAAAAAATTAGAGTTGTGCAACTTGACGTAAAGATTTGAGCAAGTTATCTATATTATTTCAAAAATGTGTAAGAATAGTATCTATAGAAAATTGAATGTAGTTTCTAAACTACTAGGTTTATTTTAAATTTTAAAAAAAATCTATTTGGTGAAAATTGGAAATTTCAATGCAATAGCACTTTAATTTCAGGGAAAAAATAAGAAGTGGGTGTCTATCTGACCACCCTAACCACAATAAAATGATAATATTTTTTATAATAGTTTAGATATAAGTAGAGGAATCATGTCCCAATGTGATGCATATTTTTTTGTAATTTTTTTCCAAATAAATAATTAATTATGATTTTTTTATTACAAATTTTTAAAAATATAAAAATTCATATGTTTGACCACCTTAACTAGGCAAAACTTTATGATTTTTTTTTAAAAAAATCCTATAGTATGCGAAGCATAGAATGTGACACATGTTTTGGATTCAAAAAATGTGATACCATTTGAAAGTTATAGATGTTTTTAAATCAACCTATCAAAAAGGAATTTAGTCATAATTCAAATAGAAAATAAATAATAATTATTTATTAAATTCAAAGTAAAGCATAATTTGGGGGCGACCCTTTGGTGAAATGGTGGGGCTTCTTGCCTGTAGAGCCAACAACCAAGGTTCAAACCTCGCGGGGTCACTCTCTACCGCGTCAACAATGGAGTTTGTTATTTACCCTCCTATTAAGGGGAGGCTCCTTGGTGAACTGGTGGGGCTTCTTGCCTGTAGTGCCAACAACCAAGGCCCAAACCTTAATATTAAATTTAAGGAGATGGCGTTTGCGTGCTCTGCAAGCCGAGCTAGGGCGATGCCCTAGCTCGCTCCCTCTGTTGCTCGCCTGCATTGTGGGGGGGGGGTTTTTTGAAGCTATCGGGGCTGTGGTGGTGGGGTTTTTTTCTTTTCTGGAGGCCTTCTTGCTACTGTTTGGGTGGCTTGTGGGTGGAAGGGTTTTGATCCTGCCCTTGGGGTCTTTTCTTTTTTCCATTTCTTGCTAAAGTGTCCTGGGGGTTTGCATGCCTGCTGGGGATCTTGTTTTTTGCTATGCCGGGTGGGGAAACATCTGGGGTTAGCCCCAAATTGGATTTCCGTTCAGCATTTGGTTCGAAGCCTTCGGCGCATGGAGTGAATGTTTTTGATAATACGCTGTTTTCTTCAGAGATGGAGATGAATGATCTAGGATCGGTTAATGGTTCCCGAATTACGAAGATTAATGGGTGTTTGGAAAGATGCAAAGAGCGACCGAAGCTGATTATCCCGATGGAAATGCTTGCAGATGATATTGAATACTATTCAAGGCACTCTTTTTATTGCAAGTTCATGGGTTTGAGAGTCTCGCTGCATTTTTTGGAATCCTGGGCTCAACGGACTTGGATGCCGGAGGGGGAGATGGAGATTAGGCTCCTTGCGAACAACTTTTTTATGGTCTCTTTTGATTGCATGGCAGATCGGAATAAGGTCTTCGAGGGTGGCCCCTATTTTTATAACCAGGTGGGTTTGTTTATCAAGCCATGGCATGCTGGCTTCAACCCGACTGAGGCAATACCGAGTCGGATTCCAGTTTGGGTTCGGTTGCCGTGGTTTCCAGTTGAGTGTTGGCGGGATGACGTGTTGCATTTGGTGGCTTCAATGCTCGGTAAACCTATTGGGTCTTCACAACAGACGCAGTACAAAAAGGTAATGACTTTTGCTCGTATCTGTGTAGAAATTGATTTAAGCAAGCCACTACCAGATTCTGTTGAAGTGAGTGCTGGATCATATACTTGGGTTCAACAGCTAGATTACGAAACCCTACCTTTTCGGTGTCGTCTTTGTCATGAATATGGTCACTTGCAGCGTAGGTGCCCTAGGGCTAAGCCTGTGGGGCCCCAACCTTCTCAGCCTTCTCGTAATCCTCCTAGGACTGATAATGGTAAGGAGCCTATTCCGGGTGATGGTAATGGAGATGATGGTTATGTCCCTGTTAAGGCTCGCAATAGGAATCGGGGCCAGAAGCGGACCTTGAGGGAGAGGCAGGATGATGAAACTTTTAATAGGTTTGAGGTGCTGGATGATCTCAGCCAGGAGGAAGTGAATCCGGGGTTGCTGAACTTGGATCAGGGAACTTTGGGTACAGGACAGGATGGGCCACCATTGGAGGCCATGCAGGATGTGCAGGAGATTGGGGTTGGGCAGATGGATACAGATCAACAATTGATTGTCCAGACTGAACAAGAATCTTCTATTGGAGCTTCGAAGAGTGGTGGAGGTGGCTCCCCATTGCCCCTGAAAGGTGGCAAGGATGTGGGGAAGAGCTCTTTGGCCTCCTCTCGTTTAGGTATTCAGCAAAATGAACTGAAGAAAGGGGTTGGTGACAGGACTTCCAAGCTGGGAAGGAAAAAGGATATGGAGAAGATTAAATTAACTGGGGAAACTTTGGTGGAGTCAGGGTCAGTCAAGACTCTTGATTCACATTTTTCATGCCCCCAGAAATGATTGTTCTCTCATGGAATGTAAGGGGCTTGAACAGTGGCCCTCGACAAAAAGTTGTTCGTGATTTGGTTAGGAATCATTCTCCGGATGTTCTTTTTCTTCAGGAGACTAAATTATCTGTAGATAATATGTTGGCCATGGCTCCTAAGCTGTGGAAATATGGTGAATGCCAGTGTGTGGGGGCTCTTGGTGCTTCTGGAGGGGTGGCTTGCTTTTGGAACCCTCGGAAGATTTTCCCCCTATGGTGGATGTCCTCTAGATCCTCTATATCCCTTGTCGCCTCTTGGTATGAGACTGGTGAGTGTATTCTCCTCTCTAATGTGTATGCTCCTGTTGAGTTTCTGGGTAAACAACTTCTATGGTCCCATCTTCGTTTTGTTCGTAGCTTAGCTCCTTACCATCCGTGGGTTATGGCTGGCGATTTTAATGCTATTGTGGAATTGTCTGAGAAAAGAGGTGGAATTCCTAGGTTGGAGCCTTCTGCTCTGTTATTCAGAGATAGCATTTCTGAATTAAATCTTATTGATGTTCTACCTAGTAATGGTCGCTTCACTTGGAATAATAGGAGAATTGGTGAGAGTTGTGTTGCTGAGAGGCTAGATCGTTTCTTGGTTTCCTGTTATTGGGTTGGAAACTTATGGTCCACTCGATCTGAAATTCTTGATTGGAGAGGTTCTGATCATTGGCCTATTAAGCTTAGTATTATCTCTGCACGGGGGCCTCGGTCTCCCTCATTCAAGTTCCAGCTTATGTGGTTACGGGATCCCACTCTTCATGATTATGTGGCTGAGTGGTGGCGGATTGGTAGACCAACTTTTGGTACGGCAATGTACACATTCTCCAAGCTTCTTCAGTTTGTCAAATATCAGCTTAAAAGGTGGAATCGGCGATGTTTTGGTAATATCTTTCATGCTAAGGTTGCCGCACAGGAGGAGTTGAATAATATTACGCGGTTGATTCGTGAGAATGGGGCCTCTGAGGATCTTCTAAGGGAGGAGGCTAAGACTTTGAAAGTGGTTGAGGAATTTGAATTGCGGGAAGAAATCTATTGGAAGCAAAAGGCCCGGGTTGAATGGTTACAGGAAGGTGATAAAAACACCGCCTTCTTCTTCAATTCTGTGAAGGATAGGAGGCATGGTAATTCCATTCCTTTTCTGGTGAATGATAGGGGTGAACGTCTTGCCTCGTTTCAAGAAATCTCTGCTGAGGCATCTCAGTATTTTGCTACTTTATTTAGGGAGGATTCACAAGGGGGCTCTGTTGAGGAAGCACAGGTTCTTTCTTGTATTCCTCAGTTGGTCTCCAGGGAGGCGAATGAGTATTTGATGAAAGATATCTCTCTTGATGAGCTGGAGGGGATTGTGTTTCAGATGAAGAAGGGTAAAGCTCCTGGTCCCGATGGTTTCCCGATTGAATTTTTTCAGGAATTCTGGGATATCATAAAGTTGGATCTTCTGGCTGTTGTCCTTGAGTCCCAAAGGAATAAACAGATGCTTCGTGCTCTGAACTCCACCTTCCTTGCTCTCATACCCAAGTGTGAAGGGGCTGATAGGTTATCTCAGTTCCGGCCTATCTCTCTTTGCAATGTGGCTTATAAAATCATCTCAAAGTTATTGGCTGAGAGACTGAAGAAGTGGCTTAAAGTGTTGATTTCGGAGGAACAGAGTGGATTTGTGGCAGGTCGGCAGATTCTTGATGGGGTTGTCATTGCTACGGAGACCATCCACTCCATGGACAACTCCCATGAGAAGGCTATGTTCATTAAGCTGGATATGGCTAAGGCTTATGACAGGGTTAGATGGTCTTTTTTGCAGAAGATCCTTGTTGCTTTTGGTTTTGGTGAGGAGTGGATCCAATGGGTCATGAGCTGTGTCACATCTGTTTCCTTCTCAGTTTTGATAAATGGAGATCATTCTGAACTTTTTGGTGCCTCTAGGGGTTTGCGCCAAGGGGATCCTCTTTCTCCGTATCTTTTTCTGCTTCTTGTGGAAGGCCTTGGTCGTTTGTTGAAAAGAAGGGTGGAGCTTGGCATCATTCAAGGTTGGCGATGGGGTGGAGACTTGCCTCCGCAATCTCATTTGCAGTTTGTTGATGATACTGCCCTGATGGGGATGGCTACTGTTAGGGAAGCTACTAACTTGAGGCAGGTGTTGGACATATATCTTGTTGCTTCAGGACAATTGATTAATGAGGAGAAGTCTTCCATATTCTTCTTCAACACGCCGAGCCCCATACAGAGAAGAATTGCTAATATCTTAAGGTTTCAGATAGGGGTTCTCCCTTTGACTTATCTAGGTTTCCCAATTTCTGTTCGCCATCTTCCCAAGGGTTCTTGGCAGAATATTATTGATAAGCTCCGTGCAAAAGTTAATCATTGGACCCACAGATGGTTGTCTTTTGCGGGGCGGGTTCAGCTTCTCAAGTCGGTGGTGCAGGCTCTCCCTACCTACAGATGTATGCTTCAGGTGGCTCCGATGGGTTTTCTGAGGGAGTTGGATTCTCTTGAAAGGCAGTTCTTATGGGCGGGTAGTTTGGCTTCTTCCAAGTGGAGCCTGGTTAGGTGGGATGTTGTGTGCAGCCCAAAGCAATTTGGTGGTCTTGGTCTTCGACAGTCTGCGTTATCTGGAGTGGCTGTGGCTGCTAAGCTATTTTGGAGATGGTGTGTGGAACAGGATCAACCATGGGCTAGGATATTATCTCATAAGTATTTCCCAGGGATTCCACGGCAGGATCTTCCTCGTTACCCTCTTGAGGGGAAAGGTTCAGTGATTTGGAATACTCTTCAGAAGGGTGCAAAGCTTATTAAGGAAGGTTTATTTTGGATCTGTAGACGAGGAACTGAGGCTCTCTTCTGGTCGGATTCTTGGGATGGATTCCCTCCACTTACTTCTCAGTTCCCCAATCTACTTCCTTTGTGCCAAAGATTTCTCGAGGCTGGCTGGGCTAGGGTGAGTGACTTCAAGTCTGTTGCTTCTTTTGGTCAGTTGGAGGTAGCTCATTGGAAGGATCCCGCAGAGTGGCCAGATTTGGGACTTGCGGAAGAAAGTGCTGAGCTTCACAAGATTCTTCTTAGTAGGAGTTTTAGTTCTCTTCTGGAAGAAGATATTCTTGCTTGGACCCATAATCCTAGGGGGGTTTACTCTGTTGCTTCTGGTTATCAGGTGTTATTGGCTCAGAAGCTAACTAGGGCTGAGGTTCATTGGTGGAAAAGGGTGTGGAATAAACTCTCGTGGCCTAAATGCAACTGCTTTGTTTGGACTTTGGCTTGGAATAGGTGCTTGACTTGGGATAACATTCATAAACGGGGATTTCAAGGACCTTCAATTTGTGTTTTGTGTGGGGGAGCGGAAGAGGATTCTTCACATTTGTTCTTTCGGTGCCCCTTTGTTGTGCAACTTTGGCATTGGTGGTGGGAGGTGTGGAAGCTTCCCTGTATTCATGCGTGCTCTTTGGTTGAATTCTGGGATAGTATGGGAAGACCTCCTTCTATGGCTTCCTTTTTGCAGGAAGTTTGGTTCGTGGGCCCTACCTTTCTGCTTTGGCAGATTTGGTTGGAGCGGAACCGCAGAATTTTTCGTGATCAGAAGTTGGTGGGTCGGCAAGTTTGGATGCGTATGCTTGGAATGGTGCAGGAGTCTGTTTTAGCTAAATGTGATGTGGTTTTCCCCTTGGAGAGAGGTGATGTTGAGTTGGTGGCCAGACTAGGTCTTCAAGAAATTCATTCATCTTTTGTCAGTTCTAGGAACTGTAGGCATGGGAAAAAGAGGGTCCAACGGGTTGGAAGGTGGTTACCTCCTCCCAATGGATTTTTAAAGATCAATACTGATGGTTCTTCTAGGGGAAATCCTGGGCCTGCTGGAATTGGTGGGGTTGGCAGGGACTCAGCTGGTTCGGTGATTTTTCTATTCTCTATACATGAGGGGGTGAAGACTGTTAACTTCATGGAGGGTCTAGCAATTCTTCATGCTATGGAGAGGGCCCTTGCTTTGGGATGGAGAAAGGTTATATGTGAAGCTGATTCACAGATTTTGATTAATCTCTTGAATGAGCGAAAGATATCTGATATAAATTGGCAGTTGGCTTCGGTGGTTCAACGGATTCTTCAAGTTAGTTCTCGGATGGAGGAGGCATCCTTTGTTCACATCCCAAGGGAGTGGAATCGTGCTGCTGACTGCTTGGCCAAATGGGCCTCTGAGCAAGATAGTGGTTGGAAGGTTGAGGATTGGGATCAAGTTAACCCAGAGCTGCATCTGGATTTAGACCAGTTCTTGGAAGAGGATAGGAGGATACATGGGGATAGTTGATTTTGTATTATGTTGTGGGGTTTTCGCCTTGTTTTCTGGGACTGGGTCCTGTGGTTATTATTGTAATGCTCTTTTCTGATTTCTAATAAAGTTTTTACCCCTTTGTTTTCAAAAAAAAAAGTAAAGCATAATTTATATTGGTGGAAAGTTGAGAATCTCCTTTAAAAACCCTTTTCATTTCATCAATTTTGGGTAAAATAAAAGTCGCCAACCTCATACCCTACACATACCCTAAAAATACACGAAGAAAAAAATATTGGTCGTTTTTTATCCAAAATTCACCAAAAAATTGCTCAAGGTTGATCCTTTGAGGATCCCTCAAAAAAATTCTTTGATTAAATTTCTCCTAGATCTAAGAAGGGGCTTGTAGATTAGTGCTCTGATACCATGTTAGATAAATTCCAATAAACTCCATAAAACCAAGATCACCTACAAAACCTGGATTAGCCTTCTACAAGGAGAAAAAACAAAGATGCAAGAGCAATTTTCAAAAGATGTGCATTTAATATTATTGAGAATAATGAATTACATGATATGACTTGCTTTCAAAAAGCAATATGCAAAACCCTAAAGGTAAAACCTAATTAGGACCTAAGTAAACTTAATAAAGTGTAATTAAATATTTAATTACACCAACATTATTTTTCTATTTGGGTGTTTCCTTCAACTTGTGACTCAGGGAAGAGAGCTTAGAAATTTATTTTTTTCTATGGAACTAGTGAGGTATTCCATTTCTCTTAGTGCTAGAAGCAAAAACATTTTTAGCTTTCATTAGAAATAGTTTATTTCTTATCAAAACAACCTTAGGGTTAAGAGTAGAACTTTAAATTTTTAGGGGATTACTCACAAGATGGATATTTAGACAATGATGATACAAGAAAAATATTAACCTTTATTCTAGGGGAATTGACGCTTTATTGGAAAAGACATATTTCATAGATTTTTCTAGTGAAGAAATAAAATAGTAAGGGAAGCTTATACTCAATTTATGTTGAAGTTGGTTGAGGAGGGGAAGTGGTAAGTATAAATGAATTTGAATCTAGACACAAGAGGCAATACTTAATAAGAAGGAAGGATAGCTAACCCCATGGGATAGGTAGATCATTGCACTTGAAACCATTCTAAAATTTAACAAGTTGATTGTATCCTTGAAGAAACTCTTTGACACACTAATTTTCCTTCTAATTTAAGGTGTTCAACTTTTTATCAATATTTTGAAAGGATAGTGGCCTCATCAATTAGTTCCTTATTAACCAAAGACCATGAATTTGATATATAGGGAGGGTTTGAACCTTCTTATGCCTTTATATTATACCTCCATGCTTCCTTTCTTAAGTATTTTCCAAATTATTCCTTTGCTTTGCACCTCTTGATATGAGATCATTTTTGTTCTGAATATATCACCCTCAATCATCCCTTATGACACCAAAGAAATTAGGAAGGAATGTGGAAAGAGGATTATAACAAATAAGAGCCTAGGGATAGTTGAGTTATTAGAAATTAACTTATGAAAAATTTAGATGATAATTATGAATTTTTATCCTTTGTTCTCTTTGAGAGGAAAATTTATCACCACAAGTTAAACTTCATCTCCATAGTTGTTCCATCTCAATTCATTTTAAATTCTTAGAGTGTGAATCATCATATAATATATTTTCCTATGTAATCCCATAGAGATATCATTAAGATAAGCATGGGATAGGAACCACATTACCTCCTTTGAATACTTATGAATCTGATGTCACATCTAGCATCATACTCCCAAATTACCATCCTAAAAATGTGTTTAAAAATAATAATTAAACATGTTGGTTTGTGTCTTCATTATTTGTTTCTCTTAGGTATAGTTCCATGATGTTATGTTGTGAGTTCTAGAGGCTCTTCCAACACCTCCAAAATTTGATAAGAATCCCAACATTAGCTAAACCATAAACAAAAGCATTACCTGTTGATAGATAAAAATTCTAAGTACATAAAATAACTTTCTAAATTCCAACTAGGGTTCATTTTTCTATTTAAAATATTTGGTTTTTCCCTAGCCCAAGGGTGAGGGAAAGGTGGAGGCCCCAGGAAATAGCAACTGTATTAGCTTCATTATTTGATTTAAGCCCAATGGTGGATGCTTCTAAATCACTGGATCTTGGGATGCCCCCTTTGGTCGTCTCAAATGGTAGGGTTGCTAGGGCAACCCCTATTGAGTCTAAGACTGCCATTTCAGGTGAATGTGCATCAACTTCCCTTTCTGGTGGTTCTTCAGAAGATTTTTTATCTGTGCAAAGGAATCAAGATGAAACTCCAATTAATCTGGCTATTGGCTTTCATCTTCATGAAAGTAGTGAGCTGGTTTGGCATGGTAAGGTGGGGCAAGTGGAAGAAGGTTGGATCACAGTTAAAGGAAAAAAAGATAAATCCTCTAAGCCTTCTTTCGATATGATTCTCCGCTCCCACAAGAAAAGTGTAAAATGTAAATCTTGAATAGTCTTGTTTTGGAGCTGGTCTTTTTCGTTGGTTGCATGTTGTTTTTTCTGTAACCTTGCTCTTTTTGTTAAAGGGTTTTGGGTCCCTTCAAAATCTATTTTTTCCTTTATCAAAAAAAAATTACATATTTTTCTTATTGTTTCTTAGGATTCCTCAACCCCTTGGCAATCCTAGATTTCCCTTTGTTTCACTATAAAAGTTGAGTTTCATCCAACCTTCCTATAGGGCTTTCCACTTAACTTTATGTATATACCTTTATTTTTTCGTACCCACATTGATGTTTTCTCTACTTATCCTCCAATATTAAGTGATTTTGATTTCTTTAGAGATGAGAGAGCTATTGAGATTTGCTAAATTTCTACTTCAATATTTTTCACAATATCACCATAGATTTTATTAAGGACCCCATTAAAATGATAATGTTTTTCCCTAAATATTCTATTGTTCATCTCTTTCTAGATTATCCATAAGGAATGTGGGAGAGTTGGGAGTCACACTTCACTTAAAATTGAGTGGCTAAATGGGGGCACTAGATGTCAAAAAAATATTTTATGAAACTCAGAATGACCTAGTTAACATCAAGTTTTTGAAGATATAATCCCATAATTTCCATAAAAATAATTTAAAAAGAGGTGGTCCAAGCTATTTCCTCATTAAAATAAAATAAAATATACTTGTTAGGGAGAGAGAACCCCTCTCTTTGTAGGTTTCTCTATGTGATAATTTTATCATGAGTAGCACACCACAAAAATTATTTGATTTTAGGAGAGATGGTTTTCTTTAGATTATTTCACACCTCTTATCTATTAATGGGTGTTCTATTTGAATTGAGTATCTAGATTTCATTGAATATCTTGTCTTAGGTTCCTTACTTCAATGTGTTGTTAGGAAGTAATGTATGATACCCACATTATTAATCCATTTCCTATGTAACCCCATGAGAGATTAACATGCATACAAGCAACTATAATGCATACATCAAATAGACAAGTCACAATATAACACAAGATATGTTGGAATCTGGAGTTGTTTATTGATTTTTTTCGATGTTGTCATTGATGTCAACCCCTTGTAAGAAGAGATTGTTGGAATTATACTTGTGTTGATGATGTAAAAACTTAGCACTAGAGGTATTGGAAGCCTAGAGTTGTTGGTATTGATGTCAACACAATGTTGTTGACTAGTGTTGTCATTAATGTCTTACTTTGGTATATAGTTGTAGAGAATGTTGGAAGTATGACTTGTGTGTGTTTGAGGAGATTGCTTAGATGTAATTTATTTGATGAGAAGTACATTACATATATTGAATATGTTTTGTAGAGCTGGTGTTAGTATTGTTGTTAGTGAAGTTGGCTCACTTGGTTTCCAAACTTACTTTTGAGAAAATTTGAATAAAAGAGAGTTTAGTGTGTCGAAGGTGTATTTAGTGGTTTGTTCTGCATTTATTCATGGTTGAAGATATTCTCATACGGTTTGGACATGATGATCAAATATTTTCAGATTTTATATTTCAAAATTTTTAGGTTCTAGATTGTACTATAGTGGAAGATGTGTTTAGCAGTATGTTTGTCTCATGAAATAGGGTGTCTAGGAGAAATGAGATTGCTTTGCATTTCTTCACAATGAAAGTTTTGGTTTTGTAATTCTAGGAATGTGCTTATAATTTATATATATATACTTTTCATTGAGGTTTTAGATGTTGTGGTTCTCTGCAAGGTTTTTTGGTATGTTGGATTTTTATGCCAGTATTGTCTAGTTACATAGAATAAAGGTGTTGTTGAGTTTTAGGTGGTTGCAGTAGTTGTGGAAAATATTATGATAATGTGGAATATTTTGAGATATTGTGAATTGTTGTTGTGTGTTCCATGAAATGTTTTCATACCTAGAGAGATGTGTTTGGAGTTACTTGTTAGTGTTAGTGCAGGTTTGGCTGACCTAGTGTGCTAGTGCTAATAGTGGAAGATGATTATTGTTTGAGGAATTTTTGAGAAGCATGTTGGTGTAGATTTCAGCCCCATTTAATTAATGGTGTGTTCTACCTTCAATTCTTTACACAATGGAAGTGTATGGTGTCAATCTATTTGTTGTTGCATGATTGAGGTTCATATGTTTCCTTATGGCTAACCTAATTGAGATTGTTTTAGGTTATAGAGGATATAAATGTGAGGCAAGGTGTTGTGTTGATGATGAATCAAGTGTGTGATATGAAATATTTGAATGCAATCAAGTTTGAATATCTAAGTGTGAGCTTTAATGCCTCTAACTTCCATATCAAGTGTGTATCCTATGAAAGCATAAGAAAAGGTAAATAGAAGGTAGAAAAATAATTCAAGAGGAAAGGGAAAGATAGAAATAGAAAGAGCAGAACCAAGTAGCCACAAAGGGGAGAAATTTTTTGAAGAAGAAACAAGCCCAAAATGAAATAAAGAAGCATAAGGAAAAGAGTATTCAACAAGAAGATGTGGAAGCAATAGTAGAGATTTTTTTGGGCAAGTGTTTATAGTGTGGTGAAGTAGGACATAGAGTTTATGAGTGTCCAAAAATACACCAAGAAACTAGTAAGAGAGGTGCAACAAGAAATCACATGGTGCAAGAAGACAAGGAGAGTGTAGCATCACCAGAGTATGTGGTAGAACTAGAGCATGGAGAATCCCTTATGTTCAGGAGAGTATTGGTGAATCCAAGAAAAGAGGAGAATGGACCATCTTAGAGAAGGAGTCTCTTTCGTACTATATGCAAATCCAAAGGTAAGTGTTGTAAGATCATTGTAGATAGTGGTAGTACAGATAACTTGGTTTCTAAAGAGATGGTAGAGAAACTAGGATTGAAGAGCATTAAGCATCCAAATCCCCATAAAGTAAGTTGGATGCAAGAAGATCATGAGTTAGAGATGGAAGAGCAATGCTTGGTAAATGTTCATATTGGTCCTTATAAAGATGAACTTTTATGTGATTTTATGTCCATGAGTGCATGTCATGTTTTCTTAGGAAGGCCTTGGAAATTTGATAGAAAGGATATCTATGATTGTACAAAAAAATTATACACCATTGTGAAAGATGGGAAAAAATATACTTTGAGTTATTTGAAGGAGAAAGAGAAGAAAGTTAATGACATCAATCTTATGAATTGTTGTGGGTTAGAAAAACCAGAGGAAAAGGTTGCACCAAAGGTCAAAGAAATACTTCAAAGAACGCTCTTGAGAATAGAGGTACATAAGAAGAGTAGTGATACTAAGATGGAATAGAAAAAAATCATTGGTTATAGACATGGTTGAGTCTCACAAAGAATGTAAAACAGATTTACAGAAGAAGGTTAGCAATTACAATGTGTAGATAGAAAACAACAAAAAGGAAAAGAGAAGATGGGACAAGAGGGAGTTGCAAAAGTTTAGAATGAAATGAAGGAGAAAGAATGTGAGAACAAAGAGGACATATGGATCAAGAACAAGCACGAGATTACTATCCCAAGATCATCCAAATGTTCATAAGTTTTTAGTTCATGGAACATTTCAACTTATCTAGTGTGTTTGATGCAGGGGCGTCTAGGTGAATGGACAATCTGAACAACCAATAAATAAATAATTTTTTATGTTTGGTTTTTTTTAATTTTTCTTGTAAGCACTATTATTTAAATCCCTAACTCCTCTAGCATAGTAAGTTTTGATGTCAGAATTATGAAAATCAATTAATTATTTGATTCACTTTTTATTTATTTTTAAATTGTTTGAAAAGTGTTAATTTTCCAAAAAAGAAAACTTCCATGCCCAATCCTATGAGTGGAATTTATTGTAAAATTGTAACTCCATTTAGAAAAATTAGAAATTGCATTTTGTTGGAGGATTGGAATGATGGGCATTGATGGAATGGAGAGAGTAGCTGTAAAGTAGGAAGATAATATTTGAATGGTCACTGAATGCTCAAGCCAAGAATAGGAAAACCACATCCAAGAAGGAGTAAGGGGGTATTTTGAGAGTTGATTGGCATGGTAGAGGAAGATGGCCTAAACTCGTATCTAAGAGAACTAGTCTCAGTAAAATAGTCATAACTTTCTCATTTCATAATGAAATTGAGAAATTAAAAAATGTTCTAGAAAGCTAAGAAGGAGAAGCATAAAACTTAGAAACCATTATGAAAAATTCATTGTAATGAGGGAGCAGTGATATGTTGAATATAACAAGATTTATTTTGTTGCATACGAATTAAAGAGGTTTTTAACAGGGAAAGAATGAGAAGAATGTGAGAAAATAGTAATTGTATTGAGGGAGGGAGGATTTGAGATCATTTGAGGTGTGGTGTAGGTACTTTTTTTTGTTCAAAGAGGGAAATGATCAAATTTTTGGTTGTGTAGAAGTTTTCCAAATAAAATGAAGTTTGCTTGTGTTTTTCTATAGGTTGGCGTTGCAAGATTGACATAGTTTGGCATATGTGGAAGCTATTGTATATCAATGTTGTTGTAGACATTATTGATCAAAATAAAATTTTAGATTTCTTACTTGTTTTTTTCATTATGCATTCAAAAATTTTAGAGGTGAAATTGTTGCTCTCTTGTGTGTTGCATCAAAATGATGGTAACAGATGAATTTTACACTAACACCCCCCAAGCACAACTTGGGTGGGGAAAAATATTGTCACAAAAATAAGGCTTGATAAGGTAACTTAGTACAATGCAATCTCATAAAGAAGAGGAGAAAACTATATGGGAAAAAATCCCCCAAATAAGGGAAAATGAAATATGCTCTCTAAAATGTGAGAAAAAACTCAATGTGAAGAAAAATCCCCCCCATTAGAAAGAAGAAGAAGAAATACAATGAATTCCCCCTCAATGTAGAATATCATGTAGTGATGGTTGATTCCCAACAATGTCTTGGTGTAAATAGGTATTTTACCTATCTAGGTCTTATTTACTTGTTAGGTCCACTTAGGTCCTAATTTCTTTTTCTAGAAGTCTTAGTTTTCTAGATAGGATCTTATCATATCTTATCTAGTTGAATTTTATTTAATGATGTTTTCCTAGATCATTTAATGTTGGTACATCATCACACCTTGCCTATATAAGCAAGGCATCATATGTGCATTGTAATAATCTAACAATCTAGTTGTCAACATATTCACTTTAGAAATATTGCATCCATATGTTGAACAAGACAACTAAGAGGGGGGTGAATTAGTTGTAAAAAATTTTAACCTTTAAGAACTACTAGAGATTAGATCAATTATCATTCACAAATACTTTTCAATGCTAATCTGATTAATCATTAAGTGCAAAAGCAGAAACTAAAAAACATCACACACACAATAACACTAGATTTACATGGAAAACCTAATAAGGGAAAAAACCATGGTGAGGATCAGCTCACAATATAGAGAATATCAAAATCAAATACAAAGACTCACTACTAGAGAAGGCTCACTGCAAAACAAGACTTACTATTTGGATCAAGACTCACTATCCAACAAGGGTTAACCACCTGGAGGGATCATTGCCATAGAATTAAAAAGAAGATAGAAGAGTTTTTTTATAGAGAGAAAACAATCTCAATGCAACAGATATTTCCACCACAATTCACTCACACACTTGCAGACATGCTTGAATGATAGAGTACACCTTCAACTCACTGCTTCTGAAAATTCAACAATTATATTTCACACTGATCTACTCAAACTCGCATCACATACACACTTTTTTGCACTATCTCACACCTATCTTTCTTACATTCACTCATCATAAATATCTCAACCTGTATGTATACCATCTTCAACTTTGAAACTCATCCAAAGTCGACCACACACCAATTACATTTACAAATTCAAATTAGGTCGGCACCAAAACATTCTACAGTGGAATTAGAATGAGGGTGACCAAAAAAAACATCTAATGAGGACCTAAATAAGTCCCAACATGCTTCAACACACTTCCATAAACTTTGAAGGTAGTGTTAAACATAAGGCCAACCAAACTAGTGCAAAACACATAAATCAATTAAGCACACACAAACTTAGTATGATCCAATCTTTCTAGATAACAAAATTAACTTGAACAATGTTTCAAGATGGTGTGTCCTTTGGTCTTCCTTGTCAAAAATGGTGCTTGGGTTTGTGACATGGCTTAACCGCCTCTTATGGATCTTACATAAATCTAGCGGTTGTATCGGGCATTGATAGGTTGAGCTTTTGGTGCAACAACAACCACCAATGTAACAATTGGTATCAAAGCTGAGGTCATAGGTTCAAACCCATCACTTGTGTTAGGGGGGGATTGTTGCAAGATGGTGTGTCCCTTGGTATTCCTTGTCCAACATGGTGCTTAGGTTTGTGACATGGCTTAACTACCTCCTATGGATCTTACATAAATCTAGTGGTTGTATCGAGCATTGACAGATTGATCTTTTGGTGCAACGAAAACCACCAATGTAACAAAAAAGACCTCAAAAACTTATCCTAATAATCACAAGTTATAAGACTCAAACAAGAAGAAATCTGGAGCAAAAAAAATTCTCTTAGACCTCAACTAGATACACAGAAAATCATAGTTCACAACTAGTGAACATAACTCGCATTGTACATTGATATAGAAACCCAAAATATGGATGTAGCAACTTCCAAAAGATGTTTTATATTTATTTCCCCTTTGACATTAAGAACAAAATACTCTTTCAATGTCAACACATGACACTACCTACTCCCCCTGAGAGGTATCCACCAAACATCAGTCCAAAAGAAAGATAGATCCATAGACCCATCAAACTAAACCATCTCCATATGCATCTAGTTCAAGAAAGGAGAGGCAATAACCCCTAACTTCTCCTGAAGATACTCAAAAGTATCTTTAGGAAGATCCTTAGTAAATATGGCAACAACTTGATCCTTCGTAGGTACATACTCAAGCTTTACTTCATTCTCCACAATGTTTTCTCTCAAAAAGTGATACCTTATTGATATATGCTTTGTCCTTAAGTGTGTCATTAGATTTTTTGAAATTTTAATTGCACTTGTATTATCATAAAAGATAGAAATAGGATCATCATACATTACTCTTATATCTTTCAATGTATGTATCATCCACAAAACTTGTGTACAACAAGATGCCATAGCAATATACTTAGCCTCTATAGTGGATAAGGAAAATGAATCTTTCTATTTACTCAACCATGCCACCAATCTGCAACCAAGAAAGAATGCACCACCAATTGTACTTTTTATGTCATCAATGCAACTTTCCCAATCTACATCTATATAAGCACTTAGTGTAAATTTAGTATCCCTAGGATACCACAAGCCATAATCCAAAGTTCCATTCAAATATATGAATATCCTCTTAACAAAAACATGTGTTTCTCTAGGATCTACTTGAAATCTAGCCACAAGACAAACTACATGCATGATATCTAGTCTAGTAGCAGTTAAATACAACAATCCTCCAATCATAGATCTGCATTTGCTCTTATTAGCCTTAGGTGAATCATCATTTTTACTTAATTTTCAACCAATCACCATAGGAGTGCATACCAGTTTGGAACCATCCATCCCAAACTTCTTCAACATTTCTCTTACGTACTTTGACTATGAAATAAAAATACCTTTTTTTGTTTGATTGATTTGTAGCCAAAGAAAGAAATTCATCTCACCAACCATAGACATCTCAAATTCTTTTTGCATCTCTTCAGCAAACATCTTGCACATTGTTTCATTTCCTCCAAAGATAATGTCATCAACATAAACAACCACCATCAAGATCTTGTCATTTTCAATTTTGAAGTACAAATTACTGTCTACTGTACCTTTATTGAAACCTTGTTGAATCAAATATCTATCTAACCTTGCATACCAAGCTCTAGGAGCTTGTTTAAATCCATATAAGACCTTCTTTAATCTATAAACCATATTTGGTTGATCTGAAAATTGAAATCCTTCTGGTTGTTCCATGTAGACCTCTTCTTCTAGCTCACCATTCAGAAATACAGACATAACATCCATTTGATAAACTTTAAAATCTTTATGAGCAAAAAATGCTAAAAACATTCTGATAGCTTCCATCCTTTCCATCAGAGAAAAGGTTTCCTAAGAATCTATACCTTCTACTTGTGAGTAACGCTTGCACAAAAGCCTTGCTTTATTTCTAACCACTTCTCCATTCTCATTTAGCTTATTTCTGAATATCGATTTTGATCCAATTATGTTTTTATCTCTCAATATAGGGACCAATTCCCAAGTTTGATTCTTCTCAATCTACATAAGTTCTTCTTCCATAGCTTTCATCCAATGCTAATCATTGCATGCTTCACTCACTATCTTCAGTTCAAATTTAGAAAGTAAGCACAAATTTATTTCACTAGTAGCAACAACTCTACTTCTTGTCAATACTCCTTTCCTCTTGTCTCCAATGATTTGACTTTCTAAATGATTTTTATGCACATATTTAGGTGTCTTGGTGGACACCACCAGAGCTTCTTCTTCTTCATTCTACTTCTCTTGTTTTTCCACAACTTCTTCTACTCTTATGCAATCAGGTTCATTAAATACATATCCATCAACTTCAATTGAATTCTTCAATGCTTCATCAACCTTGACATTTGTGCTCTCTACAATCCTTCTCAGTCTTTTATTGAAACATTTGTAAGCTTTGCTTCTAGTAGAGTATCCAAGTAAGATACCTTCATCAAATCTAGCATCAAACTTCCCTAGATTTTCTTCATCCCATTTGATATAACATTTGCATCCAAATACCTTGAAATACTTGACAGTAGGAATTCTTCCACACCATAGCTCATAGGCGTTCTTATTATTGTTAGAGTTTGCTTGAACTATATTGAACACATAAATAGTAGTGTGAATAGCTTCTCTCCAGTAAACTTCCAGTATGCATGCCTCTATAATAATTGATCTAGTAGCTTCTTGAATCATTTGTTCTTTCTTTCAACAACTCCATTTTGCTGAGGAGTTCTAGGAGCGGATAACTATCTTTTTATTCCATGAACTTCACAAAACATGTTAAACTCATTGGAGGTGAATTCACCACCTCTATTAGACCTCAAACATTTTATTCTCAAATTTTCTTCACTCTCAACCATAGCCTTAAATTCCTTGAATCTATCTAATGCATTAGATTTCTCTCTAAGAAAAGTAAACCATGTATACCTAGAGTAATCATCAATCAAAAGCATAAAGTACCTTTCACCTTGTAAAATTTTCACTCTTTTACGACCATAGAGATTTGTATGAATCAAATCCAGTAGTCTAGTGGTATATTGTTCCTTTGATATGCAAAGTTGTTTCTAGCTTGCTTTACAAATTGACAATTCTTGCAAATAGCATTAACAAGCTTTGTAATCCTCATTAAATCTCTTGCAGCTTGTATTGCATTAATTCTCACCATACTATCAAAATTCATGTGACACATTCTCTAGTGCCATAACCAACTTTCATTAATCTGATTCATAAATCAATGTCCATTAGCACCCTTAAGTTGATAAATGTTCCCTTTTGACTTCTTACCAGCAATAATCACAATTTTGGGTCCTTTCCTGATTTCACATCTCTCATCCTCAAATACAAGGCTATATCCTTTACTACAAATTTTTCCAACACTTAAAATACTATGCCTTAAACCCTTAACATGGTAGACATCATCACTATTATGCTTGCCATCAAAACCTACTGAACCTATCCCACAAATCTTAGCACCAGTATCATCTCCAAATTTAACTAAGCCTCCATCACATTTTTCAAGTTTTACAAACTTACTCTTATCACCAATCATGTGATGTGAATAACCATTGTCAAAAACCCAGTATTTCTTTTCTTGTTTAGCATGTAGGGTAGAGATCATAGTATCTTCATCTTTCTCCATAGGACTTTCCTTCACTTGTCTTTCATTATTAGCAAGATTAGATTCATCTTTTATAGCCAAGAACAAGCATTCATTATCATGAAAATCTCCATAACCAGACCCTTCATTAGAAATACCAACATCTTCATTTGCATAATATGCTCTCTTAATCATCTTTCCTTTGTTTTCATTGTTCAATCTCTGTTTATTCTTCTTAGCTCTTTCTAGACATCTAGAAGCATAATGACCAAAGGTTATACATCATCAAAGTTCTCTTCATCCAGATCTTTAGTTTTTGTATCCCTAAAAGAAATTTATTTCTTTGATCCATTTCTCAAGCTAGTATTTCTCATTTCATAAGATGTTAGAGTACCCAACAACTTATCTTTAGTATATGCCTTATAATCTATATATTCCTCAATAGAAGATAACTTTCCACTATATACACTAGGGAGAGTTTTAAGAATCTTCTTTACAATTATGGATTCATCCACTATATCACCAAGTCCTTGAATTCCACCTACCAAATCATGGGTATGTGATGGATCATCATGGAAAAAATAGGCCCTTAAGTGGCAAAAAATTTAGAAAAATCAAAGTTAGGAAACTTGACGTAAAAATTTGAATAAGTTATCTATATTATTTCAAAAAAATGTAAGAATAGAAGCAAATTGAATGTATTTTCTAAAATGCTAGGTTTTTTTTTTTTAAATAATCTATTTGGTGAAAATTTGAAATTTCAATGCAGTAGTACTTAAATTTCAAGGAAAAAATAAGTAGGTGTATGTCTGACCACCCTAACCACAATAAAATAATAAAAAAAATTATAAGATTTTAGATATAAGTAGAGGAATCATGTCCCAATGTGATGCATATTTTTTTTAATTTTTTTCCATGTAAATAATTAATTATGATTTTTTTTATTACAACTATTTAAAAATATAAAAAACTCATATGTCTGACCACCTTAACTTGGTCAAAACTTCATGAAACTCTTTTTCTTTTTTAATCCTATAGTATGTGAAGCATAGAATGTGACATATATTTTGGATTCAAAAAATGTGATATCGTTTGAAAGCTATAGATGTTTTTCAATCAGCCTATCACTTAGGACTTTAATCGTAATTCAAATAGAAAATGAATAATAATTATTTATTAAATTCAAAGTAAAACATAATTTATATTGGTAGAAAGCTGATAATCTCCTTTAAAAACCCTTTTTGTTTCATCAATTTTGGGTAAAAAAAAGTCTTCAACCACATGGGCCATCATATCAATTACATATCACCACTTTTTGGCCCATCACAATCCTGCACATACCCTCATCCACTCTCTATACATAGTATTTAATGTTCTCATCTTTAGACATCTATAGGAGCTTGAATTTTACCTCAAAATTCTACAAATTTTCTTCTTTGACCCTTTCATCTCCTTCATGCATCTTTTCTAATTCATCCCAGACCTCTATAACAATCTTTGGATTTACAACTTTAATTATCTCAGAATATGAAAGACTATTCTTCAAAATAAACTTTTCCCTGTTCACTTCATGTGCCTTGATCTCATCAACTATAGTCAGACCATTTGCAAGAGGAGCGTATGTCACCTTGTAAGCATTCTCAACATCATATCCATAGTACTCCAGATATCCTTCCATCTTTATATTCCAGAGGGCATAGTTAGTCCCATCGAACCTAGGACACTCAATAATGATCTTGCTCACCATCTCAGGCCTTCCTCAATTGGTTAAGCTCTGATACCAATTTTTGAACAAGACAACTAAGAGGGGAGGTGAGTCAATTGTAACAAATTTTAACCTTTAATAACTTCCACTAGAGATTAGATCAATTATAATTCACAAATCCTTTACTTTATTAATGTGATTAATCATTAAGTGTAAAAGTATAAACTGAAAAACATCACACACACAATAACACCAGATTTACGTGGAAAATCCAATAAGGGAAAAACCACGGTGAGGATTAGCTCACACTATAGAGAATATCAAAATCGAATATAAAGCCTCACTATGAGAGAAGGCTTGCTGCCAAAACAAGACTTACTGTTAAGATCAAGACTTACTATCCAAGAAGGATTAACCACTTGGAGGGCTCACTACCATAGAATTACAAAGAAGATAGAAGAGATTTGTTATAGAGAGAAAACAATCTCAATTCAACAGAGATTTCCACCACAATTCACTCACACTTGTAGACATGCTTGAATGATAGAGTACACCTTCAACTCATTGCTTCTGGAAACTCAACAATTAGATTTTGCATTGATCTGCTCAAACTTGCATCACATACACACTATTTCGCATCTATCTCACATCTATATTGCTTGCATTCACTCATCATAAATATCTCAACCTACATTTATACCATCTTCAACTTTGAAACTTATCCACAGTCAGCCACACACCATTTGCATTTACAAATTCAAATTAGGTTGGTGGTAAAAACATTCTACGGTGGAATTAGAATGAGGGTGACCCAAACACATATCTAATGAGGACCTAAATAATTCCCAACACACTTCAACATGCTTGCATAAACTTCAAAGGTAGTGTTAAACACAAGGTTGACCAAACCAATGTAAAACACATTTAAATCAATTAAGAACACACAACCTTAGTATGATCTAATCTTTCTAGAGAATAAAATTAACTTGAACAGGAGTTGCAAACCAGTTAACCAATTGACATCAATGACAAAACCTTCATACTTGCAACACCATAATCATAGCATGATGTCTCTATCATTTCTCTCTTTTTTTGGGGATTTTTTTGGCTTGCAGGTGATCCTAGAGTTTTGAGGAGGTCACCATAAACTTCTACATGGTATCAAAGCTTCAATGTTACAAAAATTTTCCTAAATTTGAGGGACCAATCTTGGCATGAAATTTTTGTTGGGTGTAAGTTGGGATTTCAAAGACCTCACCATTGAATTTATGGTGTCAGAGAAAGTTAGGATTTCTTTTCATTACATCAAACTTCATCATATATTATCTAATTTACAAGGGTTTCAAGTTGGGAAAGGGTTACAAGATCCATGAGGTAGCTAAATTTTTGGTGCAATTTAGGCCAAAATCATCCTTTTCGTTGCAACTAGAAGGCCCAAAATCCCCAAGATTGATTGTAAAATCACCAAAATCTAAGAACTTCACCCGAGGCTTAAGGAAAAAAATCACCCTCCTTCGCCATTCGTACAATTGTATGACTATCATAATTGCATTTCTATATTGATAGTCATAGTGCAATTTTTAAATCATTCTACAAAGAAGATACTCTCCGCAAAGTACTAGGCTAGCAAAGTGTGCCATGTGGCATGGTGCTTTCCCTCCACACCAGACCTCTTTTTGATAATGTTGACTTCTACCATTTTACTAGTAAAAAAAAATATACTATGAGCATCTAATAAGATTTTGTTGGTCATTGAATAACAATGGTGAGAAAAATTGATGACATAAAAAATATTCCACCTATAGACACTGAAAAATGTCCCAAGCCTACAAGCAACATTCTCTCACTAATTTGAGTCTTTTCTGCATAGTTAAATAATTTCAATTATTTAACTATATTCTAATGTCATATTCTTCTATTAATTAAATAGTTTTGAATTATTTAATTAATTCATTTTATCTTTATTCTTCTTTTGATTAGTTAAATAAATCTTATTTATTTAATTGTCACTAATTTCCCTCCTTTCTCCTATAAAGACCATTGTAATAAATAAAAATGAAAATAAATGGATAGGTGAAAGGCCAATAAGGGAGAAAATTAAAAATCCATGCCCCTATGAAATTAGATCGAGGAATAAAAGAGCAATTGTGTGTGAATAATTGAAGGGAATTGTGTTACCTTTTGGCTAGAGTGAAAATACAAGATAATAACAAAAATCCTTGAGAGAATAGTGTTGAGATGGGCTGCATAAGGCAGAAAGAGGAGCCATGCAACAACATGTAAGGAGAAACTAAGAAGAGATGAAGAGGGTGATATGAAGTGTACAAGTGGTGAATTCATTGAAAGAGAAGCATTTGATAATGGTGCAGAGAATTAGAAGGGGTCATGGGAATGATTGGTGAAGTTACCTATGACAGGAAGTTGCATCAGTAGTAAATGCTTTCAAAATTAAACAAAAGTTAAATGCTAAGAGAATTGAATAAGAGAGGAAATTGGAAGGCCATGGAATTGAAATTTTAAGTAAATTAATAAAATCCAAGTTTGTTTGTAATATTTTCTTATATGAATAGAGTTAATGTAGATTTTTACTTGTGAGATTAATTTTGTGATTTGGTTGCTTCAGAGAGGGAAGCACCCTTTGCATCAATAACTTAGTTATTTTTTAAATTAATATAAGAAATATTTAAATTAACTTATTGTGAATGATTATCCTTACCTAGCTAAATATAGACAAAATGAACAAGTTTAGTCACATTAGCAAGCATAAACAATCATTCCCTATGAGATTCTTGATCATACTAAGATATGAAAAGATGAAACAAAGCATGAAAGAAAAGAAAATCAAAGTATGTAAACCTATCTAACCAGCTCAAACCTCCATCCCATAGGGGGGATTGGTATCACTTTGATGTGGAAAGTGGCCCTTTCCCAATCCTAATTTGATAAGCTCCAAGATTGTTGATGCAATGTGATGAAATTTCTCCAAAGTGGTGATGAATTCAAGCTAAAATGATAAAGATGCAAGTAGATGTGAGAAAAAAATGGCTATAGTAATTGTGTATGAAGTTTTCAATCTCAAATGGGTGTGGTAAATGCCAATTGACTTCAAAGATAATGATAAAAATGGGATGATTGATGGATGAAAATGATTATAATGCCTTTGCATGAAAAGGTGGATCCATTCTTCATAGCTTGAAGCCCTCTATTTATAGGACTCAATGGTTGGAAGAAGAAGTGAAATTGGGAAATGTGGGACTAGAATGAGGATCAATAGCCTTGTGACAAGTGTCACAAGGCTGATGAAAGCAATAGGGATATGTTCTCACACATGTACATTTTGGGAAGAGGGATGTGTATTTAGGGTATAAGCCAGTGTGGCATAGAAACTGGATGAATTTTTTGTGTCATGGAAAAAAAGTGGCACATAAGGTTATTGATTGTCTTGTGAGAAGATGTGGGAAATACCCAAGATCATGTTGGCCTCCAAGTTTTTATTGTTGAAAAGTGGGCACCATTGAAAGGCTTGAAGTAGTGAACTTCCTTTTGTGATCATAGGTTGACTTGGTGCATGTGATGATGGTGGTTGGGAGATGGGTTGGACTATGGTTGGAAAAGATGGTGTTAAATATGTGTGGGGAATTGTACCCAAAAGTTGCTCAGTAATGGTGCTCACATCAAAATTAGAAGGGAGTTTAGCCCCTTCTTTTTCCAACTCTAGCATACATTGAGTGGGATTCAATTTCATTATGGTATTGAAAAGCTTGTGGGTGTTGGGATCTTGTATCAATTTGAGTAACTCATCATGATTCATCTCTTTGAAATTGTTCATGACATGCTCTGCTTGGCAACCTCCCTCTTGAGAATAATCAGGTAGTTGAGGGGGATTATGTTAGCATATTGTTCATTGATGTAAAAAAGGGGATGATAGGTGAGATGGAACTGATCCTGTATGAAGGGTGTGTTGGCATTAATGTTAAAATATTGTCATTAATGTCTAAGAAGAGATATAGTATCATGTTGAGGATATGGTTCTAGAATATGGAGTGTAAGTTGCAAAAGTTGTTCAAACTATTGTCATATTTCTACAACCATGGCTTCTAGACGTTTGAAGGAAAATTTGGTACCATATTTGATGTGGCTTTTTTGAGACCATTCCAAACATGTGCTCTATAGGTCAAGAAGTTGAAGTATGCACTCAGAAATGGAATTACTTGTGCTCTTAGATAGAATCAGGGTTTTACAGTTAAACCCTAAGTGTTGCAGTCATGGTGCCTTAACAAATTTTCTATTTCATTGTTGATTGTGTATCGACGGTTGTAGGTTGCTTAATTTATTACTTAAGCCATTAAGTTCCTTGGGTGACTGACCCTCTTTTACCTAGCACTCCTAGTTGTCTCTGCCATAGTTGTGGTGACAAAATTCTAGTGGTGCCTTGGTGGTTGGTGGCAGTATTTTTGGAGGTTCTTAGAACTCGTATTTGTTCCACTTTATTTGAAAAGTTAAATCTCTAGCAACATTGTATGAAGTTTCAAAACCTTCATCGACTCCAACAAAGTTAGAAAAACACCACTTTTACCAATGAGTATGTGTGAGTTTGTGATTGAATTTCCACAATCCTTCACATCACATTTTCACTCATTCATGTATTATGTATTCTGGTGATGTGCGATGAAGCTTGATCAATGGATGTGATCAATTTGAGGTTGAGGATCTGAGATATCATGTAGTCGAGCTTCACATCGCTATTGTGAAGTGAATTGTTAAGATGCATCCTGCAATGAGTCATGGACATCGATAGTTAGTGGAGTATGTCGTTAGCCAAGACAGATGGAAATTGGAGGTTGCATCACAAACAAAATGGTGGGTCCAAAGTATATATCAACAATGTTTGATATATGAGATGGACAACAAAGGTCAAAAAGGCACATATCTAATGGTGATCGCTATGTTCCTTCACATCATAGAAATAGATGTTGATTCCCTAAGTGTTTTAGTGATGAGTGATGAGTATTGAGCGATAGTGGAAGGTGATTTCAAATTTAGATAGGTGGCATTTTCTTGCAAGTTTGTTAAGATATTATGGGCCCATGCTTTCAAAAAATGATATAGTGGGGATGGTGTTGATTGAATGGTGGATGATCCAATGGTCATTGTTGTGATTACTCACATCATAGAAATGAAAGGTGAAGTCTTAAGTGAAGCCATGATGTGTGATGGCTATAAGGTAGACAAGATCAAAGGCTTAGATTCAAAGGAGGAATATTGAATGGTGGTCCCTACATCAATTCACATCATTGTTGTGAATTGAATGATTGGTGAAGTGTAGCAATATGCAATGGTCATGTAAGACAAGATCAATGATGGATATTTAAAGACCGTTTATTTGATGGTTAGGTTTTAAAGATGTGACGATGCTAGAGGATTGTGGTGTGAAGAATAGGATCGATGGCCCAGATTTGAATGTGAAGATGAAAAAAGGATAAGTCTGTGTAAACAGTGTTTCAACTATTAAACCGACATATGGTGAAAATTAAATGTTCAACTATACCTGTGACCAATGTCAATCAATATTTGATGCATAGAATTGTGGTAAATATTGCTACAAAGGAAGGAACTAAGATCAAATTAGATAATCAAAAGGATGTATTAATTACATATCCAATCTTAGTGTTTGATAGAGAGTAAATAAGGGAAAATTATCTATAACTGGATTTAATGTTGTCCAACTCAATGCAGGAGTATGGAAGTGGAGAACATATTCTAGAACCCTAACAGAAGACCTGATTATGGTAGAAAATCATGAGGCAATCACAATTGGTTAGAAACTACACAAAACATTGATCAGATAATGGACTTGTAAGTAGTTGTATGTGTGTAAGTTGAGAGAAGTGTGAGTACATATAACAAAAGGTATGTTGGGCTCTTGTGGTGGATAGAGAATACACTAAAAAGAAAAGTAAAAGCTGCAGAAGGTGTATGAGTGTGCATTAAGGAAAACAAAGAATTCACTAAGAGAAGAAGAGAAGAATAGAGCATAATAGAAGGGTGTAGATTAGAGGAGAGAGTTGTTGTAATAGTAGCAAAAAACTTGAGCAATTGTAGAGCAAGCTGAAACACTGATATGTGTTCTTAATGAACAAATTGTAATCATCTTGTTTGTTTTAAATCTAATTGGTTGGTTCCATTAAATAACTGAGTTGGTTCTCATAATAGGGGATTGGTGTCTCCTTAGGGTTTGTTCCCTTAAAATTTGTAACAAATGGTTTATTTGTGAGGATAGATTGGGATAATAGCTCCTATTAGCACTTTCTCACCATCGTTTTTCCCATCTTGGGTTTTCTATGTATATCCTATGTTATTTTTTGTTAGATTGTGTTTTTGCTTACACTTCTATATTTCTTGTTTCAATTTGCACACGAAGCGTTTACGTAGTCATTCTGCTCTCTAATTTAAAGTGTTAAAAGTTTAATATCTACTGATTCACCCCCCCTCTCAATAGATTGTTGTATTACAATAACTGGTATCAAAGCACTAGGTTCCCTAGGAGAAGATTAATCAACTCAAGTAGGTCCTTGGATTTGTGAACACAATGGTCAGTCAAGAAAGTTCTTCCACAAACAAGTCACCCTAGTTTGATGGAATAGATTATACTTTTTGGAGCTCATTGATGAAGAGATACTTAGGATCTTTAGGGTTTGATGTGTGGATGTTTATTGTGAATGGATACACACTACCAGCCACACCTCCTATTGATGTTGCAACAAAAAGAGATTATGAGAACAATGAGAAGGCATGGTTTGATATTACAGTTTATCTAGATCCGTGTACATGAAAGTTATGTATTGTAAGAATGCACAAGATGTTTGGGATGCATTGAAAAAAATATATGAAGGAGATAACAAGGTAAAACTAGAAAAGCTTCAAATACTAAAGGCTAATTTTAAAGGCCTAAAAATGATAGAAGAAGAGATGATTGTAGATTATCTTTTGAGTTTTAATCATATAGTGAGATCTATTTAAGGATATGGAGAAGAAGTAAAATAATATGTTGTTGTGCTAAAAATTTTGAGGTCAATGACATACAATTATGACTCTAATATGTCAACAATAGAAGAAGGAAGAGAAATAGATAAACTTACTCTTAATGAGCTAAGTGGTATATTCATTGCCTTTGAGATGAGGATGGGAGATGTAGAACCATCCATAAAATAATTTGCCTTCAAGGTTACCAACAAAGTGAAGGATGAATCACCTAAGAAAGACAAGACTAAGATGATCACATTCGAGAATGAAGAGACTAATGAAGAAGAGGAAAACTTCATCAGGAGACTAAGAAGAGGATCGATAAAATATAAAGGTAAGTTTCCCTTTAAATGCTTTGAATGTGGTAAAGTGGGCCATTTTTCTGCTAAATGTCCCTAAAATAAAAAAGGATAATTCTGAGCATGAGAAAGATGAAAAAATGAAGAAACCCTACTACCCTAAAAGAAGGAGCTTTCAGAAAAAGAAGAAGAGTCTATACATCCAAGAGGACAGTGATGTATCAGATGAAAATAATAGCTCAAATGAACACAATTGTGCTTTTGTTGTGAGAGAAAATAAGTTTCTCTTCATGGAAAAATATTCTGAGGAACTAAACAATGAAAAGCTAGAAGACCTTCATGAAGAAGGTGAAGAAGGAGTAGTTAATCTAGAAGGAGAATTCACCTATGCACTAGATGAGATTGATGATCTCAGAGATGAGATTGAGAAGTTAAAAAGGGAGAACAAGACACGGAATAAATTTGCACAAAAAGAGTCGTATAAATTGAGCAAGGATCTAGAAGAATCTACCCAGTATGTGGTATATTTGAAATTACAACTGGAGGAAGCCAACAAGGCAGAAGACGTAATTAAATCCAAGCTACAATTTGAGGCTAATAGATGCATGAAGCTTGAGGAAGACATTGTTGCTCTAAGAAAATATTTAGAAAAAGGAAAAAGAGAAAATAGAGAAAGGACTCAAGCTAAAAAATGGCTCAAATATTTTAGATGGGTTATTGAGCACCCAAAAGCATGCAAAAAAATAGAAATCAGGCTTAGGTTTTGAGAAAGGGCAAAGCTCTTTTTTTTATGCTTCTACAAAATTATATGAACAATTCAAAGCTAGAATGAAAGTGATTTCAAAGGAATTGAACTAAAAGAGAAATCGGTTGAGGAAGAGAAAACCAAAGAAGAAAATAGGTTTGTAGTAGAAAAGAAGAATAACCAATCAACTACTGATCATCAAAAGAGAAGATAAAATTTCAGAAGAACTGATGTTGCTGGATTCACTAGGGTGAGAGACACAAAGAAGAAGATGCACAAAAGGCCACCTCATCCTACACAGAATGCTATGACCAGGTATTCTTCATATTTCTATGGATATTTCTATGCATGTAATCAATTCGGTCATAGGGCTAGAGAATGTAGAGTCATTCCTAAGAGGAGTGCAAACTTTGAAAGAAAAAAATGTTTTCTCCTTTAGTGGATATGAATGTTGTTTGTTATAACTATAATAACTTTGGTCATATAGCTAAAAAATTTAGAACAAAGTTTACAAGACCAAATGTTAAGAATGAGAAAAAGAAAGTTTTACCTCCTAAGTCAAACAAAGAATCTGAAAATAAGGAGAAGGTAGAAAAAATTGAAAAGAAAGCTAAGAAGGTGTGGAAAGAAAAAGGAGAAAGCTCCACACGATCAATGATTACATAGACAACCCTGCATGCCAAGAAGAAAAATCTATAGGTGATAGATAGTGGTTGCTCCAAGAACATGACTGGAGACAAGAGTAAATTCATCAAACTCAAAAAATGTAATGGAGGATCTATGAGTTTGGGTGATAACACTACAATAAATATATGTGGTAAAGGAATCTTAAGCCTAGATGGTAAAATCCCCACTAAAGATGTTTTATATGTGGAAGGATTGAAGCACAACCTATTGAGTGTAAGCCAAATGTGTGACAATGGTTACAAGGTCATCTTTGATTCAGAAGGATGAAAAATAAGGAAGGATGGAAAAATAGTGGGACAAGGATTGAGAACTGACAACAATTTGTATAACCTTTCTTAAGTAAAAGGTCAAACTTGTTTGATAAGACAAGCTAATGAAAGCTGGTTATGGCATAGAAGATTAGGCCACATAAAATTTGATAATATAGTGAAAGTAAGCTCAAGAGTCAGGATAGACACATGCCTAAAATAACTAAGCCTGAAAATGTCATATGCAAAGAATGTCAGTAGGGAAAGCAAACAAAGCCTAGTTTCCCAACTAAGGAGTATTCAACCACTAAGCCTTTATAGCCGGTTCATACTGATTTGTGTGGACCTACAAGGACACAGGGACTGCAAGGAGAAAGGTACTTCATGTTGCTAGTTGATGACTACACAAGTATGACTTGGGTAACATCTCTAAGAGACAAGTTCCAAGCATTTGAAAGATTTAAGATATTCAAGAAAATGGTTGAAAAGGAAATAGGTAGAAGAATCAAATGCTTAAGGTCAGATAGAGGAGGAGAATTCACATTATTTGAATTTGTTGAATACTATGAGGCACATGGAATCAAGAGATATTTCTCAATACCAAGAAATCCATAGTAGAATGGAGTTGTAGAAATAAAGAATAGAGTGGTGTAGGACATGGCTAGAATAATGTTGAAAGAGGAGAAATTAACTGATATGTTTTGGAGAGAAGAAGTTCATACTATAGTTTATATTTTGAACAAAGTTCAAATAAGAGTACATAGTGAGAGTACACCCTATGAGTTGTGGTATGGTAGGCCTGCATTCGTAAGTACTTCAAAGTGTTTGGCAACAAGTGCTACATCAAAAGAAAAGATGAGAATTTGGGAAAATTTGAATCAAGAAGTGATGAAGGAATATTTTTAGGATATTCCACTCAAAGAAAAGCTTACAAGTGCTACAACATCAGTCTGAGAAAGATTGCGGAAAGCATCAATTTCAAAATTGATGAGAAAGTAAAGCATATAAAAACTCATGAGAATGATTTTGATGATGAACCAGACTTTGATGAACCAACAACCAGTCATGAAGAAGAAGAATCTAAGGAAGTAGAAGTTGAGAAGGCCCCTACAAATTATGTTCAAAAATATCACCTTACAGATTAGATAATTGGGGATAAAAATGAAGGATTTCAGACTAGGAGAATATTTGTAAAGAACAAGGAACAAGTAAACTTTTCTCTCCTATCTTAGATTGAACCAAAAAAATTTATTGAAGCAACAAGGATGAGAGCTGGATAGAGGCCATGGAAGAGGAACTAAATTAGATTGAAAAGAACAAAACATGGGAGTTGGTTCTTAGACCCCCAAGAAAAAATGTGATTGGCACTAGATGGGTGTTTAGAAACAAGCTGAATGAAGATGGAGTTGTAGTGAGGAATAAGGGAAGATTAGTGTGCAAGGGGTATGCAGAAGTTCAAGGCATTGATTTTGAAGAAACATTTGCACTTGTGGAAATATTAGAAACAATTAGAATGTTTCTTGCATTTTTAGTGTATAAAGGATTTAAAGTGTATCAGATTGATGTTAAATCTGCATTCCTCGATGGAAACCTAGAAGAGGAGGTCTACATAGAACAACTAGAAGGTTTTAAATTGTTAAAAGATGATGATTATGTGTGTAGATTAAGGAAAGAATTGTATGGTCTTAAGCAAGCACCCAAAGCATGGTATTCCAAATTAGACTAGTATCCATAGCGACAAGGATTCAAAAAGGGATGTGCAGATAGTAATTTTTTCTTCAAATCAGAAGGTGAGCACATGATTATTGTTGTTGTATATGTAGATGCAATCATATTTGGAGGTAGCAATGATAAAATGTGTAATACATTTTCTACACATGCAAGATTATTTTGAGATGTCAATGTTCGGGGAGTTGTCATTTTTCCTTGTTTTACAAATTGTTTAGACTTACAATGGAATATTCATACCTCAAACCAAGTATGCTAAGGAAATACTTAAGAAATTTGGTATGAAGGATAGTAGACTAATTAGTACCCCCATGATAATTGGTTATAAGTTATCCAAATCAAATGAGTCACAAAATTCAAATTAGATGTTGTATAGGTCAATGATTGGTAGCTTGTTGTATTTAACCACACCAAGACCAAATATTGTGCAAGTAGTATGTTTAGTTGCAAGGTTTTAGGCTTCACTAAAAGTGTCTCATGTCAACATAGTGAAAATAATTTTTATATATATCAAAAGTACTGTTGACTATGGGCTATGGTATCCCAAGAGCAAGGATTTTTCCAAGATAACATATACAAATGAAAATTGGGTTAGCTGTATAGATGATAGGAAAAGAACAAGTGGAGGAGCATTCTTCTTGGGAAAAAAGTTAGTTTCCTAGATGAGAAAAAAGAAAGAATCAGTCACTCTCTCCATGACTGAAGCAGACACTTAAGGACATCAAGGTAGAGTACAAAGAGCCTATCTCAATTCTTTGTGATAATTCAAGCACCATAAACATATAAAATAATCCAGTGATGCACTCTAGAATAAAACACATATCTATTAAGTATTACTTCATAAGAGAGAAGGTTGCGGACAAGGAGGTCAACATGGAGTATGTTCCCATAGGTGCACAAGTGGCTGACATTTTCACCTAGCCTCTTCCCAAAGAACAATTTGAATATCTGAGGCAGAAATTGGGAGTCATTTCTCCCACATCATATCACTGAACATTATTGATAGGTCATGAATCTAGGGGGAGCTTCACCTTTACTTCATTCATCCCTGGGAATGGAAAGGATAGATCAAGTCAGGTAACAATGGTTTTACAAATTTCTAACGACTTGATGGTTGCATAATCAAAGATTCCCACTTTCTCTTTCAATTTCTTATCAAAAGGGGAGTATATTTTGAGAGGGAGTCTACCTTTGCCATTAACTTCAAAGGAGGATAAAATATATGATGTGAAAAAATGCTCAAAATAGGAGCAAGGTGAGTGAATTGCTATGTAAATGGTTCAATTGGTACAGATCTTTAATGTTACATGTTACAATTGGTGTCAGAGAATTTTTTTAATTGTTATGAGCATTTGGTATTGCCATCAATGACAAAGGGGGAGATTGTTAGAATATTGTTGTCATTGATGTCAACAAGCAGATCAAAGGTGAGATGGAATTGATCCTATATGAAGAGTGTGTTGGAATTGATTTCAAAATGCTATCATTAATGTCTAAGAAGAGATATGGTATGTTGAGGATCTAGTTCTGGAAGATGGAGTGTAAGTTGCAAAAGTTGTTCAAAATGTTGTCATCTTTTTGCAACAATGGCTTCCAAGTGTTTGAAGGAAAATTTGGTGCCAAATTTGATGTGGGTTTTTCGAGAGCATTCCAAAGAAATGCTTGGTAGGTACAGAAGTTGAAGTATGCACTCATAAATAGAATTACTTGTGCTCTTAGATAGAATTAGGATTTTATAGTTAAACCCTAAGTGTTGCAGTCATGGCATCTTAATAGATTTTCTATTTCGTTGTTGACTATGTATTGGCAGTTGCAGGTTTCTAAAGTTATTAATTAAGCCATTAAGTTCATTGGGTCACCAACCCTCATTTACCTAGTATTCTCGATTGTCTTTGACTTGGTTGTGGTGACAAAATTCTAGTGGTGCCTTGGTGGTTGGTGGTAGTATTTTTGGAGGTTCTTAGAACTCCTATTTGTTCCACTTTAGCTAAAAAGTTAAAACTTTGGTGACATTGTATGAAGTTTCAAAACCTTCATCGGCTTCGAAAAAGTTAGCAAAACATCACTTTTTTCAGATGAGTATGTGTTAATTTGTGATTGCAACAACACAATCCTTCACATTGCATTTTCACTCATTCGTGTATTATGTATTATGGCAATATGCAATGAAACTTGATCAATGACTATGATCAATTTGAGGTTGAGGATCTGAGCATATCGCATAGTCACTTCACACCACTGTTGTGAAGAAAAGTGTTAATATGCATCCCATGATGAGTGATGGACATCAAGAGTTAGTTGATTATGTCTTCAGCTAGGACATGTGGCTATTGGAGGCTACATCACAAAGAAAATAATGGTTCCAAAGTATATATCAGCGATGTGTGATAAATGAGATGGACAACAAAGATCAAAGAGGCACATATCTAATGGTGATTGTTATGTTCCTTCACATCATGGAAATAGATGTTGATGCCCTAAGTTTTTCAATTATGATAGATGAGTATTTAGTGATAGTGGAAGGTGATGTCAAAGGTAGACAAATGGTAGTTTCCCACCAGCCTGTTAAGATCTTACAGGCCCATGCTTATAGATAACGATATAGAGAGGATGGTGTCAATTGAATGGTGGATGATCCAACAGTCATTGTTGCGATTACTCACATCACATAAATGTAAGAAAAATTCTTAAGTGATGATGCAATGATAGGGAGGTAAACCAATTACAAACACAATCTGATCAAACTCCAACCAACCTTTTTCCCTTACAACTCTATTTCATCCACTCTTCACTATTCAACCTAGTTTCCTTGTAGGTCTCCAAATTAATGTTTCCACAAATATCTTTTAGAGAAGGCCCTCAGTCATCAAAATCCTCACCTTTTTAGACCCCCATTTTTCTCTCACAAAACATAACTCAAAAATTCAATAGGTCCCTTTAGACCAACTCCACCAAAATCGGGTTTCTATGTTGTCTAGAACCCAAATTAGGTCTCTTTTACAAAGGACCACCCCTCTAAACCTTCTAAAAAGTCCAAATAACTACCTAAAGACCTTTTTCAGGTCTCAAAATCACTAGATCACCAACTCCTAAGAAATTGGAACACACCCTAATGCTCTGATCCACCAAACCCTAGCTTTAGGCCCTTTTAGGCTAGGAACAAGGAGGGTTATTTAAAATCAATGCTCTAGACCTTCTCTCAACCTTCCACTACTTTAGTCACACCAAAATATACCTACACTTGCTCAAAAATCCATTACCTAGCCTTTGGCAACACTATTTCATCAAACTCTCACCCTAATTCACCATTTTTAATCCAAAATACACAAAATTATTAACTAGGGCATCAAGTCTGGACCCTCAAATGTCCACCCCTACTCTCTCAACCATGAAAATAAATAATTAATACTATATAGGGATCATTCAAATTAGATACAGTGGGTACAGTTAGTGGTATGGCCCTTCAATACATTTTAAAGACTTTCAAACCCTTAAACAAGGTTATTCTGACCTGTTTCAAAAAAATGAATTAAACACCCTCCAAATTCAATAAAAAGTGCTCAAACCAAATTTAAATAGAAGTTAACTCATGCCTCAAACAAATTAAAAATATTTTAGAACAAGCTTGCTTCTGTACAGTACCATATAGGCCAAGAATTAGCAAAATTACACAGAAAATCACAAAAACAGGGGTAAGTTTTATTGATTCTTCGCTTCCAAACTGTCAAGAGAGATTTACAAAAAAAAAATCACATATTTATACCTTTTCCCTCCAAAACCAACTACCCCAAACTACAAAAACTTTCTTTTGAAATAATTGACAATTGGCATTCCAAAATTTTCCTTTTTGCAACTTTTGACAATAACATTTTTTTTACAATTTTAGCAATTTTGCATTTTTTAAGTGACAACTTTTGGAAACTTTGCAAAATTTAACTCAATTAACCCAAATGACCCTCCTATTTAGCTTAAACATCACAAATGGTCTATATTGACCTTATTTGATGACAAAACCTCAAAAACCTAGAGACCTATCACATAATCAAACTTCAAAATTGGATCTACATGGTGCCCCCACACCATACTCCTGGCCCAAAAAAGGTTCTCAATTCCCTTGAGAAGTTGAATTGCAATTTTTCCACACCATCCTTGTGATCTTCACTAGCCTCAACATATATATCTCTTCCCCTTGATTGGTTCATGCTTTGGATTTGCTATCTCCCACTTGAAGATTATTGTTTGACTATCCCTTCTTTCGGAAATGATGTCAAATCTACCAACATACCTGTGCCACCCACACCATGTACTATATTTCTCCTTGCCTCAGCTGCATACCCATATTCAGTCACATACCCTTTCCAAACATTCTTCTTTACTCCATCTTTTTCCTCTACCACTATCCCTGAATTCTATGCCTCTATATCCTCTGTCTCATCAAACTTGTTAACCTCTATTTTGATTGCAATTGTCTGGACCTTGCCTCTTTTGTTGTCACAGGACATATCACTGTTCCAACTAGGATTCCATTATTCTCTTTTTGTCCAACTTGTGGCTTCATACTCATCTGACCTCTGACCTTCTCTTGGATTGTCTTCATCAAATTTTCATCATCTTTTTTCTGCAAAATTAGACTCCTCTTCAAGTTGTATGTCTTCACATTCTCTGATACCAATGCATCTACTGCCCTAGCATTTGCAATCTCTACAATGGTTGCACATTCTATATTCTTTTTTCCATCAAGCTTCATGTACTCTTTCCTACCAAACATAATCACCTTAGCTAACCTTGATTGACCCTCCACATCACCTTGCAATGGAATGAGTGTAAACCTAATTCTATTATGCTCAATCTAATAACTATTCCTTCTACAATCATATACAACATGCTTGTCATATTGCCATGGTCTTCCAAGCAAGACATGACAACAGTCCATTGGCACAACATCACAAACAACTCTATCTTTGTAACCTCCAATACTAAACTCAATCATTGCTTGTTCACAAACCAAGATAGATTGACTATAATTCAACCATGAAATATGATATGGATTCTTATGAGGAAACTTTTCCAAATTCAACTTCTCTATCATTTCTTTTGAGGCAATATTTTCAATGCACCCTGAATCTATAACTACTTTGCATACCTTACCCTTGGATTTGCATGTGGTCCTAAATAAAGCTTTTCTCTACAATGCTTTCTTCTCTCTAAAGGTCTTCAACACTTTTCTTCTCAGCATCAAGGATTCTCCTATCTTTGGAACAACGAGATGGCTAGATGATTTTTCACCTTCACTTTCTTCTTGGACCAATTGCACCCTCTTATCACTTCTTCTTTCAATCCCACTTGAAGTAGCACCAAAATTTTTAGGGCACTTATTTGATGGACGCCCAAACTCATTGCAATTGTAGCATCTGCCTGCAAATGTATTTGCACTTCTACCCCCTCCAAATCTGCCTCTAGTACCCCTAAATCCACCTCTGATATCATAACTTCACTCTTTACCTTTTCCTTCACCTTCTTGTTCTTCATTTTATTGCTTTGAAGTATGAAAGGTTCCTCTACCTCTTTGATCATTGCATCTACCTCTAATGGACTTATCTTGTCTCCTTTTTACCTTTTCTTTGACTTTAATGGCTAACTGAAAACATTCTTCTCCAGATCTTGGATTTTACACAACCAATTCATTTTGAATATTAAATCTAAGACCACCAAGATACCTAGCAAATTTTTCAATCTCATCCTCTTGTCTACCTAATCTTATGGTCAACTTATAGAATTCATCAATATAAGTCTTAACATCTAATTCTTTTTGCTTCAGATTTTGGATTTTCTTATACAACTAAACTTCAAAATATTTAGGAAGAAAATCACCTTTAAGCTTTCCAACAATCCTATCCCATGAAACTATCTTTTCCTTACCTTTTTTCTCCTCTCAACCTAGTCATAATCCCACCATAACAATGCATTTCCCTTGAGTTTTGTCTTTGCTATCTTTACCTTTTTATCATCAAGTACATCTTCACACTCAAAGTGATTATCCATGGCTGCAATCCAATCAAGTAACTCTTCGTCATTCAAATTTCCACCATACATGGGAAACTCAACTTTTACCTTGTGTGTATCACCTTTAACTGCCTTTAGCAATTTATCCATTCTCTGATCTTCAGGGTCTAATTATTCTTCCATATTTGCATAAGCTTCCTCTTCCTCTTCTTCTATTTCACTCACATGACCCAACTATGCCCCTCTTCTCTGATTTGACTCCAAGGTATCAAACCTTGCTAACACATCATTATGTGACTCCAACAATCTAGCATTCCTTTCTCTCAACTCCTACAATTCTCTAGCAGTTGTATTAACCTTTAGAGGCATCTTGCCTTTCCAACTTCTACCTTTCTCTTCTTGAATCTGCAACTCTTCACCTTCCATAGATATGGTACCTACGCTCTGATAACAATTGATGCAATGATAGGGAGGTAAACCAATTACAAAGACAATTTGATCAAACACCAACCAACCTTTTTCCCTTACAACTCTATTTCATCCACTCTTCACTATTCAACCTAGTTTCCTTGTAGGTCTCCAAATTAATGTTTCCACAAATATATTTTAGAGAAGGCCCTTAGTCATCAAACTCCTTACCTTTTCAGACCCTAATTTTTCTCTCACAAAACATAACTCAAAAACTCAATAGGTCCCTTTGGAACAACTCCACCAAAATCATGTTTTTACATTGTCTAGACCCCTAATTAGGTCACTTTTACAAATGACCACCCCTCTAAACCTTCTAACAAGTCCAAATAAATATTGAAATACCTTTTTCAGGTCTTAAAACCACCAGATCACCAACTCCTAAGAAATTGGAACACACCCTAATGCTCTGATCCACCAAACCCTAGCTTTAGGCCCTTTTAGGCTAGGAACAAGGAGGGTTATTGAAAATCAACACTCCAGACCTTCTCTCAACCTACCACCGATTCAGTCACACCAAAATATACTTGCACATGCTCAAAAATCCATTACCTAGCCTTTGGAAACACTGTTTCATCAAACTCTCACACTAATTCACCATTTTCAATCCAAAATACACAAAATTATTAACTAGGGCATCAAGCTTGGACCCTCAAATGTCCACCCTTTCTCTCTCAACCATGCACATTCCTAATTACTACTATATAGGGCTCATTAAACTCAGATACAGTGGGTACAGTCAGTGGAATGGCCCTTCAATACATTTTAAAGACTTTCAAACCCTTAAACAAGGTTATTCTGACCTGTTTCAGAAAAATGAATCAAACACCCTCCAAATTCAATAAAAAGTGCTCAAACCAAATGTAAATAGAATTTAACTCATGCTTCAAACAAATTCAAAAGATTTTAGAACAAGCTTACTTCTGTATAGTACCGTGTAGGCTGGGAATTAGCAAAATTACATGGAAAATCACAAAAATAGGGGTACGTTTTATTGATTCTTCGCTTCCAAACTATCAAGATAGCTTTACAAAAAAAAAAAAAATTGCATATTTATACTTTTTACCTCCAAAAAAAACTACCCCAACCTACAAAAACTTCCTGTTGAAATAACTGACCATTGGCATTCCAAAATTTTCCTTTTTGCAACTTTTGACAATAACAATTTTTTTACAATTTTAGCAATTTTGCATTTTTTAAGTGACAAATTTTGGAAACTTTGTAAAATTTTACCCAATGAACCCAAATGACCCTCCTAGTTAACTTAAACATCACAAATGGTCTATATTGACCTCATTTGATGACAAAACCTTAAAAACCTAGAGACCTATCACATAATCAAACTTGCAAAATTGGATCTACATGGTGCCCCTGCACCAAGTGAAGCTGCGATGTGTGATGGCTATAAGGTGGATGAGATAAAAGGTTCAGATTAAAAGGAAAAATATTGAATGGTGGTCGTTGCATCAATTCACATTGTTGTTGTAAATTGAACGATTGGTGGTGTAGCGATATGCGATGGTCGTGTAAGACAAGATCAATGATGGAGATTTAAAGACCGTTTATCTGATGGTTGGGTTTTAAAGGTGTGACAATTTCAGAGGATCATGATGAAAAAAATAGAATCAATGGCCCATATTTGAATGTGAAGATGACAAACGGATAAGTCTGTGTAAACAGGGTTTCGACTGTTAAACCAACATAGTGGTGAAAATTAAATGTTCAACTACACTTGTGACCAATGTTGGTGAAGATTTGATGCATAGAATGGAAACACAGATTGCTACAAAGGATGGAATTGAGATCAAACCAAATAATCAAAAGGATTCATTAATTGCATATCTCATATTAGGGTTTGACAGAGAGTGAATAAGGGAAAATTCTCTATAACTAAATTTAATGTTGTGCGGCTCAATGTAGGAGTATGAAAGTGGAGAAGATATTTTGGAACCCTATTAGAAGATCTGATTATGGTAGAGAATCTCGTGGAAATCACCATCAGTTAGTAGCTACACAAAATATATGCTCAAATAATGGACTTGTGATGCAGAGTTAGGAGACTCAACTTTACTCAAATTGGCAACCTGCCTTCAAGAGGCATCTAGAAAGATTAAAATGATCATATAAAGTAATTCAACCAGTCTTCCAAGTTCAACAATCATCAGAAGCACAATTTCCCAATTTCACTCCTAAACCCCAGTTTTAGTGCAAACCTAGTTCAGGCATTTTCACCAATATTTTCCAAAACACCTAACAAACTCAAGGATGATTAAGATACCCTTTTTCAAGTTATACAACATATAGGAAAACCAATATCAATTCTTTTGGACAAATTCAAAGATCCAATACTCCTGCCATGGAAAAGGCTAGTGGATTAGCCCACTTTTACAAAGAAGGTACCCTTTAAACTCCACCAAACCTTATGAAACCTTGGGCAAGCAATTAAAATGCACAAAAACTACTAAATCCACCACTAGTTTCCAGAAATAACTCTTCCAACATGGCAAACCCTAAAACCCTTGATTCTAGGTCTTCAAAAGGAGGGTTTATTGTAAATCATACCTCCAGGCCTTTCCAGACCCTACCACCTGTTCAAAAACTCATAATTATGCCTACAAAAGCTTCAAACTTCATTTAATATGTTATTTCTTCCAAAAAACTCATAAACCATCCTTTAGTTCCTTACTTTCACAAGGAAAATCACCCAAATTCAACCTAGGGCAACACCCAAAACCCACAAACACAATTCCTCTAACTTGTAAATAGTTTGGAAACCTATTTTATAACAAATGGGGTCATTCCACCGAGTTACAATTGCTACAGTAGGTGGAATTCCCTAAAAACTCATTTTATTACTCTCAAACCACCAATTTACACCAAAACAGGGTAGTTTCAATAAAACATCAATAAAACCCTCTAAACTCAATGAAAATTCACAAAACCACTTTCAAATGAAATATTACACTCTCCTCTTTCCAACCATAATAGGTTTTATCCCGTACAGGTTGTACAAAGGTCGTACCACACGTTTTAGCAGCAAATTTACACACAGAAATTTCTAGAAAGCAGCCTTTTTTTCATTATAACTTCAAAAAAAATGATTCAACAACCATGCCTCAACCATGAGAGGATTATTTAACATCTAACCACCCTTACAAACATCCTCCATATGAAATTTTAATTATTTGGACATTGGAAACCATTTTTTTACCAATTAGACCCCTAATTGCCTAGTTTTGCACTTTTAACAATTTGTTGACAATAAGTACATTTTTATGCAACCTTTTGCATTTTTTGAACTAAATAACATCAAAGACCCCTAATTACATCATTAATGGGCTCAAATGCCTTATTAAATCATTAAATGACCCAAATACCCCCTATTTCCTAATGTCTTCCTTGATCTTTAATTTTGAAAATGTGTGTATTGGGTGCTCCTGCACCAACTTGTAAGTAGTTGTATGTGTGTAAGTTGAGAGAAGAAGTGTGAGTACATATAGTAGAAGGTATGTTGGGCTCTTGTGGTGGAAAAAGAATACACTGAAAAGAAAAGTGAGAGCTGCAGAAAGTGTATGAGGGTTCATTAAGGTGGACATAGAATGCAGTAAGAGAATAAGAGAAGAACGGAGTAGAATAGAAGGGTGCAGAGCAAAGGAGAGAGTTGTTGTAATAGAAGTAGAAAACTTGAGCAGTTGCAGAGAAAGCTACAACATTAATATGTGTTCTTAATGAACCAATTGTAATCATCTTGTATGATGTAAATCTGATTGGTTGGTACCATCAAATAACTAAGTTGGTGCTAAGAATAGGGGATTGGTGTCTCCTTAGGGTTGGTTCCCTTAAAAGTTGTAAAAAAATGTTTATTTGTGAGGCTGGATTAGGATAGTAGCTCCTAGCAACACTTTCTCATTGTGGTTTTTCTCATCTTGTGTTATGTGTTGTTAGATTGTGTGTTTTCTTACATTTCTATATTTCTTGTTTCAATATGCACACTAAGTGTTTAAGTTTGTCTACTCTCTAAGTTAAAGGGTTAAAATTTTATTATCTACCGATTCACACCCCTCTTAGTAGATTGTTGTGTTCCAATAGATTAGGTAGAGGGTTGGTAGTTGTGACATGACGAGGGGTGGCATATGTTCCTTGCATGTTAAGGCTTAGGGTATTTGGTTGCACATTTATGCAAGGTTTTTGGAAACCTTGTTGTTGCTCAAGCAACATTTTTTGGTATGCTTGTTGTTGTTTTTGTTGTGCTAATAGCGCCTATTGTTGCACTATTTTTTTTGTTGCATTATCAACGCATGTTGTTGTGTGTGATGTTGTTGTAGGAAAATAGCAATCCCCTACAAGATATGAAACAATGGTATGCTAAAATGACACCAATCCCCCTACAACAACATAATGCACAACAAAAAGCGTTGATAGTGCAACAACAACAAACAATGCAACAACATATGCTATTAGCACAACAACAACAACAACAAGCCCAACAACAAGTTCTATTGGTAAAACAACAACAATAAGCATACCAACAAGAGTTTCTTGAGCAACAACAGGGTTTCCAACAACCTTGCACAAATGCACAACCAAATTCCTTGATCCTTAACACACAAGAAACATATGCCACCCCTCATCATTTCACAACTACCACCTCAACAACAACCTCAAAAACCACCTCAACAACCCCTCAACATATCATCACAACAAAATCCATCACACCCACCTCAAAATCCAAACACAACAACCCAATATAGCATCAAGTTGTAAGAAGCACAACAAGCATACCAAAAGGAATTGCAACAAATACAAGCACACCAAACACAAGAAAAAAAACAAGCACAAGAATAATACCAAGCATAAAAACAAGTACAAGCACAAGAATAATACCAAGAACAAAAACAAGCACAAGCACAAGCCTTACAACAACAAGCCTATCAACAAGCCCTATAACAACATCACACACAACAAGTGCTGATAGTGCAACAACAATAATTAGCACAAAAAAATGCACAACAACAAGTGCTATTATCACAACAACAACAAAAACAACAAGCCCAACAACAAGAGTTGTTGACACAAAAAAAACAACATGCATACCAACAAGCAGTGCTTGAGCAACAATAGGGTTTTCAACAACCTTGCACAAACATGCAACCAAATGCCTTGAGCCTTAACATATAAGGAACATATGCCACCCCTTTTCATTTCATAACTACCAACCCTCTACCTAATCCTCCTCAACTACCTCAAGATTCTCAAGAGGGAGGTTGCCAAGTAGAGGATGCAATGAACAATTTCAAAGAGATGACCCATGACGAGTTACTTGAATTGATACAAGATCCCAACACCCACAAGATTTTCAATACCTCAATGAAATTGAATCCCACTCAATACATGCTAGAGTTGGAAAAAGAAGGGGCTAAACTCCCTTCCACTTTTGATGTGAGCACCATTATTGAGCAGCCTTTGGGTACAATTCCCCACACACCTTTCACACCATCTTTTCCAACCATAGTCCGACCCATCTCCCAACCACCACCATCACACACACAAATTCAACATATGATCACAAAAGGGAGTTCACTACTTCAAGCCCTTCAAGGGCACCCACTTGGAAATAATAAAAACTTGGAGGCCAACATGATCTTTGGGTATTTTCCAACACCATCCCATAAGACAATCAACAACCTTATGTGCCACTTATTTTCCATGACAAGAACAATCCATCCACTTTTTGTGCCACACCCACCTATACCCTAGATACACATCTCTCTTCCCAAAATGTGCTCGCACATGTGTGAGCACATATCCCTATTGCTTCCATTATCCTTGTGACACTTGTCACAAGGCTATTGATCCTCATTCTAGTCCTACATTCCCCAATTTCACTTCTTCTTCCAACCCTTGAGTCCTATAAATAGAGGGCTTCTCTATGAAGAATGGATCCACTTTTTCAAGCCAAGGCATTAAAATCATTTTCATCCATCAATCATCCAATTGTTGTCATTATCTTTGAAGGAAATTTGCTTTTACCACATCCATTTGAGATCCACAACTTCATGCACAATTACTATAGCCATTTTTATCTACATCTACTTGTATCTTCATCATTTTAGCTTGAATTCATCACCACTTTGGAGAAATTTCATCACATTGCATCAAAAATCTTGGAGCATATCAACTTGTGATTGGGAAAAGGCCATTTTCCATGACAAAGTGACACCAATTGCCCTATGGGATGGAGGTTTTAGCTTCTTAGATATGTTTACATGCTTTCATTTTCTTGTCTTTCATGCTTTGTTTCATGTTTTCATATCTTAGAATGATCAAGAATCTCATAGGGAATGATTGTTTATTCTTGCTAATGTGACTAACCTTGTTTGTTTTGTCTATGTTTAGCTAGGTAAGGATAATCATTCACACTTACTATACACTTTTATTGTTTAGAAATTTGTGTTTGCACTATAAATAAACTAGTCAACCTAATCAAAATATATCTATAAAAAAATTATATATTTTTAGAGCTTTCTACAAAGGCCACCTTGGTATCACACTTTTTTATAATAGAGTTCAAACCTCTTAATAGAATCCATTTGAGCTTCAATAGCTACTTTTTTCCTAAGTCACCAAATATTTCAAAAATGATTTTAATGAGACATATGTGTACTTTTTCATGTCTTTATTTAAACAATATTGATTTTTTATTTAACTTAGTATTTATGTTTGAGGATTTGAATCTTTTACTATGGTAGACATGTTTCTCATTGTATTATGTGAATTATTTAATCTCCCTTTTGTTGAGAGGGTAATACTTGAGTCCTAATTTTATGTTCATATTTAAACAAGGTAAATTTCACGACATGCAATAAAAAATTGTGATTGTAGAGATTAACTTCTAAGTGAGATGTCTTATAAGTTAGGTCCAATATTTTTCTAATATAAATTATTTCTACAATTAATCATATTATAAATGAAACTAATAAATAGTGTAACTGTACTTGCACTTAACCTTTCGTAAACTATTTTTAATAATGATTCATTAATATGAACATTATTTATATTTTCTATTAGAATTCAATTTAATAATCATATTAATTATATTTTTTTATTAAAATTCAATTTAATAATCATATTAATTATATTTTTTATTAAAATTCAATTTAATAATCATATTAATTATATTTTTTATTAAAATTCAATTTAATAATCATATTAAAAATACTAAAATAATTTTCAAAAGATAATTCATCTTTAATTTAACTTTCTTCTTTTCAGAAATCTTTTCTAGTTTAATTATTTGGAAGTCAATATTACCATTCAAATTGTTAGGTAAAAGGAGTTGTTAAATTAACTACCACTTAATTTTGAGTATAGTGTTGTAAAAAGTGTTCATGTAGATGATAGTGGTGGCATCTAAGGAAATTTGTATTTAATCAAATATTATTCTAAAAAACAGTTACTTTTATTAAAAAATAATTTATGTTAAAGAAAAGCTGACTTAGATGCATTGCAATACACTATGTAAAAAATAAATATTATTTAAGATAAATACAAATTTACCAATAACTTGTCCATGCCAAATTTTTAGTAAGGGTAGACATTAGAAACTAGAATAATGTATTAATTACATTTTCTTTAAATGAGAAAAAGGTTGACAGAGGTTTAATGATGTTTAAATTTATATATGTGTGTGAGCTTTTGGTTTACACTGTATATTTGTTGTTGGATATTTTGGAGCATACTTAATGTAAATTGAAATCTCGCATACATGTACTTCACATATTATGGAAAACTCATATTAACTAGAATATAAGTTTTTAAGATGTGTTTATGGATAAAATTACATAGTATTTCTTGCATTATTATTTTAGGTTGCACTTCATAATCTATCATCTATGAGAAGATCATTTGATAATCTAAAATATTTTAAAATTTTACATTAAAAAGACCTTTAAATTTAATTGATATTTCAAATTCTAATTCTAATGTTAAAATTTAATCAATTAAAAACAATAATTTATATCTAAAAACTATAATTTTCTTAAAAAATAAAATATTAAAATCTATGAACTTTCATTTGTTATACAATTTACATAAATCATTCATCCAAACAAAAATGTAAATTAATGTTCTCTTCTTTTTTTCCTTTTTTTTGCTCAATAAATCAATGCTAAGGGGCAAACACCCTAAACGGTTTTGACTGGAGCTATGAACTAGTGAGGCCACATTCGGGGGACCTCATCCCCACCATTTTGAACTGCTATCACCATATCCACCACTACCACCACCACCATATCCACTGCCGTTACTTCCTTTGTTGACCCCACTGCCACTTTCTCCCTATGGCATTCCCACTATCCACCGTGGGATTCAAACCTTAGACAACCCAACTACTGCCCTCACAACTTAATCGTTGCAATGCGGGGTCAACCCCCATTCTCTTCTAATTTTTACTAATACATATATCATTAACATTTTATAACAAAATAACATTTACTAATATTCATATCCTTCTTTCTTTATATTTCTAACGTATTGTTATAGTATAATATGACATTTCAATTTCAATTTCAATTTCAAGATTAAATGTTAAGTGTTCTTATAATTTTAAAATATATTGTATAATTTTATTTTTATCCTAGATTTACCATGAACAATCTAGGTGGTGGGCCTAGCTCAATTGTCTAAAGCATCTTGTTGTAGGTAAGAGGTCACGAGGTCTAGTCTCCCCACCATCCTCGTGGTACTGGAGGCGTGTCGTGCCAGTGTCACCGGTCACATGAAAATAATTTACCAAGTGAACATGCAGACATACCATGAACAACCAATTTATTATAAATTAGTATTTTTATAATATTCAATAAACATATTATTCAATATTATTTCTAACATCAATTGTAATAATCAATTTATTTTACCAACCCTTTTTTTTTCAACCATTATTTATTATTCTTAAAACTTTTCTTCAATCTCTATTAAAATATGCCATTTAAATTCCAAAATGAATTGAGTTATATGAAAATCAAAAGAATATATATAAGATAAAAAAACACATATTCACAAAAAAAGGTTGGGTGATAGAAAGACACACCCCGAAGTCACATGGCATAAAGTCACTTGCTCCACACCCAGAAAGGAGAAAACATTATAAAAACAATAAAAAAACTGCTAAACGACCATTGTAGTGCCAACAAAGAGAGGTGGGTCCTTATCATCTGTCCTACCCCATACAATAGCAGGATTCAAAGTGACGTCAGGCTTATTCATCAATATATATATATATATATATTTCACCATTAAGGGTATTCTTTTGCATGATGACCGTAGTTTTAAGAGTAATATGCTTGGGAAATATGAAAGAAAAGGTGCAATTTATCCAATGCGTGCTTTTAGATACTAACACTAACTTATAGTAGTAATAATAATTCTACTTAATCATGATAAGCATTCCACAGTGGGTATATCATTGATTTCATCACAAAACATAGATTTGGTTGTAAGTTGTAAAGGAAGCTGTTATAATTTGTAACCAAAAGAATTTGCCTCGAAGAACCCAAAGGTTAAAAAGTATATATATTGAAAGCTCTAAATTTACTCTTAAAAGTTAGCTTTGGTAGGAGACAAATCAATATAAATCTTATGGCCAAAAAGCTATTTTAAAAGGACTGGAGTAGATTAATTAGCTAGACAAAAAGAGCACTCGAGTATCTAAACATTTTAATATAAAATTTTCTATGTAAAAGCACTAAAGTAGGGAATCATTTCACATGAGAAAAGTGTCCCACAACCACCTTTGAAGATTGCAACTAATTTTGATGTAAGCATGGAATAACTACATTATGGTCAAACATTTTCTATGTTGAAATGATGATGGTCAACAATATGTGATGATAACTATGGTGGACTCTTTGTCCCCAGTGACATGACATGGCATAATGCAAAGGTCAAACCCATGTCACATGGGTGTTTGGTTGTTCATAATTGCTCTTTTCTTCTTTATAGATTTCTATGTACTCAAATTTCTCACAATTTGATTCCATAACGGCTTTTAATTATGTTTTCCAACCTTCCCAAAGTTTCACATCAATTTGTCAACTCATGTCTATAGTTAGGGTTTTGTACATATGCTAGCAAGCCAAACATGTTCTTACAAAGACTAGAAAACAAAAGCTTAGTGTAGGTAAAACTCTTTTCTAATCATAGTTTTGTCATTTCTTAGGGGGTCGTTTTGGTCTAAGTGAATTACAAATCATTGGCTCCTTTTTGGGATTTCAAACCTAATTATGAATGCTAATTATTTCTAAAGTCTATTGATAATGAATTAAGAAAGTTGTGTGCTTCATTTATGCATAACATTTGTCCATTCCACAAATTACTTTCAACCTTGTGAAGAAAAAGGAGTTGATGGTGAAGATGAAATTTCTTGGCACCTTAGGAAGACTTATCTCTTAAGGTTAGTTGTGGGGAGAAGTGACTTGAATGTAAATCATTAGATATATTGAAAACTTTAGTGGTAGATTTGAAAACAAATTGGAATCTTAGAGAATTTAGAGGGTATTGTAAACGTTTATTTGATGGGAGTGTGTTAATCTTAAAGTCAAATTTTTATTTATTTATTTGATTTTGTGTGTTAATCTTTTTAGTTCTTAATAAGAGATATTATCTATTATTATCGAGAGCACTTTTGGATATAAGTATGTAGGTAATTTTAATATTAATATTTTGGATTGTATTTTATTATCTATTATTAGAGGTAGATTTTGAAAAGTTAGGATAGAAATTTTGAGAATTTAGAGGGTATTCTAAACATTTATTTGATGGAAGTGTGGTAATCTTATAAGTCAAATTTGTATTTATTCATTTGTTTTTATGTGATAATATTTTTAGTTTTCAATAAGATATATTATATTTTCATAGTTTATTATCATATTTGAGAGCACTTTTGGATATATGTATGTAGGTATTTTTAATATTAATATTTTGGATTGTAGTCTTCTTTTTCTTTAGACTGTAGGAATTGGGTAGGCCCCTTATAAACTGCAACGCATCTAGAAATTTTTTTTCACGTGCCTCTACAATATTTTTAAAAATTAATATTAGTTTCTTCATGTCTATCATTTTATTACTTTATTTTGGGAAATAATTAGAAGCCAAATTTAAATACCCACTTGATGATTTTATTTATAATAAAATGTATATTATACATTTTTATAAACAAAAAAGTCAGGCACTTGATTTAATCATCTTCACCAATTGGCTCAATGAACTTTCTATTATAAATTCATTTAGACTAGGATGAGCTTTAACTCAGCCAAGAAATAACAAACAATATTAACATTAACTCATTAACTCATATTGAATCTTAAGCAAGTTTTAAGCACACATATCTTGATATTATTGGTTGAGATCAATGATAATGATGTGTCAATAAAACCTCAAGTTAGATTATAATGAAGAAAGTAAAAGGTAACATAAGATTTTGAAATATTGTTTGTGGTCATTTGTGTTATATCAATGAGCACAAAGAGTTCATGTTATAAGTAACTTTTCATTTATCATAGCCTATTGACCAAGTTATTACCTTGAACCATCATTTCCTTCCTATTGTCTCATAACCATAGGTTTCATATAAAATCACTAAACATTTCTTATTTTTATAAAGACTTAACAAGTCTATGTTAATGTGATTTGTTTGATCCTCCATAGATTTTTTTATAAGATCTTGTTCATCATAGGTATGTGCACTAATGCCTATGTGACTAATTATAATTGAGGGTCAATAGTCATCTACCACATGTCTTATTAACTACGTCAATTATGGATCTGTTATTTATCTGATCTTGCGTAATGTTGAATTTTTTTAGGCTAGATATATAAGTGTGATGTAGGAAGTTCTAGTTGGTCATGCCTCATTGCTCAATCTATGAGCTTGCACCTTTCCATCCTCCCCATTATTCCATGATTGTAGATCTTAATGCCATGCAATTGTACCCATTAATCATAGTATAAATTTAGCATATCAATATATTCTTTGTTTAGTCCTACATGGGTGCCTATGTGGATTCAAGTTATAAAAGGATCGAAATAAATTCCTTCATGTGTCTCATTGGCTATATCAATATGGTGTGCCAATTCCATTTATTTTCAAGATCAAATATTAATTTACACCAAAGCTCAAAGGTGATCTAGTATAATTCTATTAGACCACAACCCATCATCTAGGCCCTTAATTTATAACTTGAACCCTCTATGTTGTCCCACCACCTCTTATATTGAGTCAATCAACCTTCATTACTAATCCTAGTAAATATTTTAGCAAATATGGTAAACTTAAGCCCTCTTCTTTTTCATTTCAATATGTGGCGTCTTCCTATGAGTGGGGTATGTATGATTTGAATACATCACCTATCCACTTTGAATGGTTATGTTATTTTGTTGAAATATCAATATTATAACACCTATATCATTGTGGTGTCCCCCCCCCCCCCAAAAAAGAATAGTATCATTGATGGTCCATCTAGATTAAATTATCACTATACATCTTATTTTAAAAGTTTAGGGATGAATTCAATTTTGTTCATACAACACCTCTTCCAAAAGGGGAGAAATTTTCCAAAAGGAGAGATCCTTACATTTATAATCCACCCAAGAGTGATCCATAGCCATTAATTTATATGGATATCCAATAGATAATTTTAAAAGAGCATGCCAATTAAAAGGATCCTCTTATTTGACTATTTCACCTAGATTCCTCATTTAGGTCGGGAAAAGTATTATATGTATTTTAAAGAAGCAACTATTTTTTTTTTCATTATAAGTGTATATATTAGATACTTGTCTTTTGTAAGTACAAAAGGTTTGTAGACATTAGGATTAAACCTATAGTTAAAAGTAATATTTATACTATAAAGTTGACCTAACGAAAATATTTAGAGTAACTTCAAATTTTATTGCCTCTTTTTAGATATATCAAATTTTCAATGTTTATTATCTATATTTTAAAATATATATTCAAAATAATAGACAACTACTTATCAACTATTAAAACTAGTTGAATACTTTTAGTTTTTTCTTTTTTTAATTTTAAATTCTATCATACAATTAAATTATAGATTTAATATATATATATAATCCATACCATTAATTTTAAGCTTCAACATGTTTCCTTTTAGAAAGGATTATGACATTAATAAAAGAAAAACTTGTCAATAATTAATATTCACATGTATAAGCTGATTAGGTCTATGCTATTTGGTTGCAACTCTTGTTTGGAAAATAATTATTTGGGACACCTAGTTTAAAATTTCAAAGTATTTTTCAATATTATATTGGTTATTATCAAATTCTTCTTGTTTGGACATTTTGTTGCTATTAGGGGAGAGGGGCTCATAGTGGAGCACCCTAACTTCACGTTTCTCAAAATCTTATGTGGAAATTTCAAATCACTCCCAATTCTGTACAATAGTTTATTTGGCAACTCGTGCTTCTATATTTCATTTTAGGGTCACATCATCAAATATGATGCCACATCAGCATGCTTTTTGTTGAGGTATCCAAAAAGGCCCAAAAAAAAGTGAGACCAATAGTGGTGCACTAAGTCATGTTTTATTGGTGCGCTAATGTGGCATCACATGATTTGTCACTTTGCGTACTTTATGGATAAAAAGTGTTTTGCAATTGGATATTAAGGTGCTCCACTATGGAACCCATTGAGGACTACTTCTATCCCCACTATTGGACCCTACTTCATTATGGGCCCCTCTCCCCTATATGTATTGAAAGTACTTTTTATATTAAATTGACCATTGATCAAATTCTTCTAGTTTGGATATTGTGTTGCTGCCATATGTATGGAATAGTATGATGAATTATCAACATCTTATTAAAAAAATAGTAATAATGGAATGTAGTAAAAAGACAATTGGTTCTTTATTAGATGATGTGTGAAATAAATGTCAACCCTTATAATAAATATTTTCTATTAGAAAAAAATTTTGAATTGTAATTAGAATAAAGTATCTAACTTGATCAATTTTTTTAGTACAAATTCAAAGAGGTTTGGATTCAAGAATTAATATGGTTTTAATTATTAGAGTTATTTATGGTCTATGCTTTTATATTTAAGAAATTTTAGAATTTATTGAAGCCTTAAATATTGTTTATTTATTTATTTTAATAAAATTATATATAAAATCAAATTGTAGATAGAGTATTATCATCAACACATAGATTATTTATATGAAGATCCAAATCTTTATTTAAAAATAAGAAACTTAATCATAATATACCATGTCATAAATATATTTTTATTAAGAAAGCTGACAATGTGACAATGTTACTTTAAACTCAAAATATTAAATTAAAGTCTAATAAATAAATATCACTTTTAACCTTTTGAAATATTAAATCAAATTAAATGTAATTAATATTAATAAGACAAAATACATTTAACCATTAAACCATATAATTTTAAACCTAAACTATTTGGAGAAAATGAGACATGGTTAAGTTTAGACTAGATTGGACTTCCTTAACAATTTGTTGGTGGTGTTTGAGAAGTTAGGTTTGGTCTTACTATTGTTTTGGCAGGGTCTGCCACTTTGGGACAAGTATGAGTAGGGAACTTGAATACAGAAAGAACAGAAAAAGGATGCATCAAATGATAAGAGAGTGTAAGGTTCAAAGGTGTCAGCCAAAGAAGACAAATGGTAGTAGGCAACAATTTCTTAGAGCTCGAGTGATGAGTGAAAAAGACAAAGAAGAAATCCAAATTGGCATTCATTGGTTTAGTCCCACATCCATAGGGAGAAATTTGTTGTTTGTCATTATTTATTTGGAAGATTGTGAAGTTTTGGGGAGAGTTATCAAGCAGAAATTTAGGTCAAATCAGTTCTTAAGAAGCAGCATTCTAGTTTGTGAGATGTTAGTTTTGCTGGCTTGCTTTGTTCTGCTAATGGTTTATTATGAACAAACTATCTACTTCACTAAAAACTAATGATTACCAAAAGGAAAGCTGCCATTTTCTTTTAGTGTACCCAAGAAATGCCCCCCTATTTCAATTTGCCAAATATCTTAATGCAAATATGTACACAGTCAGAACCATCTAGATGCAGGAAATGTAAATGCTAGCCCTGAATTTTTTTTAAGTGACCTAAAGGTAAGGACAGGGAATCTGCATGTGCACTCAATGTGAAGATTGCTGAAAATTGGGTTTTAATGAGGGATTAAGTGATTGTTTTTTTTCTGAAAATAGTGAAATCTGAATTTTGATAAATAATTTGAGATGCTACATTTCAAATGAATATGAAATTTAGTATTATAAATCTATTTTTAATTTCATAAATGGCAAACTTTGAGTGGATCACATGGTTATAGGTATTTTTTTTTAAAACACACTATTTTAGATAGTTAGTTCCTTGTCCTATAGTTTTGTTAAACATCTTCCATCAAGTATTTTGTTATAGATATTTTTTTAATGGATATTTTTGTTAATATCAAAGTGCATAGATCTTAAAAAATAGATCTATTAGCATGCATATTATAAACCAAAAAAAAATCATGTTTTCCAATATGTGTAAAATGAAGCATAATTTGTGATCATATATATATATAAAATTGATCAAAGCTGAATTACAAAGAAAAAAATAGCAGTTGAAAAGAGAACTATGAAGAAAAGGAGAAACCAAATAATTTCAAAGCAAAACATCTATCTATAAAATAACATATTATATGTGACCACATATATTTATAAAGTGATGAGCATAGTAAAAGATGCGTTAGAAAAATAATGCATATGTATTTGTGGCATATGAGGACATTAGTAAAAGTAAGTAATAACTAAAACCTTGATTTATTTAAACAATAGAAAATATTATATGGTTAGAAAGATAAAAATCAATTTGACATTTTAATGATATTTTCTTAGAATTTGTGATGAAATAAATATTTATTTGATATAGGGTTAGGGGAGGTTTCTCAAAAGGCCCCAATTCTTTGTACAAGAGAAACAAATAACATGGATAATGTTGATCATGGTAGAAAGTTATCATTTATTTATTTTGTTCAAAAATACATATTTTGGATTATTATTTGAAGGTCATGTTCTTAGGTCTGGAAATCCAAGACAATTCAAAGCCTAAGGTGTGACATTTTAAAATATAAATTTAGGAAATATGATTGAAGTATAGCACAATCATGTTTATGTTATATATTCTTATTGTTATTGTTCAAAATTAAGGAAGTGTGATCATATTATGGATTTATTGGTTAATGATACCTTTGTAGTTAGATTTTATATTTCAGAAGTCATTGATTGAGTCCATGCGACATCCTTGTGAAGTCATTGTTGTATTTACTATTTCCAAAAGATGTTCAAGGTGGACATCAAGTTTTTTACATTATATTATGGTTTTGGTATTGAATATTCTGATTAAATCATTTGTGGTTTTGGCCTCTCTTCTTACCTATGTATTAGAGGTATGATATAGTGTTCTCGAATCATTATTTATAAGTATGTAGGTAGTATCAAAGTACTCTTAGATTGTAAAGTGAGTGTGTCGATATTGTATCATATACATTGAAGATTAATACACACTTTTCCTCTTTCTCTAGTGATTTTTTTTCATAAAGAGCTTCTCCATGTAAATATTATATCTATATGATATTCTAATTTTATTTTTATTTCAGATTTATTCTTCTACATAATATTATTTTATGGTAATCGTAGATGAAGAAACATGTTTTAGATTTTCTTACACTTTATAGAAGATTTTATTGTAGTTGTTTCACCTTGTTTTTAAGCAATATCTACTTAGAGCCTAAATATAACTATAAAATAATTTAAATTATTTAATGTTAGATATATAACTAAAATTTACTCATAAATGGATTGTCAATCTTATTTAATAATTTCATATTAATTTGGTTAAGTTTTAATTATGGTATTCCATGTGACTATATGACTAACCAAATACTAGCAAATACCACTATGCCGAAGTTGTGACAACCTATCATGGTTTAAAATTGGCTAGGGAGAAGGGGGTTTCCAAAATTTGGGTAGAAGGGGATTCTTTGAATATTATTAATTACCTTAGGAAACTTTCCCCTCCTTCTTGGTCTATTGAAAGATTTATTGTTGATGCTCTCTCTTTGTTGAATGACTTTGATGAAGTTTATATTTCCCATGCCTTTCAAGAGGCTAATGGGGTCGCGGGTTTTTTGGCTAACCTTGAAATTTCATTGACTAGTTCATGGGAGTTTAATGATAACTTGTCGATGGAGCTTATATCCTTGCTTAACAATGATAGCATCTAATTTTTTGAAAGGATTTGATTCTTCAAGTGATCTCAAGGGATGGCGAGTTAATAATTACCATCTAATGCTGATAAGACACTAGATGGTTGTGGCAATCATTGGAAATTGTGGGAGGATGAGTTGTATGTTCAGGAGGGATTTGACCATTTTTTTTTACCTCAAAAGGCAGGTCCACAGTTTTTTTGGTTGTAATTTTATCTTTAGCATTTTTTATTATTTGTATTTTTGTTTTTTGTGGGGTTTCTTTCCTGTGAAATGCTTGGCATCATTGAAGACAGGAAGTAATAGGTGCAAGATCGAGCCCTATTCGTATGCTGAGATCAAAGCCAATGTCGATGTATGGAAGATTTTACAAAAAAGAGGGTTACGTCATTCATGGAGAATATTTCACAGGAGTTTGTCGAATCTTGGCACAGTCAGGTGTTGAGTTTGTTTGGTATGGACATCACTATAAATGAGGAGCTTATTACGAAAGTAACAGGGATGTCGACTCAAGGGAAGAAATTATTCAGAGAAAAATCCATGTTGGTGGCTAGAATGAATTTCTTGAGAGACAAGGAGAAGGAAAAAATGGTTAGACTCCAATGTGGTGGTTTTGATCACACCAAAATTAAGCCTATTTGTGGTGAGGTGGCCATGGTTCTGATATATTACTTTACCTTGGATGGGAGTTACACGGCTCTTTATAGGAACCACTTCATGCTGCTAAATCATTTCTGACATGGTAAGCTTGTATCGTTCCCTTTCTATCTTTTGTTGTCTTTGGAGAATGGGATTTTAGACTTTAGAGAGAATCCTAGAAATCCCTTCTTACATGAGGGTTTGATGTTGTTGATTGTGGAACATATAAAAGCTAAATATGTTATTATGTCCCCTATTCTTGGTAAGCCTGACAAGTCCAAGAAGAAGGCTAAGATGAATGGGAATTATTAGTTGGAGGAGGAGGAAGATGATGTTGAAATGGAAATTGAGGATGAATCTTTTGCATTGTAATGCCCCACCACGCAACCCCAAAGGAAACCAATACATCTCACATACATGGCACAATTTTTTTTTTTAAGTAACTAAAATGTAACAAAATATAACATACAACATTTGAAATAAAACTATACATGTACAACATATGACAAAGTCCCTTGGGGTTACATGACTGCATTACTTTTTGAATCATTATCATTACATGAAAGATACCAGTACATCCATAAGAATATAACATGTTTATGGACAATACATTAATAACATGAAGATACATTACTCAAGGATTACAATATTACAATGATGCTTCCCAACATGAACTAGGAAGAGTACAACAACATGGGTGAATACATCTGGAATGTATGAATACAAAGATCCATATCAAGATCCAACACTAGTGCATCTCTGGTGTCATTACAACAGGTACAACTCAATCTCAACTAGGGACCCAATGGGGTGCATAGCACGTTCCACCTGACCACATGGACTCAATAACCATCACAAGCAATAACCAATCCAAGTCAACATAACCAAGCATCAACGAACACATGACAACATTCACTTCCAAAGGCTCAAGAACAACAAGAGGGGAACAACAACATACAAGGTTGTTAAAGGGTGGAGTTTCATCACATAGGTAGCCATGGGTTAACTTGGCATAACCTTCCTAGGTTGTTGGCCCCCATCCTGGGTTTCCCTAGTAATCTCTACCAGCTGCCAGACCCCCATGCTCACTATGGAGGATCAACATACCTTGCAAGATTACTATGCAGAGGAAAGGCATATGATCTTTCCATTCCAAGCCTTCCCACTCATCCCAAGCCTAAACGATCACTTGGGCCTATGAGTGAGGCTACATTATCTGAGTTAATGTGTGAAACTACCCACACCCCCTAATCAATTAATTAAGTTATCACTTGATTAAACTCACAATGGGTTATCTTGGACCAACCACTTTGAGTGCCGACCCCCACTGAGAGCCACTCCCCCAACTAACAACAATATCTCAAATTCACAAATGACAAGCCAACTTGCACAAGAAACCAAATCCAAAAAAATAACTACACCAAGTGAGACATGCACCATCTCACACTAGAACTTCAGAGTAACAAAAACCACATTCAAGTGCAAGGCTCAAGCCACATAAACTCAAACCAAGTGTAAGATCAACCATCATCAAAGTAACAGAATCATAAAACCACTCGCTTTCAGGTGAAACAACATAAAACTCAAATAAATACTTTAGGCTTGATATGGGTTATCCAAGGCGGATCCTCCTAGGTTGCTGACCCCCATACCAAATCTTGCAAGTAAAAAAAAACATATCCCCTCAAACCTTTGGAAGACTCTCAAAATGCTAACATGAGAGTTTCCCCATCAAAGGACTAACAACATTAGCATGATCTCAAGGCTATAGAGGCCCACAGTCACAAACAAAAAAGATGGAATAAGAGTGTAAACATCGTAACGAGATCTACAATCTCAATCAAGATAATTTTTTTTATCTCATATCAATCTCTATAATCAAAATCCTCTCAATAACCATTTAGGCACAAACAAGCTTCCTTCACATAAAGACAATGTCCAGAATCAACTAAACATCAAGATCAACTAAGGTCACACATAACATTCCAAAACATCTCCATCAAGAACAAAATTCAATACTAATGATCATGCAACATTATGTCTATTCAAATATTTAAACATCATATTCCAAAATGACATTTCTTACATGCTAGCATTACTACAAGCAAAGCCATATTTAGAAATGACTAATAACTCATAAAGGAACCATCTCCATGAGATCCTATCCTATAATTAAGATCACAACATATTAAAATGTTGTAATATCCTTAGCCTACTTATTTGTCTCACAAGACAATTCACCAATAAATAATTATAAATATGAATAATAGAAAGAGCAAACCAAATCTTTTAACACTTAATCTGAATCATTTATCTTAATTGGCCTATTCCCCTATATTTTACCCTCACCTAAAATTGTTGTTCCCCTTTTAAATCCCAACTAACTATTTACGAAATAAATCAATGCACTTAATTAAATTACCTCATTCATTTTTTGTGGAAAATCAATTTCTCATTTTATAATAACTTTTGATTCACATATTTTATCCATAGTCCATTTAATTTCTTATTCAACAATAATTATCCAATTAGAATTCTTATAATTCTCTATTTAATATGGGAATAATTTACCTTTCTAAACATAAATTTGCAAGGAAATCATTCATCTTAAATCCAACATTACCGAACCTTTCAATTAAAAGGTGAAAGACTCTTATCCAGTTATGACTTTTCTCTCTTCTTGTATATGTCATCTTGAGATGATGCCATCATGATATGGTAAAGAATTTATCTTACAACTAATCTTCATTGATAAACAAAGCTCTTGAATGTATATGAGGGAAATACTAAGGGATAGGTCATTATAGTCATGATAGAAAATTGATCCATGAAAGTAACTTGTCATTGGATCCCGTGATCTTAGTTGGAATGGTCATTATGAAAGTTTATGTAACCAATACTACTTACTATCATATGATGGTAAAAATAATTAGTCCTAGATCTGGGACAAATCCTCTTACTTATAGTGAAACTCTATGTGTATATGTGATGCATTAAATCCCTCATAAACATGATCTAAATTGAATACATGAGAGCGATAACCATAATGGATTTGTATAAACTATTGGAGTATATAAGGACATATCTGACACTATCTTCATTCTAAAATTATTTTGTATTCAAGATGACAGTTTTGAGTTTTAAATATATCATTGTGTGAATGTATGTAACTTGTAATGCATTTTTGTTAAATGTAGTTAAGTTTTCTTACGGTATAATGAAAATGGATTGAGTGCTCTCTATAGACTTTGATTGAGACCATCTCATTTAATAGGATTTAATAAGAGCAAGATGATAACACTAATAGGATGAAATCCTCAAAATCTAATTGATCCATTAGGTTGAAATGAATGTATAAGTTAAAGCTAAAAGTAAAATTACAATTAAATGACAAGATTGTTGGCATATGGCTTTTTTGTTGGCATATGGTTTCTAGTGTTGTCATTGATGGCAACCCAAGTCATCTTTCTGGTCCACAAATCAAGATTCTCTCATATCGGTAGGCAGAGTAAAGATCAGAGTTTTACCAGTAGAGAAAATGAAGAATAGGGTATCTGGTTAGTATGTCGATCTGTATGCTTCACCGAATCATCATTTTTAGTTGTGGATCTCGGGAAAAGTTGTTAAGCACCTATATTACCTTATTGCTAAGTTTTTGTGGTGTTGCATTAATCGGTGTATGAGTTAGGAGATCTGACAGGATGATTTTCTATTTATTTGTTTTTGAAGGCTAACTGAGTGAATTTGGCATGTCGCGGATGTATAAGGAGTAATTGATTAATTTTTTTGGTGTTCAAGTATCTTGTTTTGGGTCCCAGCTATGCCCTAACCAACTTTGATGGGCACATATCTTATATAATTTGTGATTTGAGCCGACCGTTGGAGAATATTTCATATTTTGCTGAAGCCAACTTGGAGTGATTGAAATCTTGGTAGCAGATATATATATGAGATAGTTAATTCATTTTGAAGTGTGAAATAGGTGAAAGAGCAAAGCAAGTGTGTGCTGCAAATATTAGAAGGGTGTTTGAGAAATTTGTGCATAGCTTCACTAGTGCATTAAAGATTTTGTGATGCAAGTTAGAGCAGATTAGAGCAGAGCGGAAGTGCAGAAACAGTCAGAAAGACAAAAGATCGATTACTGAGCTTCATTGGAATTGAAATCAGGCATTTGTAGATGCTATCTTCTTAGTTCAACCTTTTGTTGTAATCACAAACATTTTGTAAGGCAGTGAGCCTTCCTTATTTTGAGTAGTGAGCTCTAGGAAATGTGCCTGAATGCATGTGCATTCCCTTTTTCTTCATACTTTTAACAAAGTATAAATTATGGATTAAACTCCACCATGGTTTTTCCCGTAACAAGGTTTCCACATAAATTTTTTGGTGTTATGGTGTTTTGATTGTCTCCTTCATGTGCTTGCATTTTTATTTCAGTATAAGTACTGTGAATGGTTTAAGATCTAGAATAAAATAAAATTATCGTTGAACACTAATTTATCCCTCCTCTCAGTGTTCCTTGAGTCCAACAATTGGTATCAGAGTAGGTTCCTCTGCAGAAGTTTAACAGGTTGAGGTGGATCTTGGGAAGCAATTGACTCTAGTGGTCTTCAACAACAGCTTGTGGTGGCTCTTGATGATCTTGATCGGTCTAAAGCAAAAGTCATGGAATTAAAAGCAAATATTTAGGATGCTGAAAAATTCATTCAATCATTAAAGGACAAAATCGACGAGTCAAGAGAAAAGAGGAAGGAACTATGTGATTAGTTGAAGCAAAAAGAAAATAAAATCTTAGAAGATGTACACCTGAATCAGACCCTAAAAGAAATAACTGAAGAATGTGAAAATATTTCTAGGAACAATGCTACTCTAAAGCTTGAGATGGAATATGTGGAAATGAAGCTAAGAAGATTGAAGAAAGGAAGAAGAATGAGGATAATATAGCCTAGTCCTTAAAAGAAAAATATGAAGAATACAAAAGAGTTAATAGTGGATTCATTCAACTAGAGATTGAACTGCAACAATCCATAAATAATGAACAAGAACTTGAAAGACAGATAATTATTCTCAGAGATGAACTCACAATTGAAAAAGAATATAAGGAGAAGTTCAAGATTAATTTTGTTAAGCTTGATGAGTTGACTAAAGGATAGAAGGATGTGAATGACAAGCAAGGACTTGGCTATTAGAGAGGAGAAAGCTCTGGATCTGAACATAATGATTCCAAACAAATAACTCAGATGAACAAAGCCAGAGGATATCCAGTAAGACAACCCAATGCTCAAAATTTTAATGGTCACTACTTTTCCTGTAATAAATTTGGTCATATGGCTTCTTAGTGTAGAAGTAAAATAAATTCAAACAACCCATCATTTCTTGGTCAATGTTTTAGTTGCAATAAGTTTGGTCATAATTCAATTGAATGCAAAATTGTGTCTATCAATGTAAGAAATGTTAAATGTTACACCTGCAAAAGATATGGGAATATTTCTAATCAATGCAGGTCAAGAGGAAATCAATGGAATGAGTGGTCTAGAAAAATAATTTTTTTGTGTTACAATTGCAATAGATTTGGTCACATTGCAAGATTCTGCAGAAACATAAACATGGATAAAAGAGGTCTGATATACCAAGGAAGAACTTCATAGAAAGATGATAAAGGAAAAGGGAAAATTATTGTGGAAGAGATAAGAGATTAGATGAAGAAAACATGGGTAAGAAAGAGTGAGTATGATGAAGAAAATAGGCCCACACCGGAAGCAACCTCTGGTAATTTCTCCAAAAATTGATCTTAGATCACTGGCCTAGGGGGAGTTGTTCAAGAAAAATCCTTTTTTCCCCCTATCAGTAGTTGGCACTGGAATGCAAAAATTGTTAGTAGTTGTGCTATCAATGTATCCATGATCACTTGTGCAAAAATTATAAGAACTAGAAGGTCCACAGATGGATTCTTCTCTTGGTGTCTGAGAAATAGAGTAATTGGAACACCTAGGGAAAAAAATTTAATGTGTCAAAGAGGTTAGGTGTGCGAAGTTATAAAAGGGTATTTGGAACCCTCATTTATCACCTTGCATCGAAGAAGAATAGAAGGAGAGCATCTACAGTAGAATTTTGGAGTAAAGGTTAATTCAATGATGAATTCATTAGGTATTCCAGTTGCTTACAAAATTCTCACTTATTCTCACTTAATTTTGTGCTCAGTAGAAAAAACTTGTTTGGTATGAAAAATGAAACAAATCAAAGGAATTGTGAATTTGGATGAATATAGCAGTAGAAAGATTAGGGATGTGATAAATATATTGTCGCTTAATGAATTGAAGTGGCTTGAAGGTGTGAAACACAAAAGTTTGGATATTTGGAGTAAATTTCCTTCTTTTGTCAATGTGAAAGTCGTTAGGTTTATCTTGAATAGATTGAATGAGGACATTCTAACTCTGGATAAACCCTAGGTCATTTTGAAAGAGATGATTAGGAATTTAACTGGATTATGCAATATTGGGGATATTCTAAAAAAGAAGTTGATTTAGAACAAGGAGGTCGAAACCCTAACTAGATAATAGGAGATCAAAGGGCTTTGATAATTTCAACAATCAAGGATCTGATAACAAGGTACATTGCACATGGAATTTCATACAAAATATTTTTTAGAAACAAGGAAGGCACAATCTTAGCAGGCACGGTCTTTATTTCTCATAAAATGATAATGGAGGATGAAGATTTCAACTTGTGCAGATTGCTAAAGGATCAATTGATGGAAAATGTGCAATTGACAAAAGAGGCAGATTACCCTTTCAGGTTTGGTACCTTGGTCATATGTCTTATGTTGTATTTTCTGAATTGTTTGTTGTAGATCGATAATGTTGTATGGAAAGAAAATGAGCCAGTTTGTAAAAAAAAAATTGAACATTCTAATGCTTTGGGAAATTGTTAGTAAGAGTATGCAAATTTCTTTAAAGAGTTGCTAGGAAAGTTTGGAGAAACTAGCATTTCCATTCCAGTAAAAGCACTTGAAGTTGGATCCTCTTTCGGTGAAATGGAGAGAAAGCATAAAATAGCACTAGAGTTTACTGATGACATCTTCCGGCACACAAGTCTCCAAAAATTGAAGGAAAAGGTAAAGAATAAGTAATTGTAGATATACCAGATGAAAATTCTAATGAGTACACTCCAAGGGATGAACCAGAATCAGTTGAACTGAATGTAGTAATGGCTGAAGGAAGCGAAGAACAAGGTACTTTATCCAAAACAAAGATATTGCAGCTTGTTTAGGAGAAATATGGAATGTAGAAGATTGTTGACATGTGGTTAGATAGACCCTCATATGAGCAGGACCTGATTGAGAGTACTCTAGGCAGTTATTTTGTGCACAATAACGTTGGATTGGAAAGTTTGAATAATGTGTTTCCTAAAGAGATTATTGAATGTATTAGGGAGGCTATGGCCTCTAAGTCTCAAGACATAAAAGAGGAAGAAATAATTCTACATTTGAAGGAGAAATTCAGGCTATCTCTTACCAAATTGAAAAGGAAAATGAATGTGTTGAGGCAATGCACAAATTTAGCAAATAACATTTACAGCTATTTTCTTCATTGGCCCCGTGTCATTGGGAAGTACAAGGAAAAGTTGGAGCTAATTGAAGTTGAGTTAATCAAAATTGGCCAGGATTACAACATGTTTCAGGATCAGGATGGTGCAGTCAAGAAAAGAATTCAAGAATTGAAGTCTAAGCATGCAAAATTTCAATTCACCAAAAACAACCTCATGGACACCTTTTGGAAAGTGAAGGATTTAACTGAATGTAGGTTGGAGCAGCTAATTGATGTTCTAAAGAAAGGAGAAAAATTAGAAGAGGCAATCACAATTCCAAAATCTCTCATTCAAATTATTAACAAGACATCCAAGAACAACAACATGATCATAATCATTGGGATTACAGTGGAAGCATGGAATAAGTTTCTTCTTGAAATGAAAGAGAAGTTCAAGATAATTTTCTGAACCAAGTAGTAGTTGCATTTCTTCGAATTTTGATCAAATTTTGAATTTTTGAAAAGAAGAGAGAAGAGAAGTGAAAAATATGCTTTTCATTAATGTCAAAGGGGGAAAGAGAGCAATGAAAAATGCCTTATCATTTTAAGGGGGAGTTTGAGTTGTGTCTTGAAGTTGTGTTTTGAAATTTTGATTCTGGACTTTGGCAGCATAATCATTTTGGTTTTGACACTTAGTCATTTTTCACTAAGTGTTGCCATCAATGCCAAAGGGGGATATTGTTGGAATATGGCTTCTAGTGTTGTAATTGATGGCAAACCAAGTCATCTTTCTAGTCCATAGATCAGGATTCGCTCATACCGACAGACATAGTAAAGATCAGAGTTTTACCGACAAAGAAAATGAAGAATAGGGTATATGGTTAGTATGTCAATCTATATGCTTCACCAGATCATCATTTTGAGTTGTGGATCTCATGGAAAGTTTTTAAGCACCTATATTACCTTATTGCTAAGTTTTTGTGGTGTTGCATTAATCAGTGTATGAGTTAGGAGATCCGGTAGGATGATTTTCTGTTTATTTTTTCTTAAAGGCCGACTAAGTGAATTTGGCATGTCACGGATGTATAAGGAGTAATTGATTAAATTTTTTGGTGTTCAAGAATTTTTTTTGGGTACCAACTATTCCCTAATTGACTTTGATGGGCACACATCTAATATAATTTGTGATGTGAGCTAGTTGTTGGAGAATATTTCATATTTTGTTGAAGCCGACTTGGAGCGATTGAAATCTTGGTAGCAGATATACATATGAGATAGTTAATTCATTTTGAAGTGTGAAATAGGTGAAAGAGTAGAGTAGGCGTGTGTTGTGAATATCATAAAGGTGTTTGAGTGATTTATGCACAGTTTCACTTGTGTATTAAATATTTTGTGATGCAAGTTAGAGCAAAGCAGAGCAGAAGTACAGAAACAGTCAGAAGGACAGAAGATCGATTACCGAGCATCACCAAAACTGAAACCAGGAATTTGTAGATGCTATATTCTTAGTTCAATATTTTTTTGTAATCACAAACATTTTTTAAGGTAGTGAAACTTCCTTATTTTGAGCAATGAGCTCTAGGCAGTGTGCCTTAATGCATGTGCATTCCCTTTTTCTTCATACTCTTAATAGAGTATAAATTGTGGATTAAACTCCATCGTGTTTTTTCCCCTAACAAGGTTTCCACGTAAAAATCTTGGTGTTGCTTGCATGTTTATTTCAGTATAAGTATTGTGAATGGTTTAAGATCTGGAATAAAATAAAAATATTGTTGAACACTAATTCACCCCCCCTCTCAATGTTCCTTGAGTCCAACAAAGATTATCTTAAATGTAGTGAGATCTACATATTCAAGGAATGGCTTATATACTTCATTGAGTCAAAGTTGTTTTGTGGTTCTTGCATTTTAAGAGAACATTCCTGGTAATAAGGAAATGAGGAACCATGGGCTACCACGATTGTAGGATATGTGAAAATAAAATGGTTTAAACACCAGTTCGATAATCCCATACTAAGGATTTCAACATAGAATATATCAACTATGGCTAAAATCCTAAAATAGGTGCTTTCCAACAAACTATGGATGCTTGGAAAAAATCTATCAAAGCATAATAGTAAGCAATGTCATAGTCAAGGCAGTGAGTAGTATGAAAAAATTCCTTGAAGAAATGTGGTCTCATGGTGATGGAATACCATTCGATCACCATGAGACCACATTTCTCTAAGGAATTTTTTCAAACAACCCATTGCCTAAAGAATAGAAACCAACCCTTTAGCCAAAATTCCCCTCCAAATTATTTTCAAGGTCCTCATCCTCATCCTCAATTTACTAATCCATGGACCCTTCCACCTTTTATTCCACTTGTTCATGTACCCACTCCTCCCTCTTCATGCCATGATCACCCTCCATCTCATAACCAAGACCACACTATACCATTGACCCCATCCCACCATAATACCATAGAGAAGGCAATGAACTGTTTGAAAAAATTCCTCAAAGAAATGCAGTCTTATGGTGATGGAATGCCATGATACATTTGTTTGTAATGGAATTCCATCACCATGAGATCCCATTTCTTTGAGGAATTTTTTCAAACAATTCACTACCTTCTCTATGCTACCATAGTTATCGTACATTTCTATGAAAACATTTTATCACATAGTTAACTGCCTTGCTGCTATGGGTAAAAGCCTAAAAACATGTGCTTTTGAACAAGCTATGGATAGGGAAAATAGTAAGCATGATAGTCAGTAATATATAGTTTAATAAGTACTCAAAAATTTGTTCATTATCTCATACATTATAAGCCATGACATGGATCGCTATTGTAGATTTCATGATTGAATAATTTCTTGTTTTATTTTTAGATGTTGGAAGTGGATACACCTTAGAATGTTCATAGGGAAATGGAGCTCGATGTTTTCATCTACTATAGAATCCTTGATGGCTCTCACAAAGGAGGTATGAGGAAAATTAATAAATTTCAATTTACATTCATTGTTATAGCTATTAGTTAGTGAAAAATCAAACCATTATTGATTCATAGTTTAATTTCTCTTTGGATGGTTTCTATAGGGCTTCAACATGCCACAATATGGGCATGTGAATATTTCCCTTGAGGAGAGAGATTATTTTGGATGGTTTCTACTGGAGATAAGTGATTATTTTGTTAAATATATCTTTTTTTATAATGTAGTTTTTATATGTTAATGTCTTTACTTCTTATTGTAATAGATAAAGCTTGACCAGGAGCACTCCTTAGCCTCAAAATAAACAAGTGATAGACCTATTGCCATCTGGATCACAAGCAAAGGGAAAGAATTTATTTTGAGAGGATGCAGAGCAATGACTTTTGATTCTAGAGCCCTTTGTTGTATGGCTATATGGAATTTTTGTACATATTTTTTATTAGATATATTTGACATTGTATGCAAATCTTTGGTTAATACAAATCCTTTTTATCAATGGTTTCCATATTTTCATTATAAATCCATGGTTCAATAGATACGACTTACGTGTATTCAAGTGTATACTTTACAACTTATGTGTATACTTTGTGACTTACATGTATTCCAATGTATACTTTGTGAATTACGTGTTTTCATGTGTATACCTTGTATTCGTGCATATACTTTGTATTAATTTGTGTATACTATGTATTTGTGTGTATACTTCAAGGCTTACATGTTTTTGAGTACTTGTGCTTCCCTTATTCACATGTATGATTGACTTATTCACGTGTATACATATTAATTGGTTAGCCCTAACATTGATCATTGTTGTCCTTCATGGTTTGTCTTGAATATTTATTGATTGATGCTAAACAACTTCAATATTTCTAGGAATACTAGTAGAGTTACAAATTACAAAATTGCACAAATTGAAAAGAAAACATTAACTATTCAATAAATGCACTGATTATTAACTTGATAATTGATTAAGAATGAGTATAATATATATCAAGAGATGAACCTTCTAGAATGTCAACTACCAACTAGAAAATAGGTAAAGCATTCCCAATACTTTGAAAGCAATAATCTACCCAAAATTGCAACAGGAAAGAAGGCTTATTTAAGATCCTTGAGCAATGTATTTCCTAATTCTCCCTTGCTCTTACATATCTCAATTCAATTTAATTCAAAGAGTTCCATCAAATGCTTTATCTAAAAGCAAAAAACACATTTTCAATTGGTATTCCATAAGATATTTCATAAAAGATTCTAGTATATTTTATCTTTTAATTGTAACAACTCAATTAAGCAAATGATACATAATCTTCACAACACTTGCAAAACATAATATTCATAGTAGATGATGAGTAGTTAACTTCTTGACACATTATCATACAAACATTTATCTTGAATAGTCTTTAAACATTTACAACATAATCCTCACTGTATAGAATGAATTGTTATGTTCTTGATCCATCACCATATAAACATGTCAAAAGATGTATATGTCAACTTTTTGCAATATTATTTCTTGTATAGGAAATGGACTTGGCAGAAAGCTTTATAATTTATAATACAAATAATAAATGGAATCAAGTATGGAAACTTTATTTATCACACCAAATAATAAATGTACATGAGAGCATCACTTGTTTCTCTTAGACTCCAATTTTCAAGCTGAGCAAATCATTTCAAATGAAAATGTCAAAATTCTTCACAACCAAAGTTGTTAATTGATGAAAAATAAAATATTTCCAAGTTCCACCATTGTACACATTTACAATTGGTTGTATATTATTGTAAGGGAAAGGAGGACAATTAAAAAACATCTTATGCTTGCTAGACTTGAGGATGATCATATGCTTTTTGTGTGGAAAACTTAGAATTCTCAATCGTCGTGTGTATGTTTCTCTTTTTGATTGTTTTGCATGCCATCAATAGGGATCGAGCCAGTTGAACGTAGCTCTGAGTGATTCGGCATGTATGGGTGCAAAGTGGACCATGCTTGGCATAAACGTACCTATCCAGATGCAATGGAGCAATTTTTTTGGTCACACGAGTTACAAAATGAAATTTGCAACACTTTGCAACTTTACACTACTTGCATTTGACACTTTTTCTATCAAGTGAAAATTGGACACCACAAGAACATGACTCTAAGTTAACAAAAACCTAGAGAGGTTATTGTAGAGGGTCCTAATGCAATCTCATAGGCTCAGACAGAGAGTTCATAAGCATCACATTTTCTGAGTAATAACCCATCAAAGGTTTCTGCCCTTTTGCACTTTGGACCCTTAAGGAGGGATTGAGCCAGTTGAACGTAGTTATGAGAAATTCCATGTGTTTGGGAACAAAATAGGATCATGCCTAGCATAAATGTACCCATCCAGACACATAGGAATGGTTTGTTTGGTCACATGATTTACAGAACGAAAGTTGCACCACTTTGCAACTTTACACTATTTGTATTTGACACTTTTTCCATCAAGTGAAAATTGGATACCATGGGAAAATGACTCCAAGATAATAAAAACTAAGAGAGGTTATTTTAGAGGATCCCAACGCGATCCAATAGGCTCAAACAAAGAGTTTGTAAGCATCATGGTTTCCGAGTAATAACCCATCAATGATTGCTACCCTTTTGCACTTTAGACCCTTAAGGGATTGAGTTGGTTGAAGGTAGCTTGGAGTGAAAGAGGACCATTCCTAGTGTAAACGTACCCGTACAAACACATTGGAGCAGTCTGTTTGGTCACACAAGTTGCAAAATAAAAACTGCACCACTTTGCAACTTTACACTGCTTGCATTTGACACTTTTTTCATCAAGTGAAAACTGGACACCATGGGTAAACAACTCCAAGATAACAAAAACCAAGAGAGATTATTATATAGGGGCCCAACATGATATTGTAGGCTTAGATGGAGAGTTTGTAAGCATCACGATTTTTGAGTAATAGCCCATCAAAGATTGTTGCCCTTTTACACTTTTGACCCTTAAGGGATTGAGTCAGTTGAACGTAGCTCGGATTGATTCCACGTGTTTGGGTGTGAAAGAGGACCATGCCTAGCATAAACATACCCATTTGGATGGGTTGGAACAATCTGTTTGGTCACACGAGTTGTAGAATGAAATTTGCACCACTTTACAACTTTACACTATTTGTTTTTAACACTTTTTTCCATCAAGTGAAAAATGGAAACCACAGGAAAAGGACTCCAAGATAACAAAAAATGAGAGAGGTTATTGTAGAGGGTCCTAACATAATCTCACAGACTCAAACATAGAGTTTGTAAGCATCACGGTTTTTGAGTAATAGTTTGTCAAAGATTGTTGCTCTTTTGCACTTTGGACCCTTAAGGCACTACTGAATTTGACACCATTTTCCGATGGACGTTCATCGGTCATTCGACAAATCTTTGTCAGACAAGTGACAAAATGATGAAAATATTTTTGTCGCTATTTTTTCGTTGAAAGGCTGAGGAAAAATTAAACATCGAAATAATGGCATGGATTCGTCGGTCGTTGACATCATAAAATGACTCAGACTTTCGTCAGAATATTGACGAAAAATTTGTGTATTCACTGACGAATTACACCAGAAGTTCATCGCCATTTTGATGAAATGGGCAAGGAGTAGCGTCAAAAAAAAATGAGACGTCCGTCACCATTTCGACGAAATGGGCAAGGAGTAGCGTCGAAAAAACACCAAAAGTTCATCGAAATTGTGACGAAATGGGCAAGTAGTAGCGTCGAAACAACACCAAAAGTTTGTTGAAATTGCAACGCAATGGGAAAGGAGTTACAATGAAACCTTCATCACAACTATAGCAACTTCATCAAACCTTTTCTACGATTCGTCGATGGGTTTCGTCGAAATTGCGACAAAACAATGCAATTTTTTTTTTTTAAATATTCGTTGAAATGTTCCATCGTAGAGACTGATGACTGGTCATACATATAGACTACATATTGTTTTGATGCTTCAAACGATGCATTTTTTATATTGAAAAGTGCATTACCTTATTGAGCTTCTCTTTATTTCGAGAATAGTTTAATATTCTCTACTTAACAAGACCAACCACGTGACAGTGGAAGCTCATTTGGACCCTCCCCCCCCTCACATCACTCTCAATTCCCCTTACCCAATCATATAACATTAATGATTCATTCATCCATTAATAACATATAACATTCATTCATTCATCCATTAATAACATATAACATTCATTCATTAACATATAACATTCATTAATTAACATATTCACATTCATTCATTAACATATAATATTCATTCTTTCAGTTTTTTTATATTATCAAAAACATGGTTGTCATGATATGATTACAATCACTTTTTTTTTGTGTCTTTTTTAAAACTACATAAAGCTGAAGTGGAGTATCATTTTCTAAATCAATATTTGTCCCCCATTTAGTTGTTCTTCCCTCTACTCATGATCTTAATGTACACCTAGTCATCTACTCATGACGTGGACGCCGCTAAGGGGGGGTCTGCTGCAATAAGAAAGAAATGTTAAATTGATATGTTTTATTATTATTGTTACAAGTATTTCATTAATTAAAATAACATTAGAGTGGTTCTCTTTACCTGATGGGTCCACATCATGTTCCTGAACTTTTGTTATAGACTCATGCTCAACATGTTGAACACCTCTAAATCCTGATCTGATTTGAAACACGAAAGGTTACATTAATTAATACACCAATTAAAATTAAATATGTTTAAGAGAACATGAGGGTGGTCCTCTTTACCTAATGGGGCCACATCATGTTCCTGATCTTCTCTAGCCTGATCATGCTCAACACATTGATCACACTCTACATGCTCTAAAGTTGAAACATGAAAGGTTACATTAATTAATACACCAATTGCAATTAAATATGTTTAAAAGAACTTTAGAGTGGTCCTCTTTACCTGATGGGGCCACATCATATTCCTGATCTTCTCTAGACGGATCATGCTCAACATGTTGATGACACTCTACATGCTCTAAAGTACCGGGATGCACACCATGACCTTCATGTGCACATTGTGCTCCACCCTCACCAGGCTGCATTCCAATGTCATGTGTAGTATTATCATTGCTTGAATGTTTAAAAAAAATAGGCATGTAATTACTTTATGGTGGAAATTAATATTGAATAGATTGCACAAGTATTCAATTTTAAATAAACTTTATTGATTTTATTTACTTGTATGTCGGATGCAATGGAAGATTGTGTTTGCCCAGTCAAGACTCTTAGGTGTTGAGCCACGACTCCATAGCCTTGATGGAAGACAATCTTCAGGTCCTCTTCTATGGGAACTATGTTGAATTCAGAGCCCTACATTTTTGCATAAGATCATGAATTTTTCTTCTATGGTGTGATAAAACCAAAATTGTTTTCAATTTATTATAATTTGAATGCAATATTTCATTTATTGATACTTACAATTCATGCGGCTAATTTCATATAACCACTAGAGCCAGGTTTGTGTTTCCCATGCTTTTCTAGTCTTGCCTTTGTTGCCTTCGATGTGTTGGGAAGCCTATGAAAATTTTGAAATATGTTAGGTTATGTAAAAAGAAAGAGTAATCAATATATAATTACATTGTTGATAGTATTACATACCTTCCTTGGCCCAGTGGTGTCTTTCCTTTTTTCTTTTCAGCCTTCTCCTTTCCATCGAACACCAGGTCCTTCCACTCCCTCTCCGGAATCATGGGGGGACGCTCATAATTTTTGTTCTTCTCTAAATGTGACATATATTGGTCCCACACATACTTTAGATAGGTATCAGCTTTCTTAAGGACCTTGGTTCGGTTGAATTTTTTATCACCGAACAACACAACTAAATGGTTAATGAACTCATATTTTGAATCTTGATTTTGGGAATTCCACCGTGTACATATGGTGGGCTCGAAGAGATCCAATGTAATATCACTTAGATGTTTATAAAAAACATCATTTCCTACAAAATGATCATAGGATCAATAGTCTAAAAAGAGTGATCAATAAGTAAATTTCAATTGGATAATATATAATAATAATTAAAAAAATTTAAAGTACCTAAGACCTTCTCTATCTTTATGGGAATGAAATCCTCAATCACCACAAGTGTGACCGGAAATATTCCCATACTAGTAATACGAGGAGATCTAGGAAATGCTACTACAACATCACCAATACTAGTGGCCTCTACATCCCCAGATACATGTCCTGACGCATGTTCTAGTATGTGTTCGCTACCAGAGGGTGCATTAATGGATGCCTACATGGTATGTGTTGCCGACATTTCAGATGAAAATATAGGCACTAATGACGGGGTCAGATGATGTGATGTATGCGTAGGAATATTAGGATGGACACTTGTACCAACCCTTACTCCTTGAGCAGCACTTGCAGTACCCTGATCATGAGGAGGCATATAACCTTGTAAAAATAACACATATTTTAGTTCATGACATAAAAGAATACAAATTATAAAACCATGAATGAACTTATGTTATAATTAAATACCTCATGATAGCTTGCAAGTTTTGTAATCTCTCAGTCAATATTTTAACCCTCTCTCTTATCTCATCTGTTTGAGGCACTATGAACATCAACTTAACCATTTCTTCATTGCATTTTTTTTGGATCTTCTTTATCGTATCGAGAGGGTTTGTTGAATAAGCGATGTCATCATCACAAAATATTGACTGCACCTCACTATGGATGCTCTCCTCTACTGCTAGTACCTTTCCTTGATTAGTCGACTGCAACAAGAATATTAAAAAAATTATCAAAATTAACCCAAAAAACTTATGAAAAAAACATAATAATAAAACATTTTGCTTGTATCTAATTTCTACAATTACAATGAGGTAAACATGTTAGGTAGAAGCGACTGAAGATACATCACGATCTGTGCTCTGGGCCAGAGCCTTCTCCATACGATCAATGTCCCCCTGTGAAAAAAATTAAATATAAAAAAACATTACTGAAATGAAACCAATAGACTTACAAAAAAAAACCTAAGAATAAAATGGTATATTGGAGTCATTAATTGGAGGTTGGGTAAAATGGTACATAGTACGTACCACCCCCATAGTAAATGTGTGTAACTAAGCAATTCAAATTGTAATCAACTAGCAACTCTTCCCCTGCAGTTATTGATTTTATCGCACATACGAATACACGATTTCCCTCGCGCGCCTCAAATATGCAATTGGGTTGCTTATTTGTTGACCTAGGTCATGTACTGTTTATAAACCCTACAATATTCCCTAATGCTTTTGGTCTTCCGTCAATGTACATAGCCACTCCTTTATTTTGATCCTTATCTTTTAGTTGTATATAATTTGCTGACAGTGCATACCTACGCATACTTCGTGTATATTGAACCAGTTGCATCCAATCTTTGTAACTGTAACAGGGTCCAACATACTCCATCAATTTAGTAACTTTGTCATAACAGATGTAGTACCCCTCCATTTTGCTTATGTTTTTTGATAGTATGTTTCACTTTGATAGACCTTGATACCTTGTTTTGATGTATTTGATCGTTGAGTGTAGAGCAATGGTGGATTTATTTTATGATGTGATGATACACTGTTTGATGGTAATTATTTCTAACATGCTTTATGTTAGCATAGATGTTTATTTGAGATGATGTGATATATATGCTTATGGTAGATTAATTGATGTTTATTTTGTCGATTTGATGTGATATGTATTGGTGAGGAGAATGGAGTTGCATCACTCACTTGCGAGTGCCCTGTGATTTCTATGATTTTCTCCTCACGGTGTGTTTGAATCATGGATTATATATATATGTATGTTATATGTTAGATTGCAGGATTGTAGGTGCATGACACCGACTCCACCTGGTTTCACAAGTCTAAGCATGTCCAGACTCAATAGTAATGTTGATTGGGAGGTAGTAACGAGGTTTTTCCTAGTCTAGCCTCAAACCTAGTTATAGTATGTCGTCAGTTTAGGTCTGGTATGATTTTGTTTGTCTCGTCTATGTCTGTCTTGATTATTTGTTATGAAAGGTTTATTTTGTGAATTTCATGTTAGATTAATGTTCTTTATAATTTAATGCTTATTTAAATTAATTTTAAATATTGTAGATAAAAGATTCATATTTTATTTAATTAATTAAATTAGTTTATTGGTAAAATAATTTAATCATTGTGATTAAAGTTATTTTATTAAATTAATTAATTAATTGATTAAATTTCCTATTATTGAGAGAATGGATTAAATATTATTTAAATGCTTTAGAGTGAATGAGAATTTTAAATATGTATAAAAGTATGAAATTAGTTTGTGAAATTTTAAATTCTTTAAAGTAAAATAAATTCTTGATAATTGATAGAAGAAATTATCCGTGAGTTTGTTAGAAGATATTTTCTTGATTTACCATGTGTGTTAGTTGAATTAAATGCAAATTTCTTGTTGAGGAATTTCTCGGAGAGAATATTGCCAGAATTGGGAAGACAAGAAAGGACTTCATAGAAAAGAGAAAAAACAGTGTTCTGCTGAAGAAATTGTGATTTTTGATTTGGGGTTTTGATTTATACTTCTGGAAGAAGATCTTGGATTTATTTTTGTTCAGTAATTTTTATTCTTTTGGAAAGTGGGATTTAAAAGGGCTTTGGAAGTTGCACGCAGCAGGAAAAGCTTTTCTTCGTTTATAGTGAAATTAGAGAGCAACCCTGAAGGTTATTGTTAAACAATAGAAAATTCTCAATAGAAAACAAAAAAAATCTCTGTAGATTTGAGAATGAAACTCACTGATTAGTTTGAGGAAAAGAAACCTCTGTGTCAAACTTTTCTACATATTTTTATAGAAAAGATTTGGAGATCTGGGTTGAAAATAAAACCCTTTGCTATGAAAATTATTTATTTCTGATAAAATTGTTAATTTGGTAGTTTTACCAATTTCCTGTAGAAATCCCTCTCTAAGAATATTTGCCCGATTATAATACTTTTATTGATTAAATTATATATATTCATATATATATATATATGATACATATACATATACATATAAAAATATATATGTATTAAATTTCATATATTTGATTCAGCTTAGAGGAATTTTATTTTCTTTAAAATTGTAAAAGTCTGCACGCGTATTTGTGAATTTGCAAGAATTTAAATTGTGAAAATTTTATAAAAATAAATTATTATTTTGAAATCGCTATACGAGCAAATTTAACAGGAATTTTTAAAAAAAATATATATTTAGTATTGGGGGGCTGCAGGGGCTACCCCCACAACCGCCCCCATATAGGGCGGTAGCTATGGAGGTAGTCGGCGCTACCCTCACAGGCAGCAACGACTGCCAACACAGCCGCTACCCCATATGGGGTAGGCTATGTATAATAGCCATACACAGCTGGCGACTGTGTAATACACAGTCTGCTAAACCCTTTCGCCATAAGGTTTATTTTATAAATTTTGAATGACTTTATTAATAGCGAATTTTGAAATTACTAAAATTTAATTTTAAATATATTATATATATATAAATATATATATATATATAAATATATATATATATATATATAAATATATATATATTAATTTATATATGTTTATATATATATGTATATATACATTTATAGTATGAAGAGAATAACTTAGTATTTAAATAAGATTTCTTTATTAGATGCATGTAAACGCATGAGAATAATTATTTTTAAAACAATAAGATTAAAAGAGAAAATTTGATATTTATTTTTATGTGATTGAGAAAATCAGAATTAGATTAATTGATTCAATTTCTTTTAATGCTTGAGAAAAGAACTATAAACAAGTTGATTAATTTTCATGCTATAAGTTATTGATATGATTGGATGTAGTAAATCCTAGCATTAGATTCTTATTTTTTCCTGAATTGCTTTAAGTTGTTTTATATTCTTGTTGGGAAAATTGGGGTTAATTGAGATTATAAGTCTTCCAGATGTAATTTCTTGAAAGGGAGTTAATTTTTATGATAGTTTTATATTTTGAACAAACTAGGGTAGTGCACATGGTTATATTCAGTTTAGACACCTGGTTCTATGAACAGGATTGTGATGTCTTTTGTTATATTGTTGGTTTATGAAGTTAGTTTTTGTGCACCTTGTTACCCTTAGTGGAATTAGATTCCTAGTGTTATTATTAGGGGAGTGGCTCTTTATGAGGGCCGACACAGAAAGTGGTGCCAGGGTAACTCATGTAGAGTTAGTTAATTAGTGAAAACTAAATCAATACATTAGGTAGTCTAAAACCTTTAACTAGATTAATAAGCCTCACTCATGGACTCAAGGGCTAGTTTAGACTTGGGAATGAGTTGAGAAGGTTTGGAATGGAAAAGTTGATATCTTGTTATTTTAAAAGATAATTGATTCTGCAACAGATGCATGAGGGGTTGGGTTTCGTAAGAGGTTATCAGGGTAACCCAAGATGGGGGCCGAAACCTAGGAAGAAACACCTGGGTAACCTATGCAACATTGTGATGACACTCCACCTATAATAATAGTATCCTTGTGTATTTAGTGTATTTGATCATTTAGTTTTGGAAGCAATGTAACCATTACGTTAAGTTTGTACTTGTATAGTTTTGTCTATGGTTTTACTTGTGTCTAGGGTTTGTAGGTTATGTCTAGGGAACCTTTTTACTATCTCCTAGCATGGGGGTGGGCCTACGGGTACCACATGGTTGGGTGGAGCATGCACCTTACACTGTTGGGTCCCCAGTTCTTGTTCATGGTGCCGAGTACTTCTTGGATGGAGAGCTCATATGTGAAAATGTACCTTCTTATTTGTATCAGTGGAAAAATTTATTATGTATCACTCCTCAATTGTATTCGAGGAGAAACTTTTGTAACATGTAATTGTACTTTTTTATATGACCTACCTCATTTGGAAATGAGTAATGTAAATGTTATCATAAATGCAATGTAAGAAAGAATTATATTTGATCTTTATATCTTTAATGATGTAATTTAATTGTTAATGAATGTATGCTTTTATGTTTATGTGAATTTAATACATGCTATGTTATTTACTTTTGTCATCTATGGGATTTATAGTAGTGTGTCGTCGTGTATCTTAGGGAATGTATGCACTAGTGAAGTTCATGTTTATACTTTAAAAAAAAAAATTTATTACACTTTTGTAGTCAATGCAACATTCTTTAGGTTACGAGATGGGGCATTACAACAAACCTTTATGTCGTCCATGCAAAATAGGCCCAAACCATGTAATGACGATGGTGCTATGCAATATATCCTCTCGTTGACACAAAAATTAGTGTTTATTGGAGGAAGTTTTGGGTACCCATTGTTTCCGTAGATGTTTGTACCTCAAGGGCACCTCGATGTCGCCTATGCTCTCATCATCATAAGAACATGACCCCCTTTCAGCAAGAAAAAATTCCATGCGTTTACAGAATTTTCTTCTAATCTTTTGACCTCTAGTTGATCCCCCTCTTTTAGACATCCTACATGTCTTGCTTTCCTCTTCTCTTCTTGAATTTCCCTCGCTTGAGGAAGAAAGATCTAACAAATACCTATTTGGTGGTACCTACACTCATAAGGATGTTGGATGAAGTTCTTTCGTGGTGATGTGATCCCAAGGTGACATTATGATTAATCTATCATTTCATCGCTAGAATTTCACAGGTTATAAGGTAATCAAGTCTTGATAGATTGCAAGCTATTGTTACTACCTTCCAAATGTGTCTATCACAAATCAAATCTACTTAATGTTTTAACTCCCAAACTTTGTAACAAATGTTAAATGTGACTATGGCCCACCAATTACACAATCAAGGCCTCAAATGTATTCTCTAATTGTAATCAAAGGAATTTTGCTCTTCATTCAAGTAAATAAACTTGAAGGGAAAGACCACCAAGTGGTTTATTGGACACCTACATGACTAAAAATAGCAGCAAATTTACATTTAATTTCCATATGTCCAAGTGGTTAGCGAGGAGGGAGTGTGTACTAGGCCTAGTTAAGTCATCATAAGTTTACGCTTTGGCAATAAATTTTTTTTAAGTCATATTAAATATTCCTATGTCTAATTGCTAGGAGACTTTTGGTATGTTTTAAGGTAGGATGATTGATGAAAGAGCCCAAAGACTAGCCTTTCTCCATGGTATCCAGGTACACATAGCAGTGATCTTCTCTTATACAGTTGGACATGATTTAAAGAACTTAGCTAGAAATTATTCATTTAACCTAAGGTTTTCTCATAATGCCATCATTGGAAAAGTATGATCAAATTCTTCTATTATGAAGAATTGGTCTATGTGCCTCTAGTAATCACTATAAATGTTTGTAAGGATAAAATGACTAATTGCATCAGGTAGGAGAGAATCAACTTTGAGTTCTTCAAAGATTATATTCCTCTATTCATAATTTTTAAGGGTTGTGTGTGGAAGAGGTTATCACTACCAAGAAGGGAGGAGACCTTTCCTTGTATTATTTTATAATTTTCATTATTCTTATTTATTTTACACTTACATTTACAAATACACATACATATGCATTTATTGTTTTCATTTATTTCTCATGTAGTTTAATAGTTTGATCGATTTCATATTATATGTGTTGAAGACTTTAGAATTTCAATTACATTAATTTATGGATATGTTGTATCTATAACACTACAAAACCATATGCTCTTTGCATTTAAACTTGCATTTAGAAATACACATTTATATACATAGATATAGATTTCTTTAATGATATGTTGCATTTATTGTTTTAGGAGAGCATCCAGTAATTGCATTTACATTTACATTTAAAAATACACATACATACATACATACATACATACATACATACATACATACATACATACATAAATACATATATATATGTGTGTGTATCATTTATATTCAGTGTTCAGAAACAACCCATTAGGTCTGCACATGGATAAAAATTCATAAAATCATATCTCTCATACATGTTTTGTTGAAACCTAGGCTTGAACCTCTTATTTCACATGCTTTTCTTCACAAAACTATTGAGGAAAACAACTATACCTTCTTTATTTTTCATCCTACGCCCTATTCATGCACCCTAAAATTACAACAGTATCCATGGGGCCTCTTACACAAGCTACAGTAATCACAAAAAGTGGAAGAGCCCCTTTATATCATGTTTCGACTACAAAACCCTCAAAAATAGGGTAACTCATATTATGATTTGTTGGTGAGTTGTATGGACAAAATCATTAGCACCAACTCATTCTTGGAGTCTTTTGAAAGAGAAGCAAATCAAGTGGCAGTTAAGTACAAACCTTATAGTGTCAAGGTGAATGAGGTGATCAATTTTGATTGGACAACTAATGAAGAGTACCAGAAATGGGTAAATGTATATTTAACTGAGGAAGAGTGAAAAGGAGTAGGCTGCTAATGGTTGACAAATCAGCTGTTGCGGTTACAACATATTCCATTTTTATTTTTTGGTGACAATCTAGGTGCAATTTTTTTGAAGTTTTTTGTTGCTACATCAACCATTCTCAGTGGGCACGATGAACAAGAAGATTCTCTGGGGAGATTGTTGTTGTAACAATTTTTTCAAATATCACAAGGTGGTCCAATTGGTTGGTGACACGTGTGCTTTCTAGACCGATGCTTGTTTGCTCCTTATTTTTCTATAAGAAGTATTTCAAGGCCAAAAGTATGGGTTAGCAAGTTAGATATTTTTGGTCGAGTCTAGATGAAGTTGCAGAGAAAATTGTAAAGTCTGATGGTTTTAGGGAAAATGCAATTTAGGTTTTGGGTCATTCTGTAGTAGGTTTTGAATTCATGGGGATTTGATGTTTTATGATAGTACTAGAATTTGAATTGATATGATTAATTCGAACTCATGTCTCTCCTATTAGAAAACCAAGATCTGATTACAAACCAAAATAGACCTTCCACAGAAGAGGAAAACGAAAAAGCAGAAGCTTTGCATAAAAACATGCAATTTGATATATTTGAAAAGACCATTAATTACAAGAGATAATTTTCTTTATAAAAGCAAAGATACCTAAACCTAATCTTAATCTTATCTTGAGCAACAAGATAGCTCGATAAGATAAAGATGAGATCCTATATCTTAGGAATTAAATAAATCCTAAGTAAACTTATGCTAAGTGTAATTAATAATTAATTACACCAACACCCCCCCATAAGTACAACTTAAGGAGAAGAAAATTATTATGCAAATATGAGTCCTGGCAACAAGGCCTGATCAGGTACTCATGTACAAATGCAAAGAGAGAGAAACCCCCCCAGTGAGATGAACTGCTATGAAGAAACACTAAAAGAACTCTGATGAAGCAACACTGGAACCCCAAATCTGGCAAGCAAGGAAAGATAGTTCTATTTGCAAAATACCAATCGGAATCACAAATGCAACAGTAGACCCGATGCCAAGGAACACTGGAAACTCACATACTAGATCAACTCTAGAATCTGTAAGCAATAGTAGATGAAAAGATGAAAGGACCCATAATGATGACAAATCTGGAAGTTGTATCTCGAAACTAAAACTAAAACTGCCCATAGGACAAGTACCATCAAGATTCTGGAACATTAACCATAAAACCATGGCCTTCAAATGAGAAAGATCTGAACCAATGCGGATCAAGAACTATAAAATCCCAATGTGAAGTGTGAACCAAAGCAAACCAACAATGTGTCCAGCTAAACAAGAAAGAAGCTAGAAGGAGACAACAGAAACTAGACAAACTCATGCGAGTTGTCACCAAAATGAAAGATGGATGCAAGAACCCCCCTTAATGGAACTTTATATGAGTTCTTTATTACAATACCCAATGATTGCATAAGAAGATAATGCAAAATTACAGAAACATAGGGTGAAAATGCAAACCTAGAGCACGAAACAAAAATGAATGCATGCAAAAAATAAGTTGAACATTTGCTATAAATGACCTTAGATCTGTATAGAGGCCGAAACCAGCTTTCTGATGCCATGAAAATCGCAAAAAATGGATAAGCGAGTCACAAGATATGTCTCCTGGAGTGAGAAAGGAAACATCTGAATTCCGAGGCTGAAAAAGATATCAAAAAAGCAAAACCAGAAAACCACACCTACACCATTGCGTAGAGCATCAAAATAGCTTTCTAACGATATCTCGTTTGCAAAAAAACACCTCCGTTTGCAAAAGTTAAGCCAAAAAAGAAAAAAAGCCTTGTAAAAGGGCACTTCCAGCACTAAATAGGGGCAAAAAATTAGCACCCACGGCTGCAGCTCCTTGTTTTCCATATGACCCTGCGCAAGGCCTACAGAAAAAACAAATCACCAAGGCCAAAACCCATAGCTCTCAATCGCAATATGACCGCCGATAGAAACATTTAGGCCCTCAAGGGCTGGATAAGGCGGAGCGACGCGGATACAGGGAGCCACCGGTGGTGGGTTGTGACCAGGGAACCGCCGGTGGAATGGGTGGCGGGATGTGGTGGCTGCCACTCTGACTGGTGGTGCGGGGGCGGTGGAGCCCAAATGTACTGGAGGCGAAAAAATCATCAAGATTTTTTTGATTTTCTTTGATTTTTTGAATTTTTTGAATTTTTTTTGAGATCTGAACCTTGGAATGCGTGCTTGGGGGCCGTACGGCCTCCAAGTAAAAAAAATTGCCTCCTCAGATGACTGTGTCCAAGTCGGACAAATTTTATATGAAAATGGGGGTTTTTGGGCGCTGCGAGTCCAACGACGATGTTCGTTTGGGTCCAAAGTGCTTCAAAAATTAGGCGACCCCCGGATCTATCTGAAAAATCACCGAGCTTGAGACCCTTGCAGATCTAGAAAATGGTGATGAAAATCAATGAAAAAAAGTCATTTCTAACTTTTTTTGGTGCTCTGAATCCAACGAAAAACCCCGATCTGATCCAAGATGCTCCAGAAATATGCTCAAGGATTGAAACCCTCGAGGGACTCTGAATGAGCTCTGCAACGAAATCCTCCAAAAAAGCTAAGAAGGGGCTACGAATCATGGCTCTGATACCATGTTAGAAAACCAAGATCTGATTGCAAACCAAAACAGACCTTCCACAGAAGAGGAAAATGAAAAAGCAGAAGCTTTGCATAAACACATGCAATTTGATATATTCAAAAAGACCATTAATTACAAGAGATAATTTGCTTTATAAAAGCAAAGATACCTAAACTTAATCTTATCTTGAGCAACAAGATAGCTCGATAAGATAAAGATGAGATCCTATATCTTAGGAATTAAATAAATCCTAAGTAAACTTATGCTAAGTGTAATTAATAATTAATTACACCAACATCTCCATTGTACAAGCATATCTAAATTTTGAATAAAATGATGAAGGGTTGTTTCATTCATCTCACTGTTGTGGTGTGTATGATTCTTGTTTTAGGTTTAATTCAAGGAATTAATTAAAATGCTTGAATGGGATTGTAGGTAGATATGTTTTGTATGAGGATTTGATAAGTAGTATTGGGTTAGAATACATATCGATGAGATTGTAAAGCAATGTTATCAAGGATCTTATATGTTATGTGTTAAATCTATCATAAACCCTTAGATGCTTATAAATTTGACTCCTCCAATGGATATATGGCACTGATCTAAGTTGTACTTATTCATATGGTTCAATATTTGTTTTCCTTTACCTAGAGCTTGCTACAAATTGCAAATCAATGACTATCTTATACTGTAAAATGTTTTTGTAGTTATCTCATGCTCCAAATAGTTGATATTATTGATAAATAGCCAATTCTATTCGGTATTATCCTATTATGTTGAGCTATTAAATGAGATTATCTGTTGTTGTTAATGTTGTTTATGATGATGGTGCAGAGGTTGTAAACGCATTAAGGGATCACCCTCTCGGGTCTTGCAGAGCCCAAAGTGTAGGAGGTCTTTCAAATCCTTGTCAGTTGGTCCAGGTCCTAAGAGCTACCATTTATTGGAATTGAAAACTCCATAGGTAGATTAGAAGATCAACCTGCTTATCATAAAAACAACCAACACCTTGCATATTTTTGTGGTGGAGGTATTAAAGAAGAATTGTATGCCTCTATTTCCATTCATTAGATCTACCTTAGCCTAGCATATACTTGGGCTAAGTTTACAATTGCTTCAAACTCATGCGATGAAGGCTATGTGTGATGAAATCCTAGACCTCAACCAATATGTAGGTAGATTATGGGAGTTTTGCCAAGACCTGAGGCTGGTGGATAAAAATGTGAAAGACTAAGCTATTTTATTTTTTCTGTCTTATCTTATACCATTTTACGAGAATGGGGGTGCCAATTTACGAGAAGATCTTTGGAAACTAAGCATGAAAATTGAAGGTTAAAGAGAATGGGGGTGCCAAACTTATAGTACTCATTGCCCCTTGGTCATCTATTTTTCTTGAGTGCCCTTAACCTCATCCTCGGTGCTGGTATTGACCTTTTTTTCACTCCTCCAAACTCTTCCTCAGCGCTAATATTGACCTTGTTTTCACTCCTCCAAACTCTTCATCGGCGCTGGTATTGACCTTGTTTTATCTCCAAACTCTTCTTCAGCTCTGGTATTGACCTTGTTTTCACTCCTCCAAAATCTTCCTCGGCGCTGATATTGACCTTGTTTTCACTCCTCCAAACTCTTCTTCGGTGCTGGTATTGACCTTGTTTTAACTCCAAACTCTTCCACGATGCTGGCATTGACCTTGTTTTCACTACTCCAAACTCTTCCTCGGCATTGGCATTGACCTTGTTTTCACTACTCCAAACTCTTCCTCAACGCTGGAAATGACCTTTCACTTCTCCAATTTGATGAGCTACAACTTGGTTTCGTTAGGTTTTACAGTATGTTAATTAAGTTCAAAATTTTGGCGCCATTTAGCCAGGTTTTAATATTCTACGATATAGTTAAGTATATATTAGCTAGATATTTTACATAATAAATAATATAATTATTCAACTTATTATAATTATATATTATATTCTTTAACAAAATTATTAAATACATATAAAATTATTATAATTATTAATTAATAATAAGTATATTTTTATATAATACAAAATATAATTAATATAATATATATTTAATATAATAGTAATATATATTAATATGAGAGAGAGAAACTAAATTTTGATTGGTTGTCTCATGTCAACAATCTAAGGATGGCATGTGTCCTTGGGGAGTTATGCTCAAGGTAGCATGCCATTTGATTAAAGATATGATAATTCTCTTTTAAGACCTCTTCAATGTACCCATTGCACACTTAAGGAGACAAAGATAAATATATGGAAGAAAATATAGAGAGAGAGGGAGATAATGACAAACATACAAATAGAAAGGGAGACAAAGAGATAGAGAGGGGTAGAGAGATAAAGAGATAAGGATGAATAGATAGAGATATAGGAGGGTGATTGATATATCTCTCCCTGCTGTATCCATATCTATATCTCCCACTATCTATATCACTCTTGCCTCTTCCCCCCTCTATCTATTGAGCTATCCCTCCCTCTCATTTCTCTCTCATTCACTCCATCTCTCTACTCTATATCTCTATCTCTATTTCTCTTTTTATCTCCCTCTTACTCCTCTCTCTCTCTTTCTATCTATATCCCTTTCTCTCCCTCCCCCTCTCTATCTCCCCCTCTCTATCTCTCACCATCTCTCCCTCCCTATCCCCCCTATCCATCGACTCTCTATCTCCACCTCTCTTCCTTTCTCTTCCCATAAAACTCCATCTCTCTTTCTTTTCCCATATATCTCTATCTCTCTCTCTTTCTCTCCTCATATATTAACTAAGAAGCCATGCAAGCATACAATAGTATATGTTGGTAAAACTATAATAGTGTTTATTAAACTATAAGTACACTTATCTTTCTAATGTCAAGCCTTCTTATAAAAATAGTGTTTTATTAAACTATAAGTAGATTATTGTCACCACTCTTCATTCAACATGAAATGCCAAATGTAGCAATTTTTTTGTTGCTTTTGTCAAGTTTTATTAACCAAGCTATTTACTGGGTTCAATAAAGTTGTGTTATGACCCTTCATCTCTTTAAAATAATTAGACAATATTAGCAAGATTAGGAAGGGGAGAAAACTAAACTCCTTCAAAATAGGGGTAGTTGTGGGTTTGTTGGTTTTCTTTGTATACTATATACTTAGTTCCTCTAGGATAAATAAGTAACTTTAGATCATTTTCTTAGTTGTGTATCCTAACTAATATAGAGTAAACTTTTTTCATTTTAATTGACTATTACATAATAGTTTGTGTTGAAAGAATTATTTCCATTCTTTGTAGTTTTTACATTGGAATACAAATCATATTTAATTTCATGCCAATATACTTATTTGATAAAGATATTTGTTTGAAATAAGTGCTTCATAATCCATCTAATCAAATGATAATTAACCTATCGAAAAGGCAATAGGAATTTTCTAAAGAAAAGAACACTTGACCCAATCATAACTGTATGACCTTCGAAGAAAGGAGTGATCCACCTTAGCAATAACAACTACCTGATTTAGACTTGGGTATGTGCAGGATCATAATGGGACAAAAAGTGGTAACATGAAAAAAGTAGCATTTTGAACTTGCCAAAAAATGCAAAAATCCCGAGTTGAATTTTTTTTGGGTTGGCTGTCAGTACATTGCTCCATAGCAATTCCCAAGCCAAAGTACTACAAATCGGATATCCAATTTGTTTTGGATATCCAATTCATTTCTAATATCTAATTTGAAAAACATTTTAAAATGTAATATTTCGGTGCTATAAATCAGATATCCCATCTAAATCGATTATCTAATTTTTTCACACATATACCCAAGAGTAATTAGGAGGTGGAGGGTGGGAAAGAGAGAGAGAGAGAGGTAGAGAGAGAGGGAAAGGGAGAGAGATATATATATAGAGAAAGAATTAGGGGGAAGGGAGAGGGAAGAGGGGAAGAAGGGGAGAGGTAGAGAGAGAGAGAATTATGAGGGGGAAGGGGGAGGGGAAGAGTGTTGAGGGTAGAGAATAGAAGGTTTAAGGTTTTATGGTTGAGGAGGTAGGAGGAGAGACTTGAGAGAGAGAAAGAGGGAGGGAGTGGGAGAGAGATAAAGGAAGGGAGGGTTAAGGGTAGAGGGTTTAGGGGTTAAGGGTTTAGGGTTTAGGGTTTAGGGTTTAGGGTTAAGGGGAGCGAGATAGAGGAAGTGAGTGTGTGAGTGAGAGACCTAAGAGAGAGAGGGGGGTAGGATATTGAAGATACTTGAGAAAGAGAGAGAGAGGGAGGGAGGGTTAAGCGTACAGGGCAGATGGTTTAAGCATTTAGGGTTAAGGGTGGAGGGGAGAGAGATAGAGGGAGTGAGTGAATGAGAGAAATACCTAAGAGAGGGAGAAGAGGTAGGAGGGAGAGACTTGAGATAGAGTGAGTGAATGAGATAGAGAGAGAGACCTCAGAGAGGGAGTGGTATAGAGAGGTAGAGAGAGAGAGAGATTAATTAGGAGGAAGGGAGAGGGGAAGAGTGTTGAGGGTATAGGATAGAAGTTTTAAGGGTTTAGGGTTTAATAGTTTATGGTTGAGGGTTTAGGGATGAGGGGTAGGAGGGAGAGACTTGAGAGAGAGAGAGGGAGGGAGTGGGAGAGAGATAAAGGAAGGGAGGGTTAAGGGTAGAGGGTAGAGGGTAGAGGTTTAAGGGTTAAGGGTTTACGGTTTAAGGTTAAGGGTTAAGGGGAGAGAGATAGAGGAGGAGTGAGTGATAGAAAGACCTAAGAGAGGGAGAAGGGGTAGGAGGGAGAGACTTGAGATAGAGTGAGTGAGTGAGTGAGTGAGTGAGTGAGTGAGAGACCCTAAGAGGGAGTGGTGCTAGGAGGGAGAGACTTGAGAGAGAGAGAGAGAGAGAGAGATAAAGGAAGGGAGGGTAGAGGGTTTAAGGGTTTAGGGTAGAGGGAAGAGAGATAGAGGAGGTGAGTGAGTGAGAGAGAGAGAGAGAGACCAAATACTTATTGATAACCATAAATATTTCATATCTCTACCTTTATATTCAACACATATGGACTAATAGTTGAACACAAAAAATCTATTTGTTGTTATAAAAACAACACATAATGATTTAAAATACAACTTATATTGAACAAAAATGGACCAATAGTTGAACACTAAAACTTTTGAAAATCCTTCACATTTAATGGGAAAATACATGTTATTTATTGTGCTCACCTTTATATTTGTGATAGGACAAACTATTAATATAAAATTATCCAATGCTTGTACATTGCTACCCCAATTGTTGTACACATAAGAACAATATTTTTTCACTATGATAACAATACTTGTTTCAATGAGTGTCTTATTTTATTAAATGAGCATTTTATTTTTTAAATGATATACTTATAGTGAAGAGTTGTGATATTTTATTTGAAACAAAAAAAATACTTATTTCACTTCTTTATGAATGTATTTATGTTTTATTCATATAACATTTAGAGGTTCCCATGTGTTCAAGTATGGGTCCATTTTTTATCAACATTTGGTTTTTTCTTTATTTACATTTGGACTATTTATTTACAATATATAGTATAAATATGTGGTAATATTAGGTATTATCACTAGCATACCTATATTTTAAAAATATATGTAAAGTACACTGAGAGTTATCCTTCTTCTAAAGATGCTTATTTTTAATCAATTGAACCTTAACCAAAATTGAAGCTTAACCCCAACCATAAAGCTATTTGAACCCTAATTGTAACCCTAATTGTAACCCTATTTGAAGCTGGTTTGGATTACAGGCTCATAGACAAGGAAAAATTCCCTAGAAGAGTGTCTTTCAAGTTTGAAAAAGTGTAGATGGAAAACTCAAACTTCGAAATGGTTGTCACTGACTCTTGGCTCACCCAAATAGTTGATCATAGCACTAAGATGTGCATATTCAATCGAAAGTTAAAATTCATAAAAATCAGACTAAAAGAGTGAAATATCCAAGTCTTTAGAAACCTTTTCAAAGAAAGGATCTCCTTGAAAGTAGAATGGCTAAGATCCAAAAAGACCTCTCAAATGATTTTTCTTACATCCTAATAGAAGAAGAGAGGAATCTCATAATTCAATTGGATGGTGTCTATAGTTTTAAATAAATCTATTGGAGATAAAAATCAAGGATTAAATGACTTAAATAAGGTGTAAAACCAAGTTTTTTCATTTAACATGCAAAATTAAAAGGCAAAGAAACATAATATGAAGATTGAAGATGGTTATGGATAAATGTATGATAATCCTGACACCATCAAGGCTTCCTTGGTTTCCTCTTGGGAAAAAATGCTAGTGGAGGAAAATGAAGACAAAAAAGAGAAGAAAAGAAGGATCTCTTCCTGTATCATATCCCAACCCTGGATGATGATTCTAAATTCTAATTTAAAGTAGCTAAAGATGTATTTAAGGAAGAATGTAGCTAACAATATCATCATGGAAGAAAATATTTTACATCATTGTTATGAGTTTACAAGCATGCTTGGTGGAGATCATTGTAAGTATCGTCTAGCAGAAACATCACATATTGCATATATGCTTGCCTACGCCTCACTTGGAGAGATTGAGTTTGGGTGGAATATGTGAATAAATATAGATTGCTATAGGTAGGATATAAAATTGTATTGAAATATTGGATATATGCTCATCAATCTGGTCAAAAACTTTATGTCACCTATAATTTTGTGCCAACTGAAAGGTCATTTTTTGATCTAACAATTATACTTGAACATAACTAAAAATTTAACAATTTTTGCAAGAATTTCATAATAAACACTTGGATTCTTAAATATTGACACATCTTAACTTTATGTCTCTCTCTTCCCCATATTCTCTCTCCCTCCTCTACCTATCTCTCTCCCTTTCTCCCTCCCTCTCTCTATCTCTTCCCATCTGAGCTCTCTCCCTATACCCCTATCTATCTTCATATGTCAACCTCTTTGTCCCTTTCTCTTCCCATATATCTCTATATCTATGTCTTTCTCTTCCCATTTATCTCTCCCCCTCTCTCTCTCTCCCCTTATTTCTATCTCCCTCTCCATTTCTATTTGTCTTTCTCTACTTATCTCTCTCTATATCTCTATCAATTTTTCTCCCTCTTCCTCTCTCATTCTATATTCATCTCTACCTCTATCAATTTGTCCCTCTTCCTCTCTCGCTCTATATTCATCTCTACCTCTATATTCCTCCCTCCCCCTCCATATGTAGAAATGTCTCCCTCTCTCTACCCATCCATCTCACTTCCTATCTCTAGAAAGGTTTCCTTCTCTATATCTTACTCACTCCATCTCTTCTACTCTATATATTTATCTTTATTTCTCGCTCGATCTCCCTCTCACTCATCTCTCTATCTCTTTCTATCCATATACTACTCAATCTCCCTCTCTCATCTATCTATCTCTTTCTATCCATATACTTCTATACGTATATCTCCCTATGCATCTATCTCCCTATCTCTTTTCCTATCTCTATCTATCTCTCTATATTAGCCTCCCACTCTCGCTCTCCCTCTCTCCCCTTCTCTACATATATCTCCCTCTTCCCCATCTTCTATCTCTCCCTCCTCTACATATCTCTCTCCCTTTCTCCCTCCCTCTCTCTATCTCTCCCCATCTCTCCCTCTCTTGCTCCCTCCCTATACCCCTATCTATCTTAATATCTCAACCTATTTGTCCCTTTATCTTCCAATATATCTCTATATCTATGTATTTCTCTTCCCATTTATCTATCTCTCCCTCTCTCTTTCTCTCTCTCTGTCTCCCCCTCGATCTATATCTCCTTATATCTCTATCTTGCCATCTCTCTCTCTCTCTCTCTATATATATATATATATATATATATATCCCCCCTCTATCTCCCTATCTCTCTATATATTTATTTCTCCCTCTGTCTCTCTCTATATCTCTATCTATTTTTATCCCTTTTCCTCTCTCATTCTATATTCATCTCTACCTCTATCTGTAGGGAGAGATACAAAGGTGAATCATTGGACCTTCCCAAAGATCCACCAATCTCAACACTAGTACATATTGTATGCTAGATTAGGAGGCATGTGTCAAAGCTCATATTTATCTATGCAAAATAGGTCCAAAGTCACAAATTTGATGTAGAGTTAGTTATAGTTTTGTACAAAATTTCAAGTGCCACATAGAGCAAAGATATTCTATTTTTTATAATCATGTCATCAAATTTGGCACTTCATCAAGATTTGTATCTTCATCAACATTAACAAAAGAAAAGGTATGTACTTGAATCCCTTGCATTTAAATTTTTCTATATATATAAATATATTAATATTTTCCCTCAAATCCATAATATATATATTAGTGTGTATTTATTTATTGCAATAAAGAATTAACCTAAGTAACACATTAAGAATTCTAAGGATTTGTGCTTGGAAAAAATGCATAACAATTTTTTTTGTTGGATGTCATGTTGTATAGTTTAGAAAAGCTCCAATTATGAATAGGATTTTAAGGCCATATATTATGGTAGCTTACAATGCAAAGGAAGGAAGGCAATCTATTATCAATTTTAATCTACAATTTAATACCTTATGAAAAATCACATGTAGTATTATCTAAAATTAATTCTTTACATATTAATTTTATAAAATACACTTACCATTCAATAAACTTCTCCCAAGAAAGAAATCCTAAGTGAACATTAATTGAACCCTAATTGTAGATTCATAACTCTAATCATAACCCTAAGCGAACACTAATCCTAATCAAACCCTAACCCTAGCCTTAAAGTTATCATATAATCTAACTATCTCTCTTATCTAAATTTGGGTTGAATTATTTTTCCTTTATTTTTAATTGCATATATTTTTTGTTTATTAGATCTTATTTTATGAATATATGCAAATATAATTTTACTTCTACATTCATTCTATGCCTATTTTTTTCATGATATTTTAACATTCATTTTCTGGAATATTAGATCAATCTCACACATATAAATATGAAACCTCAAAATTTTAAAATAATATTCAATTTTTCCCACTTCAATTTATCATTTATGTTATTTGAATTAAAATATTTTAAATCATACTCTTAATTCATCTAAAAAAGAAAAACAAATTGATATATAATTTTTTATTAAATACATTTTAACTTATTTTCTTGGATTGTATAAGTATCTTTCTTTATTTACATTTGGATTGTTTATTTACAATATATAGTATAGATATGTGTTAAGACTGGGTATTATCATCATAATTGAGTGCACCCTCTCCCCTAATAAATGTTTTTATTTTGCAAAGGGACAAGTTTTTATGGCTGTAGATCAATCGTCGTGTGATCTTAGTCGTTCCCCGCCATCCCATGATGACCACACTAGTTGATCACGATATCACAGGCGAGCACCACGTGTATTGGGACCTCTCCCCTAATAAATGTTTTTATTTTGTAGAGGGACAAGTTTGCATGGCCATAGATCAATCATCGTGTGATCTCAGTTGTTCCCCGCCATCCTGTGATGACCCCACCAGTTGATCACGATATCACAGGTGAGCACCACGTGTCTCATCCGGTGAAGCCAAGGGAATGATAAATACTTTGATGGGTCTTTAATACATTATGTTGTGGGTTACTAAAGTAGTTATAAGATGCACGTGTTTTAAATCAATGGAGATGTTCTAATCCTGGTAGAAAGGTGCTCGATGGTTAATAACAAGGTTGACGACTGTGTTGAACAAACAAGATTGTTGATGGTTGAGATCCATAGTTGCCCGTCATCGCCTGATCAAAAGTTGCAAGTTCTTTATTGATTGTGATATCACAGGCGGGCACCACGTGTCTCATCCGGTGAAGCCAAAGGAATGATAAATACTTTGATGCTTCTTTAATACATTATGCCACTGGTTATATTTATTAATGTCTTAATATTAGTTTATAAATTGAACATTAATTATAAATATTTTAAAATCAATTAAGTATTTCAATCTAAAATTTTAATATTTGACATTACAAATAAAATTAAACTAAATTCTAATTTTTAAAATCCATAAAATATTTATTATCTATTTAGTTTTACTAATTATCTAATACAATTAAATTAAATTAAATTAAATATTCATTTTATATTAATTAATCAATTATTAATTAGAATTTTAGAATAAATTAACAAATAAGATCTATATAAAATGAACTTTTCTATTTTTTTTTGTGTCCAAATCATTTCATTTTCTAAAATTATACTAAATTCTAGATATCATAATTAAACACAAAACTTTATTCTATTCTAATCCTAACCCTAGTTAAACCCTAACCCTATTTGGACTCTAACCCTTACCATAATTGAACACTAAATCTAATTGTAATTGACCACTAAGCATAATTGAATTCTACCCCTAACCCTAACCCTCTAACTAAACCCTAAACCTAACTCTAATCAAACCCTAACCCAAACCTACTTGATTCATAATCCCAACCCCAACCCAAACCCTAATTGAACTTTAAAACTAACCTTAATTAAGTATTAACCCTAATTGAACATTTATTGAACACTAGTCCTAATTGTACCATAACCCTAACTTTGAACTACAGTTGAACTCTAATCCTAAACCTAACACTAATTCTTATCCTAATTGAACCTTAACCCCAACCTTAACCTTAACCTTGACCCTATTTGAACTCTTATTGAATTCATAACCTTAATTAAACCCCAACCTTATCCTCAATCCTAACCCAAATTGAACATTAATTGAACCCTAAACCTAACCCTAAGTGAACACTAATCCTAATTGAACTCTAACTTTTTAGTTGAAAATATTAAAGTGCCTTAGATTTTCCCATTCATCGTCATTTATCATTCAATTCCTAATAGAACTCCAAAAATTTATACTTTTATAATGTTTTAATACGCACCTAATATTAAGGGTTTAGAGTTTAAGGCTTAAGGGTTTAAGGTTTAGGGTTAAGGGTAGAGGGGAGAGAGATAGAGAGAGTGAGTGATTGAGAGAGAGAGACCTAAGAGAGGGAGAGGGGGTAGGAGGGTGAGACTTGAAAGAGAGAGGGAAAGAGGGAGGGAGTGGGAGAGAGATATGGGGTAGAGGGTTAAACGTAGAGAGTAGAGGGTTTAAGGGTTTAGAGTTTAAGGGTGGAGGGGAGAGAGATAGAGGGAGTGATTGAGTGAGAGAAAGACCTAAGAGAGGGAGAAGGGGTAGGAGGGCAAGACTTGAGATAGAGTGAATGAGTGAGAGAGATACCTCAAAGAGGGAGTAGTGCTAGGAGGGAGAGACTTGAGAGAGAGAGAGATAAAGGAAGGGATGGTAGAGGGTATAGGGTTTAAGGGTTTAGGGTTAAGGGTTAAGGGTTTGGGGTTTATGGTTAAGGGGAGAGAGATAGAGGGAGTGAGTGAGTGAGAGAGAGACCTAAAAGAGGGAGAGGGGGTAGGATATTGAAGATACTTGAGAGAGAGAGGGAGGGAGTGGGAGAGGATATAGAGGGAGGGAGGGTTAAGGGTAGAGGGTAGATGGTTTAAGGGTTTAAGGTTCAAGGGTGGAGGGATAGAGATAGAGGGAGTGAGTGAGTGAGAGAAAGACCTAAGAGAGGGAGAAGGGTAGGAGGGAGAGACTTGAGAGAGAGACCCAGAGAGGGAGAGGGGGTAGGAGGGAGAGATTTGAGAGAGAGAGAGGGTAGAGGGTTTAAGGGTTAAGGGTTAATGGTTTAGGGTTTAGGGTTATGGGTAGTGATGGAACTTCAAAGTTTTGTTCTCTTTGTTCTATTTTATCCTATCTTGTGTCTTTGGTCATCTATGGTGTTTGGGAAAAGACTAAGAATGATGTTTTACCTTCATATTCATGGAAAACCCTAGTGTTCATCTTACACCTTGGATTGGATCTATTTGGCCGTTACTTTTTGGGAAGGCTTTAAAATGACTTAAGCCCCATCGCTTTGTCTAGGTTGGGCCCCCTTTTGTTTTATTTCCTTCGCCTGAATTTATTTTTCCTAAGTATTTTGTTGGTCTCGTGTTCCCTCATTAAACGGCATTGTTTGTCATTGACCTAGTGATGTCCCCTTATTCCTTTAGGGGAGAGGTCCCAATAGTCATGCAGGCTAACTTTCTCAGCATGTAGCAATTGACTGGAATATCGTAGAACCTTCAATTTTTTTTTAAATGTAGACTGGTCTCTTATTTATCTATAACTAAGGTTTGGAGGTGCAACTCATCATGCAACTCGCCACATTGGTAGATCTTTTGAGAAGTGTCTAAAATTTGACTTTTTAAAGGTTGACCAAAACTTAATCATGGAACCCCCTATAGTTGAACCAAAAAAATATCATTTGTTGCTTGTATAATATGATATTTTTATTTAAATTAAAATTAATATACAACCTAAGTGGACCAAATACTTATTGATAAGCATAAATCTTTGATATCTCTACCTTTTATATTCAACACATATGGACTAATAGTTGAACACAAAAAATCTATTTGTTGTTATAAAAACAACACATAATGATTTAAAATACAACTTATATTGAACAAAAATGGACCAATAGTTGAACACTAAAACTTTTTGAAAATCCTTCATATTTAATGGGAAAATACATGTTATTTATTGTGCTCACCTTTTATATTTGTGATAGGACAAACTATTAATATAAAATTATCCAATGCTTGTACATTGCTACCCCAATTGTTGTACACATAAGAACAATATTTTTTCACTATGATAACAATACTTGTTTCAATGAGTGTCTTATTTTATTAAATGCACATTTTATTTTTTAAATGATATACTTATAGTGGAGAGTTGTGATATTTTATTTGAAACAAAAAAATACTTATTTCACTTCTTCATGAATGTATTTATGTTTTTTTCATATAACATTTAGAGATTCTCATGTGTTCAAGTATGGGTCCATTTTTCATTAACATTTGGTTTTTTCTTTATTTACATTTGGACTATTTATTTACAATATATAGCATAAATATGTGGTAAGACTAGGTATTATCTTCATGATTGAGTGCACCCTCTCCCCTAATAAATGCTTTTATTTTTCACCCTGCACGACTACTGGGCCCTCTCCCCTAATAAATGTTTTTATTTTGTAGAGGGACAAGTTTGCATGGCCATAGATCAATCGTCACATGATCTCAGCCGTTCCCCGCCATCCCACGATGACCCCACCAGTTGATCGTGATATCACAGGCGAGCACCATGTGTCTCATCCGGTGAAGCTGAAGGAATGATAAATACTTTGATGCATCTTTAATACATTATGTCACGGGTTACTAAAGCAGTTATAAGATGCACATGTTTTAAATCAACGAAGATGTTATAATCTTAGTAGAAAGGTGCTTGATGGTTAATAACAAGGCTGGCGACTATGTTGAACAAACATGATTGCCGATGGTTGAGATCCATGGTTTCCCACCATCGCGTGATCAAAAGTTGTGAGTTCTTTATTGATTGTGATATCATGGGTGGGCGCCACATGGATCTCCTTGGCAACGAGTAGTATGGTAAAAAATTGATATATTTATTTTGTTTTATTTATTAAATACTTAATAGCATATATATTATTTATTAATAATATATATAAAATATGCCGAGAGATAACCTTTTGATGCGTCTATTGTACTATTATAAAATAAGCGCCTTGACAGAGATATCTCTTGGCATATTTTGTATATATTAATAAATAATATATATATGCTAGTAGCATTTGTAGCACAACATGAAAGGAAAGATTAGAATTACTTTTAGTTATAGAATTATAATCCTAACCCTTCTAATTTTTAAAATCCATAAAATATTTATTATCTATTTAGTTTTACTAATTATCTAATACAATTAAATTAAATTAAATTAAATATTCATTTTATATTAATTAATCAATTATTAATTAGAATTTTAGAATAAATTAACAAATAAGATCTATATAAAATCAACTTTCTATTTTTTTCTGTGTCCAAATCATTTCATTTTCTAAAATTATACTAAATTCTAGATATCATAATTAAACACAAAAATTTATTCTATTCTAATATTGACCCTAGTTAAACCCTAACCCTATTTGGACTCTAACCCTTACCATAATTGAACACTAAATCTAATTGTAATTGACCACTAAGCATAATTGAAATCTACCCCTAACCCTAACCCTAACTCTAACTAAATCCTAAACCTAACTCTAATCAAACCCTAACCCAAACCTACTTGATTCATAATCCCAACCCTAACCCAAACCCTAATTGAACTTTAAAACTAACCTTAATTAAGTATTAACCCTAATTGAACATTTATTGAACGCTAGTCCTAATTGTACCATAACCCTAACTTTGAACTACAGTTGAACTCTAATCCTAACCCTAACACTAATTCTTATCTTAATTGAACCTTAACCCCAACCCTAACCTTATCCTTGACCTTATTTGAACTCTTATTGAATTCATAACCTTAATTAAACCCCAACCTCATCCTCAATCCTAACCCAAATTGAGCATTAATTGAACCCTAAACCTAACCCTAAGTGAACACTAATCCTAATTGAACTCTAACTTTTTAGTTGAAAATATTAAAGTGCCTTAGATTTTCCCATTCATCATCATTTATCATTCAATTCCTAATAGAACTCCAAAAATTTATAATTTTATAATGTTTTAATACACACCTAATATTAAGGGTTTAGAGTTTAAGGCTTAAAGGTTTAGGGTTAAGGGGAGAGAGATAGAGGGAGTGAGTGAGTGACCCATTTACATATTATTCCTTTATTCTTCGTTAGTTAAATATTTAGTTACCCATTTACCATTAGCAGAAATGACCTAAGAATTTAATAGAATGGACTACTCATATAATACCTTGCATTATGGAGCTCAATTCTCTGATATATTACTACTTATCAAATCCTTTGTAAATAATTGGAAACTTATGACTCCATTTAAGCATTTAATTGATTTTCTTGAATCAAAGCAAAAACATAGACACACAATTGAACAAATTCTCAAAAGAAGAATGACAACATCATTAAAATTTCATTCTAAATTCACTCAAATCCACATAAGGAGAGAAAATATATTAGAATTATATGTTTATTCATGCTTATAAGTCACATCTGCATAAAATTTAAGATGATTTGCATATATTCATCCAAAACTCAAAACAGGCTATCTATTCTATTCCGTCCGCTTGGGGTTTTAATAGCCAATGTCACCATAGATATCACTTCCTCATCAGAGGACAGATATCTTTCTACCCATATATTCAACTCAAAACCTAGCTAGAGATTTCATCAGTTCTCTCCCTACAAATGAGCCTTGAATTCCATTTTATATGAAAATGGAGCAACAAGCTTCGGGCTCAAATGTAATTTCACCACAAAATTTCATTTGAACAAAATCTCCATTACATTTGACTTTCATTTCAAAATTTCCCACACGTTGAATCTGCAAAACATAGTGCATGAATTGGGGAAAGCTAAAGTTGTAACTACCATCAGAAAAGGGAACACAAATTGTCATCAAAATCCCCTTTGTCACTATCCATGCAAAAAAAACCAGGCAACCAAATTGCCACAAAGGCACCATAGCAACTTCTTATTTACCTGCCACCCTGCCCTTACCAACACTTAGACCCCAGTATACACGCCTGCTTCTAGTTGTTGCCTAATATGGTAGACCCTCAGCCTCCTCTTCTTTCTTGTCCTTGCCCAATACGGTTCTAGTCCGTCTACTTGGTGTTTTAATAGTCAATGGCACCACATATATCACTTCCTCATCAGAGGGCAGACTGTGATTGAAGCGAGCTAAATACTGACAGTAGTCGGAGTCGGTCTCAGTTACATCATTAGAAGTGTTGCTCGTAAGGTCAATGGATGAGTGTTAGCATCTAGAGGAGCCATGCCCATACCTTATTTTCCTACCGACACTAGTAATAGAGCACACCGACTGCTTTTCTTTGTCATCTACTAGTTGAGCAGCAACATCCTAGAATTGCAATCTTCTACTGCATCTAGTGGGCACAAGCCTGGGCTTGTCAACCAAAGCACCTTCCTGAATGTAGGACCAAGCTTTTATGAGCTCAAACAAATAGACCTCCTTAGTGACTTACTCATTTTCACTTATCAGACAAGCACTTAAACTTGATTAGAATTAGCCCACAAAGTGCTCTAACTGCTACAAGAATGACACTATTAGCAGTTAATTCCTCTTGTATTTATTGTGCGAGGTAATGGAAACCTTCATCAATGCTTAGTAAAAATTCATGTACAAACATGGTAATTTGGTGACGTATGTACTATTACCGTTTAACTAGAGCTGCATGAGAATTTGCAGATCACCCTTCATGATTGCCAACAACATCTTCACACAGATTGAGATCGACGTGACTACACAAGAAAGGAATAATTCATTAATGCTTCACTAGTTGTACGATAAAATGACCACCATGTGTCATTTTCCAACTTTGAATACTGCCTGCTAATCTCTTGAAGAGTTGGTAGATCAAACGGTTTATCTCGGGCTAACTCGGTTTGACATCCAACGAAGCATCATTCACCTTCCTCATGACCAATAACATTAATCCATGTCGGCAGGTCCTATGCACTTTTCAAACTAAATGGCTGGAGCTACACATCGCAATCTCGTTGACGTCACAGATTTTAACCAACCTTCATCTTCCTCCTGCGAGCTAGTAGGGAACAACTGAGATTTACATTAGCTTTTGATCTTGGTTGTCGATCTAAAACCATGGGTTATGAGCTCAATAGTGGAGATTGGGCCCCACATTCCATACAGGACACACATCTACCTTTTGCTAACCTCGCGCCAAATAGTAGGGTGACACCTTAGGTCTGCGAGTTGGCAGGGTACGATCAAGATCTCCCATATCTTCAAATCTAAAAAACCTACACATTGCACAGTTAGTATTTAATGAAATGCTTTGGCTAAGCCGTCGGCGACATGACCACTAGGGTTAATGGCTTAGGCTTAGGTCACTTGATTAAAATTAAAACCCAACTTTGATTTTAATACTTTATTTCTTCTACAGGGTTTTATTTCCTAAGTCTCGGTTGGCCCCGTGTTTCATCTTTTAAAAAATAACTTATGTTGTTGTTTGTCATCCACCTAGTAATGCCCACTTCTCCTTTTAATGAATGTTTTATTTTGCAAGGGTTGATTTAGTGCTGCCATTGATCTATTTCCTGCAGATATCAATGGTGCCCACCATCTCGTGATCGGGAATTGAAGGATCATGAAATCACGAGTGGGTGCCACATGTCCTATCTAGGGGATCAAATTTGCACTATCGCTGACCAACTCCCATTTGATCTAAGCCATTCCCCACCATCCCACGATGGTGCTTGGGTTGATTTTGAAATCACGAGTGGGCACCACGTGTCTCATCCAATGAAGCCTAAAGAGTAAAGGAAACACTAGCTGGCTTTAAATGTATTAAGGGGCAGATTACTAAAGTGTTCTCGAGATGCACATGTTCTAAATTGACGGATATGTTATAATCTTGCTGGAAAAGCTGCTCGAAGGTTAACGACATGGCTGCTAATAGTGTTAAAGGAACGAGATCATTGATGCTCAGGATCAACGATTACCCGCCATCGCATGATCAGAAGTTTCAGGATTGCAATATCGCAGGCAACCGCCATGTGGACTTCCTTCATAGTGTATGGTAAGGTGCGCCCCTTATTACCATGTTGGAAATTGTGTTAGCTTATTTTGAAGGTGGCCGTCGATGATTTGATCAAGCTAAAGAATTGATGGCTTGAATTTAAATCTACATCAAATATGGTTGGAGTCATTCGTGCAGTGCGAAATTGAGCTTTAATGGCGGATGAGATACTTGTTGGCGTAATTTGATCGACAATAAAATCAATTTTCCTGCTTGGTCTGTATCACAAAGCATTCAACTATTTTGCGGAGCAGTTTTAGAGCCGAAGGTAGAATTGCGAGTTTTTGTAGCCATAATTTGGGAGTTCTACGAAAAAAGTCGTGAGTTTATTTTCTGTGCCTACCGGTCATTTTGCATTTGAATTTGGGAAAGGATTAGCTGGATGTGCTGTGAGCTTGTTGATGAATGTGTTAGGGCTATAGTTTAATTATAGTTGTGAGAAATTGTAGTGTTTTTTCCTATAATTTTCTCTCTTTGGTTAGTCCTAGCTATCTAAATTATAACGTTGTAAAGAATCCCTAGTTTGTCCAAGATGGCACCACCCAAGCAACATTCTGGCTAGACTGAATATTTGAAACGAAACCCATATGATGATTTCCTGGATCAATTTCCCTTCTCAACGAATGATAGGAGGAAGGGATTGGTCCTAATGCGAGAGAAAATCTTGGGGGAAGGGTTAGTGTATAATTGCTCCAACATTGTCGATGCTAGGGTTCCCCTCACTAGCTTGGAATTGTTCAGATTGTGGTACGAAAAGAGGAATTTTCCTCACCCTTTTTCAAATGGATGGATGTATGATATGGGGAAGCTAGTGGTACCAAATGTATTCCCTGATGTAGACTTGCTTAGGACAGTGGCTACAAGATATGACCCTGTTACATGGATAATCAGAGACAATGATGGAAAGGTTCTATTGAGCATTAACAGAGAAGAGGTCCAACATATTTTTGACTTGAGTGAACTGAGTGAAGGCTTGGTTCCTATCAACCTTGAGGAAATGAAGCAGGAGTATGCAAAGCTGAAATCTCTTTTTAAAGCAAGGTTGCTTCCACCTCATCTAGCTAGGTCAGGAGGTTCAAAATTTCATACCAGCCCTAGTGACTAGGAACCTTTCAAATTAATTTTTTTTGCAAACCATTTCTTGGCCACTTTCTATTCTTTATGTCAGATTTTGGGTTTCAATCCTAGTACAGTAATGCCCATTGCTTATATGTTCACGGGGGTGAAAATACAACACCCTAACTTCTCTGTGACCTATGGCTTTGCTTCTTTCTTGGCTGAGAGGATGCATGAAGGGTTGTCAAAGCTACAAAACAATGATACCGACACTCAATTCTTTTGGTATTCTATGCTAATGCATATGTTTTTTTTTGAGAATGTTGACTTTTTCTCTGAGAGGATGAAATTAAGGCAATCAATTGATGGAGAAAGATTGCCAATACAAACATGGGCTGTAGATTTATGTTGTAATAAGGAAAGCACTAGTTATGTGCAATTTGATAATTGTTTTGCTTCCAAATTAAGGGCTAGATTAATGGTGAATATACCTAAGATCCCTGAGGAATTACATGATTTCCTTAGGCCAAAGGAGAGGAAGCCATAATTGAAGATTTACCATAACTTGGGTGACATTATGCCATACCCAGTCAACACTGTCTTGAGAGTATATGGTTTTCAGGGAGCCCCTCATATACTGCCATACAATGTGCCACCAAGAGTGGGATTTGTAGAAGTTATGTGGCAGATAGGTTGTATTCATGAGGACAACCTCACTAGAAGGGGTAAGGGAACATTTTTCCCATATTATAAAATGGTGTCTGATTTTGTATTTTCAAAGGGAAGCTAGAAACATTTTGATAATTTCTTTAATGATTACCATTTGAGGTGTGGACCAAAATGGCAACATGATCCTGAGGGTTTCTTTGCTCTTTTCAGACAAAGAATAGAAGATGGAAAATTTATGCATGAGTTCAATTTCCCTGAAGACTTGATTAGAAATGAATTTGATTTGAATAGACATGAGTTGAACAAGGAGAAATGGATAGCTTATGGTAAGCTACTAGATGTTGTGCACAAAATGGATCTGAAATATGATCCATTGTTGGAGTTCAGTCCCCACCATAAGAAAATTGATTTTCTGATGGTAAACTTCAAGGAAATTATGGGCACATTGAGGACAAAAAAGGTAAATTTAGAATTGAGTCTGGGTGTACAAGAGAAAGGTGCCAGACCAATTGAAACAAGGCCAACATACCCACCTATGGAAAGGTAGCCCATTTACAAGAGGAAAAAGGATAGTAGCAGTGATGAAGAAGAAGTGGACAAAAAAGGAAAATAGATTATGAAAGTGCCTCCAAAACCAAGTCCAAAATTCAAAGTGTCTGGGGAAATCAAAATTATTGATTTAGAATCATCACTAGAAGACAATACCTCATCACCACCATCTGGGCCAAGCCCTAAGAGGCAAATAATTGATCAACCATAGGAGGATCTATGAGATTATTGTTACTGATCAAGACATGGAAGTTGGTATGCCTTTCCCTCCTAGGCCAACTGGATTATTTTTATCTTATTTAGATATGAAAGGTAAAAGTGTACAAGATGCAAGAATGGAGGCATGCAAGGAGTTTCTAGATGACAATACATTTGTAAAAACTCATGTATTATTGCAATTGGTATGGAGGATGAAGTTTGAAGAGTATCAAGATAAATGTAGGCAGAGAACAGAACTAAGGCCTGACAGGTCAAACCAGAAGAATGATGAGGAGGTAAAAGTTGAATTAATGGAAGAATTCAAGAACATCACTCCTAAAGAAGGAAGAAAAATGGTGAGTTAGGCTGGTGTATTAATTCTGCCTGAATGGGACATTGCAGATCCATTAGCCTTTAATGATATTATGAAGTCTAAGAATCCCTTTCAAGACTCTGAAGAAGAGGTCAAGGCAGCATTGCAAAACTCTGCTTTCAGTGAGAAATATGAAACTCTTGCAATTTGGGCATTGGACCCACAAGAGAGAAAACCAAATGTTTCTGATATTAATCCAAATTTCAAGGGAGGATTGATAATAAAGAGATCTTCAGAGACCTCAACCACTGGGGCCACTAATTTGACTGTCAATGTGGCCAAATTGGCCCAAAAGACTATTGAAAGGGAAGAAGCTGAAAGGAAGAGCTTAATGGAAAAATATAACTTTTTAATTGAGGAGTACAACAAGATGCAACAAAAAAATGTTGAGTTGCAAACTGAAGTGGAGAGGTTTAGGTATAAGCAGATTGGGGAGACATCAAGTGCTCCAAGAACCAGTACATTACCTTCCACAACAGGGTCAGTGCCTCCTGCTTCTCTAATTGTTTCCACACTAGGATCTCCTAGTAAGAATCTTGCCCTCACCCTTTCTTTAGAGGAAGTTGAAGAAGAAATAGAGTGCTTTGTTGATCCTACAAAGAAGCAGCTCTTGCAAAAAAATGAAGAATTGTAGGCATCATTAAAGAAAAGTGAGGGATCTCTCTTAAAGAAAAATGAAATTTTTACTACTGTTTTGAGGCATTTAAATGAAAAGGTTGATAGAAAATTGCTACCTATACATTCTTTATATTCTTTGTTGTTAGCAGCAATAAAGAATATTGATAGGGATAAGGAAGTAGCGATACCAATAATTGAAAATTGGATCCCTAGGGTCAGTGATCTGGATATCATGTATAAGGCCTCAAGGTTTGATATAAATAATAGGCCCCAATCATTAAAGCCTACTCATGTGTTAGTAAAATCATTGCAAGGTTTTCAAACCTTACCAAATGACTTGAGTAGGAAGATTAGAGAGCTGGTGAAGAATTTCAATGATTGGGGTAACACATTGTTACCTGATATAATTGATGAGTAGGGGAAAATCAAGTCATTTCAACAATGGCAGGCTCAAGCAAGTGAGGCCATCAATGATCAAATCAATTCAATTTGTGATGACTCAGACTATGATTTGTTGGTGAGCTATATGGACAAAATCATTAGTACTAGAATTGAGTAACTAAATATTTGACTAAGGAGTAAAAGGAGTGAACTACTAACAGGTGGCAGATCAGATGTTGCGGTTGTAACGGTTCCAGTTTTGTGTTGACGACTTTTTTGGCCCAGTTTTCTTGTGGTTTTTTGCATCAACGTTCCTCAGCTGATATGATGAATAAGAATATTTTTCAAGGTAGTGGCTGTTGTAAAAAATTTTGGAATATCACCAGGTGCTCCAATTGACTGGTGATAGGTGTACTTTCTGGCCTGGTGCTTGTTTGCTCCTTCATTTTCTATAAGAAGGATTTCAAGGCCAGAAGTACAGGTTAGCAAGTTAGATAATTTTTGTCGAGTCTAGGTGAAGTTGCAGAGCAAATTGTAAAGTTCAATAGTTTTAGAGAAATGCAATTTAGGTTTTGAGTCATTCTGTAACAAGTTTTGAGTTCATAGAAATTTAATGTTGTATAACAGTACTAGCATTTGAGTTGAAATGAAAATTCGAGCTCATGTCTCTCCATTGTACATGCATATATGAACTTTGAATGAAATAACTAAGGGTTGTTTTATCCATCTCACTGTTGTAGTGTGTATGATACTATTTTAGCTTTAATTCAAGGAATTAATCAAAATGCTTGAATGGGATTATAGGCGGATATGTGTTGTATAAGGATTTGATAAGTAGTCCTGGGTTAGAATGCATACTGATGAAATTGTAATGCAATATTGTCAGGGATCTTATATGTGATGTATTAAATCTCTTATAAACCTCTAGATGCTTATGAATTTGACTCCTGCAATGGATATATGGCACTGATCTAAGTTGTAATTATTAGTGTAGTTTAGTATTTGTTTGTCTTTTCCTAGAGCTTGCTAAAAATTGCAAATCATTAACTATCTTATACAATGGATTGTGTTTAGTTATCTCACGCTCCAGATAGTTGATATTGTCTATGAACAGCCAATTCTAGTTGATATTATATTATTGTGTTGAGCTAGTAAGTGAGATCATCTGCTATTGTTAATGTTGTTTATAATAATGGTGCAGAGGTTGTAAACACATTAAGCGATCACCCTCTCGGGTCTTGCAGAGCCCAAAGTGTAGGAGGATTTTAAAGTCCTCATCAATTGGTCCAGGTCCTTTGAGCTGCCTTTGATTAGAATTGGCAATTCCATAGGTAGATTAGAAGACAAACCTAGTTACATTGTAAAAAGAACCAACATACATGTCAACCACTGAACAACCACCTCTACAACTACTTTTTAATCTTTTATGATCACATGAAACATAAAACACACTAATTTCAAGGTTGTTAACATCACTATTGAAATATTTTAATTTTTTGACCTTTCAAACATTAAAAATTACATCATTAAATTAATTATGTAATGGAATAAAAATTAAAAACATCATGAATTAATTATGTAACCACATAAGTCAAATAAAATTCTATCAAGAAACTAATATCTAATCAATAATATAATTGCATAACTTATACATTTCAATATCATTGATCTTCTTCTTTATCCAACTCTTTGTCTGTATCATCCGATCCAAATTCGACATTGTAAGGTTGGTCATATCATCATCATCATCATCGATATCAGTTTTGATAATGTCATCATCCACACGGATATCATCTTCATGAGCATTAAGTCCTACATCATCATGATCTAGTTCCTCCTCTTCGACATCTTCATTAGGAACATCATCAACTAACTGTTGATCTTGATCATCATCCACATCATCTTCTAGTTCTTCGGTATCTTCTTCTTCCACTACATTATACTTTACCGAACTTCCTCTTGGATCATTTCTAACAACAAATGACCAACCTAGTTTACCTAGAACCTTTGAGTAAAATACCTGCTCACATTGGCTTGGAAGAGCATAGGGCTCATTTCCAGCTCGCTCGATCAACCTTGTATTAACCATGGTAAATCTATTATCATGTTCAATAACAGTTCTCTCGAGATCATTTTCATTCAATCGTAGCTTGTACCATAGGAGGATGAACATAATTAATCTGAAGGACTTAAAGTCACACTCAAGTTTATCATCCAAAATCCCATAGTATCAATTTTTTGAGACTTCTGGATGTATGCCACTTCTACATGAAACATTAGTCACCTGAAAGACTGCAATTATACCAAAATCACAAGTTTTCTTCATGTCATCCAATATTTTGATTCAAAATTTATGACCATTGCACCACATAGCCTTGTGGTGTTTCACCTACAATATGTCAAACATGTAAAAATTATTGCAATATCGTTAGTTGATAAACATATTTATTCTTGGCTGAATGTATGCAAAGAAAACAATCTCAACATATATATACATCAATATACTTGAAAATAATTAAATAATATGGGTGATTAATATATTTATACGTACCTGTTTATCTATTAAACCATATGCTAAATCAATTTCCCTTTGTGTAACATTGGAATCTCCATTACGATGAGCTTCTTTAACCAATGAAGCCACACCTTCCTATGTTAATGCACGACCAGATTGTTGACATTGTTCAATCCATACTGTCATCCAATCAAGATTTTTGGCGATGTACAAATGTAGTTCATCCCACTCTCAACCAACTGTATCAAAAAAAATTGAAATTCACAAACGAGGTATAATTAGTTAAATACCACAGTATACGACCTTAATTTATAATTGATGTATATTGAAGATTAAAAATTAAATAAGTACAATATACATAAAAACCATATGTAAAATGTATTCCAATTAGTCTCTATGACCATCTTATAATTACCTCACTTTCCTTAGTCCACCTTTTCCCATCAAGTACTCCCCTTTGAATTTGTTAATGGAGTTAGGATCTCAAATGCGATCTACATGGATCTTTGCTGCAAACTTAGGAAGATATTCACTAATGTACACCATGGTCTAGTATACCATATATCCCTCCACCATAGATCCCTCAGTATGTTCTCTTTTTCTAACCAAAGCCTTCAAAAATTTCAAGTGCCTCTCAACCATCCAGATTGGCCTTGTGTGTACAGGTCCACACAATTCAATCTCCTCAACTTGGTGTATGAGGTAGTGTTCTTGTGCATTGAGAAATGTTGAAGGTAGACACTTTTTCATTTCACACATTAGACGTGGAATTTTTCTCTTCCAATAATTTATATCTTCTTTATAGATTTCTTTAGATGATAGTCATCTACAAGTGATTCAAGGTGCAAATATATTAACAAGATTTAACAAAAATATACAGTATATTACATAACAAGTCAAACAAATGACAATTATAAGATATATACAATGAATTGAACAAATCTCGCTACTTACCTTGTGTATTTTCCAAGATCATATATAACTTGCTTGGCATTGTTATCAAAGTTGTCTAGGAGAGATAGAGGTAGAACTTACTACAACAATTATAAAATGATATTTTCATTAATTTTTTAAAAGTAGTAAACACAATACACTGAAAACTACATGCATTATAAAAGTGTATATAATATACCAAAATAATTACCTTAATGAAGGTATGCCAATCATGCATTTTCATCTCTTACCCAAATTCACCTTTCTTTGTTATTATATTGTTTATGTTCGCAACAAATCCTATGGAAAATTGAATTTTTCGTATGACTTCTTTTATAGCATTGTTTTGCTACTCTGTTAATAACCAAGGAAGGGCACTTATATTAATTTGTTCTCCATTGCTATTTAATTGAATGACATTTTTCATTGCATGATTGGCTTCCTGAATGCCACTACAAATTTTGACAATTTTTTCTTTGTCATGCCTTTCATCCAATATTTTCCATAACATTTATGTTATATTCTTTCCGATATGCATTGTATCAAACAAATGTACAATTTGTAGCTGCTCATAGTAGGGCAACCTACTAAATTATCTCGGATAACTTTTCAGTCCTTGTGGAAGTCGACCATTAATGCCTTGATGACTTTCATGAAGCATATAAGTTATTTACAAATTAACAACGACAATCATTGTCAATTACAACATGAGTAAACACAACACAATATAAAAAATATAAATTCAAAACATATCATATATGATAGATAAACAATTTGATCCGATGTATAACCTTGACGATTAATTCTATTATATTCCAACTTCCATAGGCGAGGTGTCATTCTTCGTGGTTATGTAGTATCCTCTTTCCCATTGAAAAAAAAAAATTCAGTAGTTCGATACTTATGATTTCTATGGAAGAAATGCCTATACTCATCAAACACCTGCTTTCCTAAACTTGTTGAACAATGAGATTTCATCTTTGGAGCACAAATTGGACATGCAAATTTTCCCTTTGTTTGAAGACTTGGAAGATCATATATAATTGGATTAAATATGTCAATTTTTTTAATTATATATAATGAATAGATTATTTAAAAACATGCATGATATCTACTTCATCAAATTAAATATTGTTAAAGTGCAATTGAATGTTAGCACATACCACAAAAATGTGTTAGCCTGGGGCATCATGAATTGTTCATACAAGCATTGCATAGAATTGAAATTGCCTTTGTCCTATTGGTCTAAAGACGTCATACATAGTGATGCCATTACATAACTTTAGTAACTTGTTGATAAGAGGCTTGATATATACATTCATATTGTTAACTTGGTACTTACCTAGTTGAATGAACATAAACATTACATAATTATTCTAACCATTTTACTGCAATATATATATATAAATTAATGTACATGACTATTGAATTAAAAAAATATAAGTCATTATGCAACAAATAAGACAAATTAGATACTACTACATTAAATAAAATTGATGTAAACAAATACCTAGAACAATCATTGACAACATTATGTGCTCCCTCTTTATTGACATCCATGGAGGAATGTTATTGTTGATAACAAAAACAGGCCACACTGAGTAAATAGATCTTAGCTCTCCAAATGGATTGACACCGTCCGCTCCCAATGAAAGCCTGAGATTACGAAGTTCTTCTTTAAAGTGTGTCCATTTTTCCTCCATCTCCCTGAATGTAGAACCATCAGCAGGCATTCAAAGAATGTCATCTCCACGTCTATTCTGTGCATGGTAATCCATAAATTGCGTTAAGCTTTCGCACCTAAATAACCGTTGCATATGTGGAATAATGGAAATATAACGAAGAACCTTGCGAGGAACCTTTTTTGTTGGTTGATCTGTTTGATATCTACTGATATGACATTCTAGGAATTTTGTTGCAAATTCCTATTGTTTATGATATATAATATGATCATTGGGACATGCATCTATTGCTTGATACTCCATTTTGATATCTTTTATAATGGCACATAAATCTCGGTATGAGCGAGGTAAAATATTTGATGGTGGTAACAAAAATTCACCAATCAATCTACAACAAAAAATAATTTGTTCATATAAAGAATATTAATGGTACATATTTCATCATTTATTTACTAGTGATGAACTAACAACAATTAAAATAGATGAAAAAAGATGAAAAAAGATGACATATATGACATACCTTAACATCCATGAGATTGCTATGTTTGATAAACCATTCATAACCTTCAAGTTCAACAACAACAATACAACAGAGAGAAGTTTTTTTGGGATCCTTCATAAAGGGGCTCGTATGCCTTCTCAAGTATAGGTAAATCATGAACATCATCAAAGTCATCATGATCAGCTCTGCCACTAAATGTGTCATGGATCAATGTATTCGTACCATCATCTTCAACTGTGTTTTCTTGTGCATGATCATCTTCTTCCATAGGATCATTAACTTCATCTTTGATATTCACAACTTCATATTCGTCCGCTTGCAAAACCACATTCTCCAAGCTGTGATAATCCATATCATTTTCCCTAGGGTGCCCCACCTTTATAATAATGATAGGCACAAATAAACCATGATCATGATCAAGTGATTATATATATATATATAATGTTAAAATGATATAAATATTTACAAATTCAATCAATATAAACACATATAATGAACACCTTACCAATGGACGATAATCATGCCCCCCTTCAATGTGACCATGCTGCCTACAATGTTTCTTAGCTGTTGTGATTAAAAGTTGTCTCGTCTTTAAGCCCTTGCAATTATTGCAAGGACAACAAAATTTCTCATCACTTTTTCTTTTCAATTTAGCCCACAATCTATCAAGTGTCTCTTCATTTTGTTCTGGACTAATATTATCTAACATGATTTTTCTTTACCAAGTTTCACTATTTAGATCTTCAAAAAATATCAAACTCACACTCCAATAATTTGTATTCATAGACAGGTAACATAATCTAATAATTTTGATATTTTACACAAAAAGTGAATGACCCCAAAAAACACTTTAAAATGACAATTCCAAAACTTATTAAATTCTGATTTTACTATGATTTACAACCATTAAGACTCCTAAAATTTGAATATTGAACTTGATCGCAAACTTCCTACAATGATGGAGGTAGCAAGCTAGTAAGAGAAAGTGACCGTTCCTAAGGAGCAACGAGTCAGAATCATTATTGCTAATGTCAATACGGATTTATCCTTTTAGTTAAAGATGCAATGTGTCACTTCTTATGAAAAGCTTATCCCTAGGGGCCTCAACATTGAGAGAGCCCTAATAAAAAAAAAACAAAAGCATTGGTAAGAGCATGATTAGGGTACAAACCCTAGGCCTCCATAGAAACATAAACAATAACTATAGCGGATTAGTGAGGTTGCAATACCAGAAAGATTGAGACATTGTAGATAATAACAAAATCTTGCAATCTAAAGATTGTAGCTAATAACAAGCACACTATGTAGCTCAATGACATTTGTAAATGCAATCTACGGTAAGAAGAATGAGAGTCACTTGAGATGTGACAGTCAAAAAGAGGTTGAGCAGTGACAAGATAATAAAGCTCAAACCTTGCATAGTAAAGTGGAGATTTTAACAGTGAGTTTCCTTACCCCTTTGCTGACCTTAAGGGTTTTTCAAATGCTTTTGATAGTGCTAGAAAAGGAAAATGCAATCAGGGAATGACTGTCCAAATGAAGTAACCATGGTAATCATAGGTTCAATGTTTCTTCTTAGCCATTAATGTATAATGGAGATAGTGGATTGCATGTTTGAGCAGTGTTTTGAGACTCATCAAAGATGGGAGAATAGTGAATAATACCTTGTGACTGTGAAGTAGTGTCAATAAGGTTGAAGGATCTTAATAACTACAATACCATGAAACAATGAGTCCCCTGTAGTAAGTAGGTAGTCTATAGGGCATAGTTTGATTTTATAGAAGCATGCCCATGAAAGTAATCTTCAAGTGATAGTGAGTGAGTTGTTTGAGATTGCAACTGAGGGTGCAATACCTAGTCTTAAAGGAAGTTAGAAAAGCAGTAAGTGTGCAAGAAAATCAAATCGTACACAACAAATAATTCACAATGTTATCTTGCATAATGCCTTGAGTTTGAAGACAAAAATCTCATTGTATTTTCATGATGAAAGTGGTGACCTTAATGGTCAATCACTGGAAACCATGATTTTAAAACATGCTATTGTGATTATGGAGGCAACATTTTAAGCAAGGCAGTGAGTGGTAGTTTGGAACAATGGCAGGTATGAAGGACTTGCTTTATATGCATACTATGCAGTCTAGCTTAAGACACCGTTTTTAGAAGAGATTGAAGGTGGATTATGGAACTCAAGGGTTACGAAGATCTATTTAAAAGCCACGGTCATGAAGATATTAAAGATGTCACATGAAAAACCCTAGTAGCTGGAGTAATGAATACAATGCCAAAGAGGATAGTGTGTTGGGGCAGATTTAGGAGATCTCCACATTATCTAATTACAAGGAAATATATTATTTTTTTATTTTTTTAATTAAAAGAAATAATTCTAAACCCTATATAGGATACATTGATACTTCAAAAGCCTCTAAAAGAATTTGAGATTATGCAAATATATGTCAAGTAACATTCATAAGGTTTAGAAAATCTTGATCACACTCTAGAATAGCCCATTAAACATGGGTTGTGCTTGAATGCACTACATAATTGATATAACACAACCACTTTGCATATCAACTAGAGTTATAGGTTCTTTATTGCAGTAGGAGGTAATCACTCTTCGATCATGCTATAATTACATCCTAACCTATCAAAATTGAAACAACCTGAATGCACCCAATGATGATTGACACCTACATCATACAACTTGAATTAACTACATTATATGAGTGCCTCCATTTCTATCACAACATAGCCACATTAAACTTGGGTCACACATGAATGCATCATGTATTTGTTATAGCACAACTGTGCCACATGACCAATAGAGTTATGAATCACATAATTACAGTCACAAGAATCTGTTCCTTGGTTGTGATCTTATGGTGATTCCACAAAACAAAATCTGGACTTGAAATTCTCAAAACCCTAAACCTCTAAAAATGAAATCTGATGAGATGTTGCTTTAAAATATGATTTTCAAACCTGGAACTACAAACTTCACAACTAATTCTACAAAAGACAATAACTACCCTCAACCTAGCGATATCTTCTTGAATTTTTTCTAATTTTTCCCAAGAAAATCATCCTTAGTTCTCCACAAATTGTCTCAAGTAGAGCAAAACATTGTCGCAATAAATCAGGCATGAACTCACTTTTCTTTATGTCAGCCACAATTTGATTTTTTTCTATTTTTCATGTTTGTAAAAAAATTGACAAAAATGATAGCCGATCTTTCGATGAACCCTAGGTTCATCAAAATTTTGACGAACGTCGGGGATAAAATTTCAAAAAATTGAAAATTACACATCAAATTTTACAAGCACTTGACGATACATCAAATTATACATATTTCGTCAAATAGTTTTGTCAGATTTTGCAATCAAATGAGTTAGTGAGGGATCAGGCGAGTTGAACGTATATCAGAAAGCTTCTGCATGTTTGGGTGTGACAAAGGACCATTACTAGCATAAACCTACCCATGCGGATGTATTTAAATATTATGTTTTGTCACACGAGTTGTAGAATGAAAGTTACACCACTTTGCAACTTTACACTACTTGCATTTGACATTTTTCCATTAAGTGAAAACTGGACACCACAGGAAAACAACTCTGAGATAACAAAAATTGAGAGAGGTTATTGTGTATGGGCCCAATGCAATCCCATAGGCTCAGATAGAGATTTCATAAGTGTCACGATTTCTGAGTAATAGTCTGTCAAAGATTGATGCCCTTTTGCATTTTGGACCCTTAAGGGATTGAGCCAGTTGAATGTAGCTCGAAGCGATTTTGTGTGTTTGGGTGTAAAAGAGGACCATGCCTAGTGTAAATGTACCCATTCAAATGCATTGGAACAGTCCATTTGGTCACACAAGTTGCAAAATGAAAGTTGCACCACTTTGCAACTTTACACTACTTACATTTGACACTTTTTTCATCAAGTGAAAACTGAACACCACAAGAAAATGACTTCAAGATAACAAAAACTGAGAGAGGTTATTATAGAGGGGTCCAACACGATCCTGTAGGCTTAGACAAATATTTTGTAAGTATCACGGTTTCTAAGTAATAGTCTGTCAAAAATTGCTGCCATTTTGCACTTTGGACCCTTTAGGGATCAAACCGGTTGAACGTAGCTCAGAGCGATTTAGCGTGTTTGGGTGTGAAAGAAGAACATGAATAGCATAAATGTACCCATCTAGATGTGTTAGAACAATCTATTTGGTCACACAAGTTCCAGAACGAAAGTTGCACCACTTTGCAACTTTACACTGCTTGTAATTGACACTTTTCCTTCAAGTCAAAATTGGACACTACAGAAAACGACTCTGAGATAACAAAAACCGAGAGAGGTTATTATAGAGGTTTCATATGTGAACCAAATGCCTCAAGAAAAATACATGTATCTAACATAGTATCCAAGTAATAGGCCGTCAAAGAGTGCTACCCTTTTGCAATTTGGATTTTTAAGGGATTACATTACATGAATTACAAATGTTTGAGGGCAGCAATAAATTTAAAAATTTGATTAAATATCATTACAAATGTTTATTTGAATAGATTGTATGCTATATTGATATTGATATATAATTATTAGATTGATTTATTTTAATAAATGAATTTTTTATAAGAAGTTAGTCAATTGGTGCTAGTTAAAATAGAGAGAGAGAGAAAAAGAAAAAAAAGAATGATTAGTAACCATCAATGGTTATTACACTCACTATATTAATAATATGATGTTTACAATAAAATGAGATTTATTTGGTTGTCTTAATTCTTCTATTTGTGCTACAATTGTCTAATATGCTTCATACATAGTTATGAAACTCAAGTGCTTGTACTTGTAAGTACAATGCCTTAGGTACTGCGTTCTCACAAATATTTTACAATGTCACTCATACATTTGAGATTCTCTTATAATGTATACATCATAGGTGTTTATCATGAGGTTAACTTCAAATGAATAACTTGAGATTCCCTAGCTAAGCTTCACACACTCTTTTATAATGGCTTCAAATCATAATTGAGATTTGTCCAGATCATCAAAATAAGGACGTTGCATTATTTTTTTGGCTGAGATTCTCTTGGATGGCTCATATGTAGACACTGAAAAATTTCCTAAGTCTACGAATGTCATTTTTCTTGGTCATCATCTCTGATAATTGAATAATTTTAATTATTCAATTATGATCGATCACATGCCTCTATTAATTAAATAATTTCTAATTATTTAATTAATTCACCTACTCATTTCTATCTTGATCAATTAAGATTATTTAATTGTGTCGCTAATCCCCCCTCTTCTTCAATAGTTAAATTATTATTTATTTAATTATTTCGTCACTTTTCATCTATAGTTAAATAATTATTAAAGTTATTTAACTATCCCATGTCACCTCCCCTATTAAATAATTAATCTAAATTAATTATTTCAGGTCTAATTTTCATCTCTCCATTTAATTAAATGCTCCTCTTTTCATTTTCTCTAAATAAATAATTTGACTTTTTTGAATAAATAATTTAAAATAAATTATTCATGCACCACCTGGTCAAAGATGCCCTGTCACTCATTTTTCTCGTAGCTTTCATTTCTGTCATAGCCTTCATTTTTGTCATATCTGTTAGGCATCATAGCTATCAAGTATCATACCTGTCATGATTCCTCCAAGAATAGCTTATTTTTGGTACATCAATTTTGGACAGTTGATCTTGGCATCTTTCCTGAGACTCAATCTCAACCATCCATTTTGTAACCTCCCTCACATGCATCCTCCACCATTGAACTTGGAATCCTTCTAGAGGATTAATCTAAACTATCCATTCAAATCTAACTTGTGGTTTTGTAGGATTTTTGGCTTATTTTGGATAAGAAATATTTTGTGTGTTTTTCAACACACTTTTTGAAGAGCTAAAATTGTAGTTCATTCATTGGTTTTAAAATTTACAACAAATTGCATTTACACTCATGAGGATAAAATGAACCACAATTTGTATATGTCACTCATTTGGCCTTAAAATGAACAAATTACATTCTCCATTCATGGATTTAAAATGAACAACAATTTGCATCTTCCACATTCATAAGGCTTAAAAAGAACTACAATCTATAATTTTCACTCATAGGTTTTAAAATAAACTTGCAACAGACTGTCTTTTAGTATAGCAAACACTTCAATTGGTTCTTAAAAAGAACAATTGCCTTCTTTGACATAGATTTAATTAGGGGGTAAATGAACACCATGTCTTAATGTTTGAAGGATGGTAGGTATTATGCTCTCACCTTGTGCAAACTTGGTGATAAAAAACCTAGACCCATCTATTTCAGTGTTCATACCTTAGAGGGGCCTATCTCGCAAGAGGGAACAACTCCAACCAGTTTTTTATTCAAGCCAGTATACAAAAAGATAAGACTAAACTGTCAAATCCTCGCGGCTATCTTTTCCCTTGTCATATAGTGTCACTTGAAACTAGGTACCTACCTTTTCTTTTAAAGGTATAAGAGCCCCTAGTAGAGTGATTAAAGCCTAAAGTGGCTTGTTGGACACTTATATGGAGCCATGTCCCCAAGTATTCACTAGAACCCTCTTCTTTTAGAAGCCAAAATACCTTCTATTCCTTGGTGCAACAATGGTCATTGCCAAGGCACCCACATTCTCGCAGTTCTTAGTAGAGGTGAAGAGTATGTCATAGGAGATTCATGAGGGCTCAAAGCTTGGTTGACCTGAGAAGTGAGTTCCATGGATGGGAGTCAATGTGTCCAAGCTTCTAAGTCACCTACTAAGAATAAGTGCAGTTGGGGAAACCCAAGTGGGATCCAATGGATATAGTCCTTACCAACCTTAGGATTGTGCTTGTCTTTTAAAAACATTTTCAAACTCTAAACCAACTCAAAAAAAATTGCTTGATACTGTCTATTGTGTTTTCTAGTCATATCTTATTAGAAACAACCAAAAATTTAAATCAAAACCATTGAAAAACATCGAAACTATCAAAGATACCATTCTGAAATGCAACTGTTAAACACAGGCCCGTAATTATGATTGTGAACTGCAACTATCAAACAAAATATCGCAACTACCAGTTACAAAGCCACAACTATCTAATTACCAAAATTTCAAAAAAAATCATTGTCCAAAATTGAACCAATTCATCATAATAGTGATCTTGACCTCCAAACCAAAGACTTGCAGAGATTTCCTAGTCCATTCCACCATCCTCATTTAGGTTTGCATTACATTTTAAATTGCACCTTAGGTCACCTTTTCCTTGCATAATTAATCTTAGGTCTTAGGTTGCACATACCTTCTAGATTTTAGACATAGGAAAATTATCAAGTCTTTGGACAATCCTTGGTTCCTCATCTGACTTGTCATCGACCTTCATCTTTTAATTTACCAACCTTTGTCTTTATCATCTTGGTCAAAAATTTGGGTCTCAAACTTGTGTCCTAGTTTAGACTCACCTTGTCAAAACTATCATCTTGATTATCACAAAGGTCAATGACATTTGGGTTTGTTATCTTGGACCAACATTAGCTTGGTTACCATCCTTTTTCTTATATTTTAGGTTCATATCCTTAGTGACATCTTTCTAGATTCATACCATACCCTTTGATCATAGCTTCATTATCATTCTATCAAACCTTAGTCTTCTACTTAAATTGCACTTTCATTTTGCATTTTTTATACCCCAAAAATACAACAAAAAAAAACTTAATTTCATCTTAGCCTTAGTTGCACCACTACCTTTGATCATTCAATTAGAATAATTTAGTCTCCACTATCTTGGTCTACCTTTTGTATCCTTTTCATCCATTAGTCTCATTTAATCTCATCCTTTAGTCATTATCATACTTGCATAATCATCTTGCACCCTTATATCCAAAAAATCACAAAAACATAGCTTAGTATCCTATCCTTTGGTTAGTATCATCCTTTCATATCATATCCTTTGGTCATAGGTTCATTATCATTCTACCATTCCTTAATCTTGATCTTAGGTGCATCCTTCTATCCAAAAAAATTAAAAAATTAAAAAAGCATAGGTGCATACCTTACATTGTATTGGCCTCTCTTAGGCTTCGTACCATCCACCACTATGTCTTCCATTCACTTTGATATGCTTACTAGTCAATCTGAATACCAATTACTCTATAATGGTCAAGCCCAACAAGCCATATACTTCAAAAGAAAATACCTTGAATCCAAGTACCAAGCACCCACAACCCATAGTCAGCCATCCATCTATCCCTCTTACCAACAACCCATAAACTCTGGTCCTCCATCCATCTACCCTCACTATCAAGAGTCCTTTATCACAATTCAGAACATTAATCAACAAAAAACATCCATTAATCACCCTTATCCTAACCTTGAAAAGGAAACCAACCTTCCACTAGTCCATTCCAAGCCTCTACGTCCTATCCCAATCCAGCATCCCTCAACCCATTCCAAGTCTCCACATCATATCCTAGTCCATCATCCACTAATCCATTCATATTTACTCCATCACAAGCTACATTTAGTCATGAAAATACATTTGTTCATGGTATCCAAAATCACATCACATTTCCTACACCTTGGGATACATGTCAAAAGAAAAGTCCAAAGCATGACATCATAGATTCACCTTCATGTCAAGATAAAAGTAGTCCATCCCATGACCCCATTCTTAAGTCCATCCAAAAATTCCTTATATATAATCATGGCATCCAAAATGCACCTATCCTTGATCAAGATCCAATTCCCAATCATGTCATCCAAGACACCTATTTTTAACCAAGATCCTACCATTGAACAAGAAATCCAAAATGATCCTTGCATTGACCTTTATATCATTCATGATCAAACATTTGAATTCAATCCTATCCAAGTACCAAGAACAACCATTTCCCAAGATGAGACACTTTCCTCCTTTGGACACATAGATAATCAAACAAATAACATGGATCAAGTCAAAGAAGAGCACAAAAAGGCTACTATGGATCAAGAAGAACATAAACAAGCTACTATGGATTAAGTCAAAGAAGAAGATACAAAAGCTACCATGGATCAAATTGAAATCCCAAATGATCAAGAAGAAATAAGCATGATGAATGATAAATCCAAAACATCCTATCAACTAGGATCATCTATCTTTTTTAGAGCATGCTTTCTTACATATTAGAAGATTCCAAGTAATAGTGTCCATATACACAATGATGGGATGGAATCTTGCTTCCAAAATGACAAATACCCCATAGCAAAAAGAATTTTTTAGAGCATGCAGTATCAAGGAAGAGGACTAGGCTAACATAAGAAAGGCATTCTAAAACCAGTATAGTTTCAAGAAAATTCTAGACATCAAGGTCTTGGACATTCTTTAGTCAGAGAATCAAATGTTGTTAGTGGTACCTCCTCGATATTGAAGGCAACTTTATCTGATACAAACATCAAAATGGGGGCCATGAGTAGTCCTTGTTATAAGGTTGTTTCCAACACTCCTTCCATCCACACCATAAACCATCATTCTAACATGAACAAACCTTCCATTTGGAACCAACAAAAAGAAAATTATTACAAATCCAAAGTTCAAAATCAAATGTCAAAGGCCATTGAATAAAACAAAAATCTGAGTGGACAAATGAAATTAAAATGGATCCCAAAGAAAAATGGATCAACCAAAGAAAATAGTTCAAAAGTAAAAGTCAATAAAAATGTGGAGCTACAAGAAAAGAGGTCTCCCTCATAATAAATTTCCACCTCCTTCTAAATGGTCATCAAGCAAGGCATATAAAGGTGTTGGTTCCAAATGTTATCCCAATCAAAATTCCAAACTCCATCATCCACCATCCCAAGTTTGGAAAATAAAAACTGCTACATCCAAATGTCCAAATAATCCTTCCATGGCTACCATCATCCAACATTCCAAAAATGATACCTCACGAATCTATCGCATCTTGGTAGCAACTCTTTATCATAAGAACTCTCATGGTACTCTATCACGATGTGTGTATTCTGATAAAGCTAACTCTAGTATCAGAAAGGATCACAATGAAATCGATCAATTGTATGCAAGTACTATGATCCTGACAAGACAACTACTTCATAAAGGTCATTATTGGCATATCGTGGCACCAGTCTCTACATCAACACCACCAAAGGATTCAGAACAATCAATGATCATCCATAACATCAAGCCGGTATAAGAAAATTAGAAAAATTGTCACCTTGATAAAACCCTGGCAAACAAGAGTCTTGTGTGACATCATCAAAAAAAGGAAAAGAAAAAAATAATAAAAAGAAAAAGTTTCTCCAATAGTGAAAACCATTTTTATGGCACTTTGGATAAGTACCATGATGAAAACCTAGAAAACAGGCATCATGTGTAAGTGCAATTATCTATGTGGACCATTACACTTAGATGCAAGTTGTCTCATCTCCCATGCCTTTCTCATAACATATCCATCCAATCCATATCATTTCCATCCATTTTCCCACCTACCTTGATCTTGATAAGAAATGGGCTACAAACATAAATCATGCTTTAGGAAAACTCTTGACATGTCTATCCTTTAGTCATACACTATCCATGAAATATCATGTCATTGCCTTCATAGAATTTATCCAAACCCATGCCTTAGAGAAAACAAATTATTTCTATGTGATGTAGTCCTTGGAGATCATATGATACTTTTTCCATCGAATAATCCTCATGTCTCCTATCTTTTACCAAAATCAATCTATTATCTTTCCATACCTATTGTTTGACTTGATTTTCCTTGTCATTGGTTTAAGGATTCTAATATGCTTATCCAAGTTCCCTCCATAATCACATATTTTCCTAAGGTTAGTCATTCCAAATGCAACAATCCTAATCCTTACAATCTTGCTATGCAACCTTGTACGTCATCCCAAACATTCCTTAGCTTTGTTCCTAGCCTTGCTATAGACCCTGATCCTTTAGTCAGCGGGATAGTCTTTCCCAATCCTCATGTTGTTTTAGGATGTGTCCTTCCCATATCAAACAATGTTGTCATTATCATCATCACCTATCAATTGGTTTTCAGCTTGACTAGGGGTAAGATCATGTTTGTCCTTGGATCCTTGTGCATGCCTGCTTGGTTGATTGTGGGTATCTTTCACAATAATTTTTCATGATCCTTATAGTTATCATCCATAACAAAGTCTCATTCATCCATAATAAAGCTTTTTCATCCTTCTCATGGCCCGAGGACCCTTGGCATTTAGCATCATTCACTTTCATGATCATCCTTTTCATCCATCGATCCCCTCACGCATAATAAATTGGTCACATGCTTGAATGGAGGAGATTCCTTGACTTACGTATTCATGAGAAATAACACCTAGTATCAACCTTTTAAAACATCAAAAATCCAAAAAAAAAATAGAAAACATCAAAAATACAAAAAATCAGAAAACATTAAAAATCCAAAAAAAATCATAAAACATCAAAATCAAAAAACATCAACATCCAAAAATCAAAAATCATCAAAAATCCAAAAAATCATAAAATCATCAAAAATAAAAAATAAAATCATAAAATCCAAAAAAATCATAAAACATCAAAAACCCAAAAACATCAAAAAACTCCAAAACTTCCAAAAATAGAGTCTGATTCTGAGTCTAAGCCCGAGTTAGTTTGTGTTAGTAGAGTCGAACTATGTTTCCTCTGTGTGTTTGCTATGTAGGCAAGGCTCATCTTAAATGATCCCCCAAAACATTAGGTCAGTCCTTTTAGGTTGTCCAAATAAAATCATGGCTTCGTCTTTTGTCAAGTAAGATCAATTTGTCCAAATAAGATCAATTTGCCAACCTGTATCAATTATCAATCAATATTGGTCAACCTATCAATCAAGTCGGTCATCTTGGTCAAACAAACAATCTCATCATTATTATTGGCAAGCACTATCATGGCAAACACTTTGTTGGACTGCAATTGTCTTATTATCTTGATTGATTTTGGGTCATATTACTAGTCTCCTTGAGGATGTCCTATCAATGGATTTAGAGGGACAATGATGGATCATGACCTCTTTTCTTTGCTTGTTGTCTATGGTTTGTCTTGACAAAAAGACTAGGATAATTGGGTCCTTAGTATGAGCTAGGGAATTCCTTGTTTGTTGAATTTATCTTTTGATTGCTTGTCTCTCCCAAATGGTCACCTTGCACACCTTGGTCTATATCATACCATGGTGTTTGTGGTCCATTTGTGATATTTTGATGCCCAATGATGATAAATATAAAAATGTAAGCATGAAATTTGGATCCCTTGCCATTTCTCATCTAGCTTTTCATCCCCATCTTCCTTTCTTTTTTTGTGCTAACATCCATCTTCTCCATGCTAACATTTCTTCTATCCTTCATCCTCTAGTCTTATCATCCATTTCGAGAGAACATTCATGTTCTTTGAACCCACTTGTCCTCTCGAGGAGGCATGCCACAACCCTCCTGGTCATCCTTCCTCATTCTCTTTACACAGGGGAATATTTCAAAATTAAATTTCTTTGACACAACACAATAAATTGCATTATGTCAAAGAGGGGCAAAATGTACACACTAAAAAATGTCCTAAGTCTGCGAATGTCATTTTTCTTGGTCATGTCCTTCAATAATTGAATAATTTTAATTATTCAATTATGATCGATCACATGCCTCTATTAATTAAATAATTTTTAATTATTTAATTATTTCATTACTTTTTGTCTATAGTTAAATAATTATCATTAATTATTTATCTATTCATGGTCCTTTAATTCTTCTATAGTTAAATAATTATTAAAATTATTTAACTATATCATGTCACCTCCCCTATTAAATAATTAATCTAAATTAATTATTTAAGGTCTAATTTTCATCTCTCCATTTAATTAAATTGTTAAATTTGATTAAATGCCCCTCTTTTCATTTTCTCCAAATAAATAATTTGAATAAATTATTTATTTTTCACTTGTCCATTTCCTCCACTTTCTCCATTTTTGAATAAATAATTTAAAATAAATTATTCATGCACCACCTCATCAAAGATGCCCTGTCATTCATTTTTGTCATAGCTTTCATTTCTGTCATAGCATTCATTATTGTCACAGTTGCCAGGCATCATACCTGTCATGATTCCTCCAAGAATAGTATATTTTTGGTGCATTAATTTTGGACCGTTGATCTTGGCATTTTTTTTGAGACTCAATCTCAACCATCCATTTCTTAACCTCCCTCTCATGCATCCTCCAATGTCGATCTTCAAATCCTTCTAGAGGATTAATCTAGATCGTCCATTTGAATGGTTGTCTATAAAAGCAACCTTCCTCTCCCACTTTCAACTGAACAACCATTATCTACAACTTTCTTGCTTACTATTTTTCAGGTATTTGCACAACTTCATCAACAAATCTGATGGCAATATTAGCATAAGAAGAAATAGGAGAGACAAGGGAAGTGAAGCAACTTCAAGAATGGGGGGTATTTTAGTTTGATACTTTCATTTTACTCATGCATTTCATTGTTTTCTCTTGTTTGGATGAGGTTAATAGCTTAGAAGTGTTCGATATCACTTTATCTAGGCTTGGAATTCTCTAACCCCATCTCACATCATAAATCAACATTTTCTGCAAGGAGACACCAATCAATTTTTAGTAGTTTACTCACAAATAGGAAAAGTAAAAGAAAAAGAAAGAGCATCCAAAATGGAAATGAAATGAAAATAGATGGAAGGCACTTATAGACAACAAATCCACACCATTTGGTTCCAAGTTGAGAACAACAAGGCATAAATCTTGATGCTTCCATTGAGGGTAGGCAAGCCAGTCTCTCAACTTAGTCACTCCTGGCCATACATCTTCATTGGGAGTTCCAAGATACCTATTGCACAAAACACCTCTGATGAATAGAATAACTTGAAATTTGAGATGCTCTTATAATGTCTACATCATAGGTGCTCATGATAAGGTTAACTTCAAATGAATAACTTGAAATTCCCTTGCTAAGCATCACATGTACTTTTATAATAGCTTAAAATCATAATTGAGATTTGTCAAGAACATTAGAATAAGGATGTTGCATTGCTTTTTTGGCTGAGAATCTCTTGGATGGCTCATAAATCAAAGGATAAAGGATTTTCTTTTGGTTTGAATTTGCATTTTGTATTTGTTTATTTTTGTTTCATTATCTTGTTTTAATTTAATCTAACTTATTACTAACATATAGAAGGTTAATAATTTTTATCATTGTATATTTGCTAATCACAACCCTCCTATTAAATTCTCTTTATTCATGACGTGTTCCTTTAATTTCTTCTTAATATTGAACCTTTCTTTTTTTTGTTTAGAAGTTATCATTATTAGCTTGTTTAGTTTTCTCTCTTCTTTTTTTGTCCTTCTTTGTCTTGTTATTTATTTTTTATGTTTTTAATATTAACTATTAATTTTTTTTTCTATTATTTTTTTTTATCTTAAATTAGTGTTTGATAAAGAGCTTTTCTAATTGTCTTCTTTTGAATATTCTCATTTTTGTCTTTCTTTTGTTATATCTTTGGTGTACTTATATATATTAAGTTATCCCTCTTGCCTTTGTTGTTTTGTCTTATTTTTTGTTTTCATTGTATTCTCTTAGTCTTTTTGTTTTTAATGATTTTGGTGTCTATTTATAATATTTTCCTTTTTAATTCTTATATTCTATTTCTTTTTGTTTGATCTTTCTTATTATTAGTTAATTTTCTTTTTTTCTATCTTTTTCTATCTCTTAATATTTAAGTTGTTTCTCTCTCTTAGCTTTCTCTCTTCTTGGTTTTAGTTTCTTTTAGTTTTCATTTTAGCTTTCAATTTAGCTCATTTCTTCTGAAAATAATTTTAGGTTTTCTTTCTTTCTTTATGTTTTGAATTTATTTTCTTCTCCCTTTTGCTAATTTAGTTACCTTATTTGTATTCTATTGTCTTGATTGATCTTTTCTTTCTAAGGTCTTGTATTTTTGTTTTTGTTTTCTTTTTTAGCCTTTAGAATGGTAATTTTTTGATTTTCAGTCCTATGTCCTCCTTTCCCCTCATCATTTTATCTACCCAAGTCTACTTCATTTTTCACTCTTCTCTCTATCTATATTGCATCTTGATGATGGATCATGGAGTATCATCTGAAATGTTGATGTAAAAATTGACACACAATTTTAATCCAGAAATCTTTTGATCAAAATTGTCATGGATCGTGGAAAATTTATGAACTTAAGGGGACACCAATCAATTTTTAATAGGTTACTTACAAATAGGAAAAGTAAAAGAAGATGATATAAACATTAGATGATAGCATTTGCATCATACAAATTAATGTTCATACAAGTATAAATTAATAATAACCAATGTGCATACTTACAAATTAATCCAGCGAACCATCTAGGTCTACTCTACTCTTTATTGTGTCAAGTATTGCCTCATGGTCATACTCACAGACCTTCCACAAGGTCTTGTTCAAAGTTCTACCCCCATATTTGGTCAAATGAATTGATGCAATGTAGGGGTCTCAAATTTTACAAACTAACTCAACTTGTCTAAACTCAACCAATTCTTGTTGTCCTTTCAACTAGGACTCATCCTCCATTCACAAAACTCTTAATTTCAAGACACAAAATTGAGATAAAGGCATAAAATTCTTACAGATTCTTCAAAAATCTTTAACATTAGAATAATAGACTCAAATCCAATTCCCAACCTTGACATCTCAAACATGAGAACTTTCCAAATGGACTGTCCTAACCGGCCTAATTTGGCTTCCTTTGATCATTCAATTTTTGACATACAACAACAAAGTCTCCCTTCAACTCTTAACTAGGTTCAAAGGCCTATAAGACTTCATAATTGAACCCTCTTCAAATGATTTTATGGTCACTCAAGATGAAAGAATCCAAACTTTACAAATACTATCCTATTTAGGACTGTGTCAACTTTTCCATGACAAGGCAGTCATCAATATATGACTCAAAACTCATTCTTTTACCAAACCCAAACAAAAATGGGTTCTAAATACACCCATACACCCTTAAAAACCATTATTACACAAGAAGGACTCATATTTCATTGTCAAAACTCATTAGGACACCCTTGTACACTATTTACCAGTCTTTTTCCCATCATTTACAGACTAGGGCATCATTAAATTGGCTCAAAACCTTAACCAAAAACTCTGCAACTTTGAGAAATTTTAAATTACATACCAAACTTCATCCCCACCAAGTTACAGGAATTTCCAACAATAAAAACAAGAGAAACACAATTTAGAATGCTCATTGTTTACCTTGGAATAGGGTTTTACCCGCCTCAAGTAAATTATCAATATCTTACTCAATACTAAATGGATTCAAATGAAATCAAATGAATTTTGAAGAAGATTCATAGGGATTTAATCTACAATGAAGGACGAGAGGTTTCTTGCACAAATATGGCCGTACAATGGCCTAAAAACAATGCAAATGCTAGAAAATAATAGAATAACAATATTTTTCATTGAAAGTCTTCTTCATACATCATTCTCCAACCTTCCTTGAAATTGGAGAGGCTTAAAAATGCTTTAAATAACCAAAACCAACACCTAAAACTACCTCTTCAAATACCTAACCCTTCACCTTCCACCTTCTTACAATTTGTTGCATTTTACAAATTTGCTTTTGACAACATTTTGTCAAGTTTTGCAACTTTTACACTTTAGACCCAAAATGACCCAAATTAACTAACTAGAACCTATTAAATGTTTATTGTGGCCATTTGAACCTTATTACAACATGAAATTAACTAGAATAAATCAAAAAACTAAAGCTGCCTCTTGGAGGCATGTTCATGCAAGGGTGCACCTACACCATGAACATTGGATGCCACAACAAGGTTCAAGTAATGAAGAATCTTTCGATGCATGTCAAAGTTCTAAAACAACCAATATTTAACACTCTTATGTGGGTACCTTCTAAGCCACATTCTAGTAACAACAACTGAGCCTATAGGTTAAATGATTTTTTCTCCATCTATAACTGGGGTGTCCAATTTCTTTTTGGCCTCAACACAACAACACAAGTAATAGTATATTCCCTCTTCATTGTCTTCATCTACAATTACTGCATCAACATGTCCTACATTAATATGTGCAGTAAATTTCTTGAAATTAGTCAACACTACAAATACATTGCAAAGTAAGATAACAATAAGAAATTCAAAAACTAAGCAAGTAGATATATTACCCTGTTGAATTAGATCTAATATGTGGTCAAAGTCGATTTATGAATCCATCTATGTTAGTTCCAATTTCATTCGAGGTAAATACATGTGAAGTGGGCTAAGATAACTTAATGACCATTTCTCAACCCACTCCTTTACCTCACAATCATCCCATGCTTCCACTGTAAATGAAAAACAAAATCATGCCATCTTTCGTGTATTGATACTCCATGAACCTGCATCTGAGCTAAGGAAAGAGTGTATCTCACTCGATCATGTTAGTGTACAACAATCCTCATATGGTGCAATGTTAGTATCATCCATTAGCCAAAAAAATATATGAACTGAAGATGTACCTTCATTACCTGGACACATCGAAGCATTACACCACTCGATGATTGATTTTGCATTCTATCAACTTTGCATTGTATTTATACTTTAACTCTTCTCGTGCTAATGCTCTTTTCACACATGCTCCTGCACCATCATGCTCCCCCTTTACATGGTTGACCTCAAAAAAGTTCCACATATGCTAAACACTTGTAATGACATGCATCCTGCACAACTAGTAGAACATGTGCGAGTTCTTGAACTATGTTGCACTATTATCTAACCATATTATATGCCAACCGTATGCTATGCCCCTCTGATCCAAAGCATTGTAGAAAATTTGGACGCAACCTTGCATGAACTCTAGAGAATGTGTGTGATCATCACTAATATAAAAGTGATACTCCCTTAATACCTTCCTTTGGTCATTTGTACTATCAACTGCATGAATGAATGCTATGTGCACAAATATCGAAACCTGTGTAGAGTTGTAATATTATGACTGCACCTCATGTTGTGGTTGTAGAGTGTAGTTCTCTACAAAATTGAGCACTAAAACTATGTTGCCAATTGGAAAGGTGTCCTTGCATAGCTTGAATTGTGTGTCTAGCCATTAGGCTCTATGGGTATTCCTTGCATATTCATACACTATATTGTCACGAAACATGGACATAAACTAATACACTAAAATCTTCTAAATAACCAAATCACACCTTTTTTCTTGATTACCATCTTTTGTAATGCACACCACTATTTTATACTTCTCAAACTCTACTAGTTTTTGTCCCACCTCATCTGTGCTTTCCATATGTTAACATATTGGCATACATTGCAAGCCACCGCAATGCTGACATGAACCATCCAAGCATAGTGTCCTATAGAATATTTGACCATCCTCTATTTCACATAAATTTTTTGATAAGAACTCTCTTTAAGATGTTGGTGGGGCTTGTATGCCACAATCCTACAAAACATCATTAGTATGCAAATCTAAATATATAGAATGATAAACATCATAATGGTTAGAGAATTCAATATGTAGTCTACAACAACAAGTAGTACATGTGTGATTTATCTTGTAATAAAAAGGTTTAATTATCTCAAAATATCTTTCACAAATACTAATTTGAGGATATCCTATTGAAATTTACAAAAAAATTGGGTTTGAGTCGTATCCAATAAATGATTTGGATGTGGCTCACAGTTCTGACTACCAATTCTCCTTCTTACCACATCCCTTTGATTCAGAGATGGCCTTGTGTTATTCTTCCAATACTCTTCAATTAGTGTTCTCAATGCTTCAATAACTTTTTTATCTTTTCGTGGCAGTCTCCCTGAGAATGCCCATAATTCATTTGAATCAGTGCCCTCAATTCTTTGCCGCCTTTGAAGGACTCTTGATAAAGTTTTTCTATTAATTCTCAATTGTTCACTCGTCTTTCTAATGAGACGAGCTCTCTTTGTTTGAATACTTACCAAAGTTGATGTAATGACACATCGAGTGACATTACTATCCTTTGAGAATGAGGTCTTACCCACACTCTCATAAGCATCCATTATATTCTTCACAATAGTGTTTTCACTTGAATCATTCGATGTTCTCAACCCAAGAGTCCTCATGATGTTTCTATACTTTATACCCCACATCATTTCAACCAATAGTTGACATCTTACAGTATCATTTAGCCTTTCAAAGAACAATTTCCAAATCTTATCAGCATATCTTCTACAAGTGTGTGCTAGAATCTTACCTTCCATATGCTGCAAAATATCCTCATTAATATTAATCAAATGCTTTGGCTTTCTATGCAAAATTATAGGTGTTCCCCTAGGTACGTACATCTCAACATTAGGAATTTCATCAATATTTAAGTGAGGTGGGCTAGATTGTGTATATTCGATCAAGGTTGGAATAGATGACATATCTTGAGGTTCACATGGGGATGATGGCATACCTTCTTCATCAAATCTGAGTGATGATGCACTCTCAACTTGAGATGTGGTGGAGGGTGTCCAACCATATTCACTTGTTGTAGATGGTGTCCCTCCATATTCACTTGCAGTAAATGGTGTCCCTCCATATTCACTTGCGGTAGAGGGTGTGTCTCCAACTACAGTATTCAAATTTGTCTTACCACAATGCTTTCACATTTGTGCCCTTTGTGCTGCCAATGCCCTTTCTCTTTTTGATGGTTGAGGTTCCTCTTCAATTGGCTTGCTTTCGTCAATCGTATCCAATTTCTTCGTGTTGGTGTAAATAAGTATTTTACTTATTACACTTTACTTAAGCTTACTTAGGGAATGCATATCATTATAGGTTGCACTTGTGACACCTATTTATTTGCATCTTGCATCTAGGTTTGTGCATACATTGAGAGATATGAGTTGGACACTTAGGGAAGTGTGTGTAGGAGAAATTCCACTCTTTGTGGTGTGATCTAGTTATCACATTTTTATCTCCACTTTTTGTGACATGATAATTCCACTTTAGGTGGGTGATCCACCTTTTATGGAATTATCTATTATTTCTTTCTACCTACCCTACACATGATTATGACACTTATCTCACTCATGTCCCTTCATTGTGTCCTAGCTTGCCTTCATAAGCAAGCCTTGTACATACTTGTAATTGTCCATCTTCATAGTACATCTTCATGCATATTGAGAATACAATCTTCATATTCTCTCATCTTCTCTCTCTCTTTTGTGCTATTCTTGGTCTCTTGATCCTATTCTTTCTTTTCATAAGTTCTTACATGGTATCAAAGCAGTTGGAGGTTCTTTGCATAGCCATTGTTGGGAGATCTTAGTTCGTGTGAAGGTGGTCAAGAGGCAAAATGAGGAGCAACAACATTTGGTGCATCCTAGACTAGATCTGACCTCAAATTTGGATTCAGAAGGTTGTTATCAGTCAGGATAGCTTTTCGTTTCATCAAAATCCAACATCAAGAGCTCTAGATCGAAAAAAATTGCCTATTTGGGTATTTTTTCAATTTCCTGAATTTTTCTATAGTTCCAAAAATATATTTTTTTTTTGCAAAATAATTTTGGAAAAATTCAGTTTTTGAGATTCCAGTTTCTTCGTCAGAATTTTCTCAAAAACAATTTTTTTAATTTTTTTTGAAAATTTGTATTTTATTTTTTATTTTTATAAATCAAAAAAATTTAAAAAAATCGCTTTTTTTTGTAATTTTTTTTTTTAAATTGAAAAATAGAAATATATATATCTACGTAGGGTACTTAGATCGTACTTGCCTGTGCAGGTACTTTGTGTCACCGTTGGTTGCATACAACACCTCCTACCGTTAGTCTCTCCCAGCAGTGGTCGACATCACACATCTGGCCCACTTCATACTGGTGGCGTCTCTTCAGAAACCCAGCCACAGTCTTCAAAAATCAGAAATCTAGTGGTGTCCTAGTAATACAAATCTGTCCAGGCTCCTTCACACAAATCTGATGATTGGCTATTCGGCAACTTCATAAAAAATTTAGCAGCCTTTATTCTAAAATCCGGTGATCTTCAAAAACTCTAGCGACGTGCAAAGAAAAATCAGTGACAAGGAAGAATATTTTGTTTCCCTAGAGATTCCATCAAAATATTCCAAAAACTACCACCATCCAGTAACGTCTGTATGAACGTTAAAATTAAAACAATTGAATCGACATATTCCAGCGACGAAGGAATATTCTTTGTGACGGGCTCACAAACCATCAATTTTAATTGTTTATAATGATGACATCAGCTCTACATCAATGTGATGTTAGCTCCACATTAGCGTGACGTCAAAATTTTCAAAAAAAAATTCCCCCCTCACCAATGGAGTTTTTGATTTCGCAGTTTGACTTTGAAGGCTCATATCTTGCTCATTTTAGCTCCTTTTTCTGAGCAATTTTTTTTATTTGGGGTAATTTTTCATGTACTTTGCATCCATGTGGTTGGTTTCTAATTTTAGTGGACATATTTTCCAGAATTTGTAGTTTTTCAACACTGTACCTGTCTAATCCTCATTTCTGCAACTTCCAGGGCTCTGTTCAGGAACATACGAACTCCTTTTCAAGTGTCATTTTTTTTAAAGTGCATGATTTTTTGTCTACATCTTGAATCTATAATCAATTTGAAGTGATCTTGAGTGGATTTTGTACTTTCAACATATGGTCCATTTTGGCCTATTTGGCACTTGTATTGCATAGATCTGAATTTAGGTCTTTGCTTCATTGTTCTAGTATGTTCTCAGCCTATTTTTGGCAAGTTTTAAATCATAAATAATAATCCCACTTAGCCAAGTTGTAAGTGGCCTATTGTACACGCACTAAATTATAAAGTGCCAAAATCATCTTTTTTGGGGGGGGGTACTTTGATTGAGTGAATTTGGGGGGGTGTATCTTGTGTGATTGTTTCCATATTTTCTCTCTTGTTCTCTTGCATTCCATCATGGGTTCATCTAAATTTCCACTCTTAATTGCACATAATTATGCTACATGGAAAGTACGTGCATGGAGTAAACTAATGGAAAAAGGTTTAATTTACTATATTGATGGAACCATAATTGCACCTTTGGATCCTAAGGAAAATCCAAATACATATATGGATTGGTCACTAAAACTTCTATGGCATTGGGTACACTTAGAAAGTTCATTTTAGACGATCTCATTTTTCATGTTGGAAAATGTACTACAGCCAAGGAAGCTTGGGATAAGCTTGCTACTTTGTATGGCAAGGTTGATAAGGTTAAGGGGTACAAGCTTGAACATGATCTCCTAAGCCTTGATCCCAAGGATTTTGACACCATTTAGGATTATGTCACTAAGGAAAATGAGCTAAGAGCACAACTAAAAGATTGTGGTATTGAAAAAGAGGATGATCAATTGGTCTTCAACTTGTTGGACAAACTTCCAGCCAAGTATGCAGCCTTTGTTTCAAGTTTTCAAACTCAACAATTGACAATTAGTAACTTCACATCACCATATTTTGAGGCTCTCATAGAAATTTTGATTCTTGAGCAAAATAAGTTGATGAAAATGGGCATTCTCAAGTCTTCAACTTCAAAAGAATTAGTGGTCAATTATGGATACAACAAGCAAGGAAAAGGCCATAAGAAATTTTCACCAAAGCCACAAGGAGAGAACAAAAAATCCACTCCTCCACAACAAAGCTCATCATCATTTTCTTCAAAGAACAATTCAAGCAAGAAGGAGAAACCAACATGTGCATATTGCAAAAATTTTGGTCATGAGGAGCATCATTGTCATGTTAAGCAAATTGATGAGTTGAAAAACATCCACAAGAAGAACAACATCAACTTGCCAAATGCATATCAGGAGAAGGAATCATCTCCTTCCACTTCTAATCCTAAGGGAAAAGGAACAAATCTCATGGCAACAACATCAAGCTCATCTCCTTCTTTTGCATCATCTCAACATGAGAAACATAAGGGGTAAGCATTTCTTGCAGTTGTAGATTCCAATTCAGATAGGTCGATCCTTGATTTAGGAGCTTCACATCATATGACTTCTTCCAAGGATATGTTCTCTTCATTTGATTCTTGTTCATCACCACCCATTTTGATGGCCAACAACACTTCTTTGGCAATTTGTGGGAAGGGATCTATTGACATTGAAGGTGGAGCATTTAATGATGTTCTATGTGTGCCTACTTTGTCAAGGAACATCCTTTCCATCTATCAGATTACACATAGTGGTACATGAAAGAGTGTAGAGTTCACACTAGATTCTTTCATTGTTCAGGATTTGCATAGTAGGGCTCTTATTGTAGTTGGGGAGGTTGATAATCATTCTCGGTTCTACACCTTCTCATATTTTTCTCCTACTAATGATTCAGTTCACCCTAGTGTGGACACACTTGAGGAGAATGAGTATGGTTACTTGAATCTTGGAGTGCTCACTACTCCTAAGGTTCTTGAGTCTATAGCTAATATTCCATCTCCTACATTGACTGATGTACCTGATGATACTTGTGTTTTGACAATTATAGTACCTTGTGATTTAGTGCAACAGTGCGTACCTTGTCTTCCAGCAGTAGTTTCATGGGATGACTACTTGACAGACATTGGTAGCTTGTTTATGGAGTCCTACATTGCAGATTTGGGAGACACATTTGATTACTTATATCTTCTCTTTGATGAAGGTGATTCTTCTTCAGTTGTTGTGAGGGAACACTCTGACCCTCCTCTACATGATCAGTCTTTCAAGGTTGATGTGATTATGGATGCATATGTACAGTAGTTGGAGGAGGCCAATTTCTCTCTTGAGGAGACACTTGCATCTTTGGAGTATGTTCTACCTTCATCCTTGCTTGATCTTGAGTTGTCTTTTTCAGCGAACGGGAGTGTTGTTGCAAAGGGTTTCTCATAGGTTACAAGAAGTGACTACACTACGACCTATGCACTTGCCATTGCAACTTCACATGGTTTGGGAAAGACATCTTTCAACATCAATACAGGGAAAATTGAGCAGATTTCAGAGACTCCTTACATTTTGAGGGTTCTTCCTTCTTCACTTGTGGATTGGGGAGACTTCATTCATGCACCTTTGATATTGTTTCTTCCTAAGGGGAGGAACATTCAACAGTTTTGGAGCAGCTTCTTCATTCCTTCTCGAGCATCTTCCATGGGTGATTATTGTACATTGAGGGGGGGCTACTTTGTCTCTCTTCTTCTCTTGTATGGAGGGGGACTTTTTCCTCACATGGGGTTTTTTCCTTCTCTTGTTGTGTTCATAATCTTTTCTATCTCATCTCTCTTTTGGGGGGTAGTTTTTTTTCCCACTGGGTTTTTCTATCTTTACTCCACTTGTGAGAGACTGCATTGCATTTGTACATGGGTACCTAACATGGCTCAGTTTTCAGGACCCATCTTGCATCTTATCTTGCATGGTTAGCTTGAGTCTTCATTCCCTCAATTGCACTTAAGGGGGGGTGTTAGTGTAAATAAGTATTTTACTTATTACACTTTACTTAAGCTTACTTAGGGAATGCATATCATTATAGCTTGCACTTGTGAAATTTATTTGCATCTTGCATCTAGGTTTGTGCATACATTGAGAGATATGAGTTGGAAACTTAGGAAAGTGTGTGTAGGAGAAATTCCACTCTTTGTGGTGTGATCTAGTTATCACATTTTTATCTCCACTTTTCATGGCATGATAATTCCACTTTAGGTGGGTGATCCACCTTTCATGGAATTATCTATTATTTCTTTCTACCTACCCTACACATGATTGTGACACTTGTCTCATTCATGTCCCTTCATTATGTCCTAGCTTTCCTTTATAAGAAAGCCTTGTACATACTTGTAATTGTCCATCTTCAAAGTACATCTTCATGCATATAGAGACTACAATCTTCATATTCTATCATCTTCTCTCTCTCTTTTGTGCTATGCTTGGTATCTTGATCCTATTGTTGCTTTTCATAAGTTCTTACATTTCTTTTCATGATATTCCCTCACCCATTCTCTCTCCTTTGCTTTATTGGTTTCATACTCTTCATCTATTAGTTTATTCCTTGTTCATTTCCTCGACATGGTGGATAATTTTATGTGTAGCATGGTAATGAGACAAATATTAGTTCCTAAAAATTGAATCCATACAAATAAATGAAATATATGTCATTCAAGGCTTCATACAAAATAATTACAATCATCTTGTAGAAGAGTATTTCTAGCATAGACAAAGGTCACATGAATTTTTCTGATGGAATACCTTAAAGAAATGTGGTAATGTGGCATGCCATGATTGCAAGATAGGCTCAAAATGGAAGCATGAACAAGGCATGTGAATTCAAATTCCTTGTCAAACAATTCAAATGTCTTGTCCATGCTTCCATTTTGAGCCTATCTTGCAATCATGGCATGCCACATTACCACATTTATATAAGTCTTTCCATCAAAAAAATCATTTGAGCATTGGCAAGCTAGTGAGCTCACAAGCTTGCCAATTTGGTAGGGTTGACAAGGTAGGGGCAGCGTGAAAAAATGCCTCATAGAAATGGGGACTCACGGTGATGTACCTCATAGAAATGGGGACTCATGGTGATGTACATCATCCTGAGTCCCCATTTCTGTGAGGCATTTTTTTATGTTGCCCCTACCTTGTCAACCCTACCAAATTGGCAAGCTTGTGAGCTCACTAGCTTACCAATGCGGTAGGTTTGACAAGGTAGGGGTAGCGTATGCCTCATAGAAATGGGGTTTTCTATGAGGCATATGTTGCCCCTACCATGTCAACCTTACCACATTGGCAGGCTAGTGGAGCATTGGCAAGCTAGTGAGCTCACTAGCTTGCCAATGTGGTAGGGTTGACAAGGTAGGGGTAGTGTATGCCTCATAGAAATTGGGACTCATGGTGATGTACGCTGCCTCATAGAAATGGGGACTCACAGGGATATACATCACCGTGAGTCCCCAATTCTATGAGGCATACGCTGCCCCTACCTTGTCAGCCCTACCGCATTGGCAAGAGGCATATGTTGCCCCTACCTTGTCAACCCTACCACATTGGCAAGATCACCATGAGTCCCCATTTCTATGAGGCATACGTTGCCCCTACCTTGTCAACCCTACCACATTAGCAAGCTAGTGAGCTCACTCCACTAGCTTGGCAATGCGGTAGGGTTGACAAAGTAGGGGCAGCATATGTCTCATAGAAATGGGGACACATGGTGATATACCACCATGTGTCCCCATTTCTATGAGGCATAGGCTACCCCTACCTTTCAACCCTACTACATTGGAAAGCTAGTGAACTTGCCAATGCAATAAGGTTGACAAGGTAGGGGAAACATATGCCTCATAGAAATGGGGTCTCACAATGATGTATATCACTATGAGTCCCCATTTCTATGAGGCATACACTTCCCACATCATCGTGAGTCCCAATTTCTATGAGGCATACACTACCCCTACCTTGTCAACCCTACTGCATTGGTAAGCTAGTGTGCTCTGTAGCTTGCCAATGCTCCACTAGCTTGCTAATGTGGTAGGGTTGACAAGGTAGGGGAAGTGTATTCCTCATATAAAATGGGTCTCATGGTGATGTACAAGGTAGGGGAAGAAGGTAGGGGAAGTTTATTCCTCATAGAAAATGGGTCTCATGGTGATGTACAAGGTAGGGGAAGTGTAATACACTTCCCCTACCTTGTACATCACCATGAGACCCATTTTCTATGAGGAATACACTTCCCCTACCTTGTCAACCCTATCAAATTGGAAAGCTAGTGAGCTCACTAGCTTGCCAAGCTTACTAGCTTGCCAATGCTACCACATTTTGCATACATTTATACAAAAATATTATTTTCAAACAATTCAAATTCCTTTTCCATGCTTCCATTTTGAGCCATGATTGCAAGATAAGCTACACCTTTCCCCATGTTGCTAACTTAGCCTTGAATAAAGAGTCTTGAAATAATGGAGAGAAGGGTTAGAATCCCTTGTAGGTAGACTAATAAAGAAAAAATTTAAAATATATCACAACATAAGTGAATGTATATCACTGTGAGTCCCCATTTCTATGAGGCATACGCTTCCCACATCACCGTGAGTCCCCATTTGTATGAGTCATACACTACCCCTACCTTTTCAACCCTACTGCATTGGCAAGCTAGTGAGCTTTCTAGCTTGCCAATGCTCCACTAGCTTGTTAATGTGGTAGGGTTGACAAGGTAGGGGAAGTGTATGCCTCATAGAGATGGGGTCTCATAGTGATGTACATCACCTTGAGTCTCTATATCACTGTGAGACCCCATCTCTATGAGGCATACATTGCCCCTACCTTGTCAACCCTACTGAATTGGAAAGCTAGTGAGCTCACTAGCTTGCCAAGCTTACTAGCTTGCCAAGCTTACTAGCTTGTCAATGCTACCACATTTTGCATACATTTATACAAAAACATTATTGTCAAACAATTCAAATTCCTTTTCTATGCTTCCATTTTGAGCCATGATTGCAAGATAGGTTGCACCTTTCCCCATAGTGCTAACTTAGCCTTGAATAAAGAGTCTTGAAATAGTGGAGAGAAGGATTAGAATCCCTTGTAGGTAGACTAATCAATCTCAACCATTGAATCTGTGAAGTTTCTATAAAAGAAGCTATTTAAATCTATTTTTGGGTAATCACAATCTTCAAAGTTTTGCTATCAAAATACTTATAGGCTAATATTGCACACTCATGATCTGAGGGCATTTGAACATTTTAAAGAAAATTTGAGGAGAATAATGGAGATGAGTCAAGCAAGCATGGAAATTAGGTGATATTTTTCTTGTTTATTAAATTCTTTTATTTTTTAGGGATCTCTACCTAGCATTAGCTCGCTAAGTTTCTCCATCTCTAGAAGTATTTGATAAAGGACTCTCCCTCTTCTTGTTTCGAGGTACACAAGGTGGCTAATGTGATATCATTTTCAATGTTAAAGGCATAGTTGTCTACAAATTTGTTGGCTAAATCAGACCATGTTGTTATGCCCCTAGGTAATCATGAAAACCACTCAAGTGCAAGACTCATAAGAGTTCTAGGGAATAATCTCATAAAGTATGTGTGCTCTGAGGAAATTTCAACACAAGTCGTGCTAAATTCTTTGATGTGCTCTATTGGGTTTCCCATCCCTTTGTATTTTTAAAAGATCAAAATTGTGTATCCTTGTGGAAAAGGAGGCATGTAGATACTCCTATCAAAGGGGTATGGATACAAGCCCTACATGTTGTAGGATTTTTTGGTTGTTACTTGCATGTTCTCAACTTGTTTCTATAAAGAAAGCATTTGTGTAGTTAGAGCATTCACCTGTGGGTTTGGTATGTCATTCGTATTTTCAGGTCTCACATTTTGTGTAGGTATGTGGTAGGTGTATGAAGGTGTTTGTTGTTGTACTTGAGGTAGATGTGTATATGAGGTGTTCATGTTGGGTTGCCCTTGTGTGTCCCAACTTATGGATTGTAGGGAGGTACCTTGTTGTGATGTGTTTAATATAAAGGTTATTGATCGAAATCCCGGTTGTGCTAGATTCCCCTGAGGCAACATATGTGTACCATGTTGTCCTTGTGCAACACTATTTTGGGGGATAGCATGACTATATGTGGTACCCTTGACATTAACCATGGGTCTAGGTCTTGAACTTGGAAATATTATTCTCTTGTGTCTAGGAGGGTTGTTTGAGGTAGTATTCATGGTGTTTATTGAGGTCACAAATGGATTAGTGTCTGTCGGTTTTGTTGTTGACTATGTTATAGGCGTTAATGTTGATTGGGTCATAGCCTGTCATGGACTATGTAACAGATGATGCTATAGGTGGAGTTGTGAAGGGAATCCCAAAAGTGGGAGTAGTTTGAATCATTGTAGTACTTTGTGTAGCTCCTCCTAAAGGTATATTAAGGTTTACCTGAGGTGTAACATTTTGTGGAATATGTGTCGTATGACCCTCTTCTTGGTTTGAGACATTTCTAAGTGAAGGCACCACTTGTAGTGTGTTTATGTCAAATTGAGGTGGTAATTTAACTCCACCTTCTATAAGTTTGGCGCAAAAATTTTGAGGGTCAAGCATGATAAGATCATTGTCAAATTTAGCAACCTCAGGATCCTGGGTTGCTACCTCAAGTTCCTCAACAGTGATATGACCTTGGTCGTCTCTCATGAGGAAGTTTTCAAATGGGTTGACATATGAGTTAGACCTTGGAGGTTCTTGTGATGTTGACCCAATGTGTGGCATTGTTATTGACCTGGTGAGGTGTAGGAATGAGGTTCATTTCGCTAGTGGGATTGTAAAACTCCTCATGTTGTTATGAAGGGTCCATTTCTAATCGTCTCTTTTGTAATTTGGTATGGAACATAAGATAATACTTGCTTAAATCTAAGGATGACACGTAAATGTGAACCGTAGGGTATGCAACTACCTAAGATGTAAGAGTATAAGCTCCATTGTTTTGGTTCTTTTGGCATAAATTATGACATGCAAAGACTAAGGTACGACTTAAGATAATGTCTAAAATGCAAATATCTAGGATATGAAAGTTAAGCTATGTTTTTGGTCTTTTTGGCATAAATTATGACATGCAAAGACTAGGGTATAATGCAAACTATATTTCAATATCCTTGGATAACTAAGGGATGAGTCACTAACTGACCAAGTTTGATGCAAGGTTCCAACTAGGATTTCCATTGATGTTTTAGGATCAATACCAGAATGAATAAGTGAAAAATTAACTAGGTGGAGTTCAAACTAGCCTAGTGAGTTTGAGGTATTCCACTAAGATTACAAAGGAAAAATTGTAAAATTATATGTCAAGGGAAATCATATTTGAATCACTATTTTCAATCAACGTAAGATAACTTTTATCTACCCTAAGTCTATAATGTATTATGGACAAGGATTTCCCTAAGTATGCTAAGGATTATCTAAGTAATGTAATGATGAAACTATCTAGAAAAACTAGGGATGAAACTAAATATGAGCAAGTCACAGGTTTGTATCAGGTTCATAGCAGAGAGTAGATCAAATAATGAAACCCTAAGTAAATCTTTTGAGTTTTATGTCTGTTAATTGCAATATTTTCTATGATGGGTAGATGTGTCATTCCAAACTACAAATGTGGTTTACTAGTAAAATAATCTAATGAGAAAAACCAAGGATAAACCTAAACATGAACAAGTCTCAGGTCTAGATCCAGTTTTTCAATAGAGGGTAGATCAGAAAATAAGATCCTACAAGGTTTCTTATAATTTTTCAGTCTGTTAAGTGTAATATTTTTAGTGAGAGGCAGATGTGTCATTCTAGATGGAAAATGTGGTTCATTAGATTAGATGTGTCACAGAAGTTCACAAATGTGGTTTGATATATTAGATGCATTGCAAATTTACAATTGCGACTCAGAATATCAAATGTGTGTTTCTTTGTTACAGATGCGTTGAACAGTGAACTAAGTTTTGATACATTTTCTAACTTGTTTAGGATCAAACCTTGGATTTTTTTTGTTTGATCAGATCTGATTGAACACACACGTAAGACACACCAAGCAGAGTGTTTGAAATAAGTAAAACAATTTACAATCTTAAGGTTGGCAATGACAATATCCACTAGACTCCCACTTAGAGTTTCCTCCAACCGCACTATCTAGAGTAGATGGCTTAGGATCTTGGTAGCACAGGCTCCCCCTTATAGTACACTCACTTCTCAGGCTTACCAAGATCTAGATTCCCACATTAACAAGGAATTTGTCATCTCTACTACTAGATTGGGTTTATAATGTGGGCCGGCTTGGGAACAACTATTCCTACACCAGTAGATAGAAGGATTTTGGAAAATCTAAACAAATGGATTTTAATCAAGGCACCCATTCAGGTGACCACACAAGAGGCAAGATAAGCTTTGATAAGGAGGTTCACTTGCTATTTGTAGGAGCACTTGTAATGTTGAGATTTCCTTAGCATTCAAATTTATATATTGGTTGGGAGTAGCTTGGCTTTAGCTCATTACCAGTTGAGTTGTTCCCTTGGGATGAGTACTTTTTCCCACCAAGGTAGGCCCTCTAATAGGTAAACATAAAATTAGATGGGTCTAGCTTTCTGAACACCGAGGTTTCCCAAGGTGAGAGCATATGAGCATACCAACCTTCCCTAGCACAGAGAACAATAATAAATCCACCCTAATTAAACAACAAACTACTATGTGAAGACTCAAAGCAAGGTTAATTAACCGTTTAATTAATAAAATAAATCCTATGTGAAGACTCAAGGTATGGAAGAAAGAAAAATAAGATAAGAGTTTCAGATCATTTTCTTCAACAACTATCCTACAAGACCACACATTAGAAGTTTGAAAGTTTGTATTTTTGTCTTTTGTCAATCGTCCTACAAAAACTAGGTTAACTCCACTAGATCACACATTGTAAACTCTAAATTAGTCATAACAAACTTTAATCATTAAAATCAAAACTCAAAATTTTAGAAATTGGAAAATTATTTTCACCAGTCAAATGCATCGCTTGAAGTCATATGCATCATTTTCCCTCTTCAGATGTGGTTCATGATGTCAGATGCGTCATTTTGTGCATCAAATGCATCAATCCATACCTGTTCCTGCAAAAATCAAAATTTCTATGAGTTTTTTCGAAGTCTATGACTTCACATCAAGTTCACCAAATGTGATAAGGGAAAATAACCAAGAACAAAGAATGCATAAACAAAAACAACAATCATAAATTTCCTAGATCATGCTAAGATCCCCAAATCAATAATGAAGTGCAATGCAACAAAAGAATTCAATAAACAAGAACAATATCACCTAATTCCCATGCTTGCTTGACTCATCTCCATTATTTCCTCAACTTTGTTTTGAAATGCTCAAATTCCCTCATATCATGAGTGTGCAATATTAGCCTGTAAGTATTTTGACAACAAAACTTTGAAGATTGTGATTACCTGAAAATAGAGTTAAAAGCTTCTTTTATAGAAACTTCATAGATTCAATGGCCGAGATTGATTTGTGTTTGAATGGTCCAAATCAAGTGTGAGGATTTGATTGAATAGTTAAGTGACTTGATTGATTAGATTGATTGGATAGTTAGCTAATTTTATTGATTAGATTGATTGGATAGTTAGCTCATTTGATTGATTAGTCAAAGAGATGCAACTAAAAGAGTGTGTGAGTCAAAAGAAGATGATAGATCAGCTAGGTGAGTGAATTGAGAGAGAGTGTTAGTCAAGAATGGAGAGAATTATGCATGAGATATTAGATTGAAAATGTAGGAGACATGTGCTCAAATAGAAGAATTAATTATAAAATTAATTCCTTTCTTTGTGGAAGAAGTTGTGTGTTCGTGATTCCATAATCAAAATGAAATATTCAATTTAAGGAAGCACTTTAAATGAGAAGATAGAATTAATTAATTAAATGAATAATCATTTATTTAACTAAATGTGGGAGAATATGAATTAATTAGATGTAGGGAAAATATGATTTAATTTAAATGTGTAATTAAATAAATTTAGGAAACTTATTTAATTAATCAAAAGAAGAGATTAGAAATAATTAGCGACATAATTAAAGTAAATTAATGTAACTTACTTAATTAACCAATTTTAGAAGAATAATGAAATGAATTAATTAAATGGTTAAAACTATTTAATTAATTAGAGGAATTAGGATGTTAAGTTATAATTAAATGATAAAATCATTTAATCATTTTGTGTGTATCTTGAATTGATGATGAAAAATACAATCGCAGGCCTAAGCCATTTTTAAGTATCTACACAAAACATTAAACATAAAAAGAAAATACACAGTTTAAGCATCCATCATTCAAGAAACATCAATAGACCAAAGCCTAGAATCCAATCACAAAAAGAGTGTCATAGAAAAATTGAATGTTAGAAAAACAAAATTACAAAGTCCTCACAATTAAAAAGAAAAAAGAAAAAGAAGAAGCAAATTGCCACAAAGAAGACTAATTAAAAGTTATAAGAATGCAAGCAAAGTGATGGGGTAATTAAATTCTTTCTCCATCACACCTACCACATGAAAAAACAGTGGCTGCAAATGTATGACACAAATTTGTCAAGACTCTGTCTATCTTCCACCTAACCACTATAAAGTGCCATGTTTGTTAGGAAACCTACCACAAAGTTCATCTCACAATAATATTGAGTATAAATTAAATATCATTAATTTGTTGGCTCAAGGTTGTGATAGAACTTTTAATTATAAATATATATATATATATATATATATATATATATATATATATATATATGATTCATTATCAACTATAAAATATTTGTATTTTATTAATGAAAACAATCTAATTTCAACTAGCAGTACAGTCTATTTATATTCATTATTAAAATAGAAGTCAAAAGAAAATGGTTCATTTTATATAAATCAACTCATCCCATCTTAAATGACAATACAAGTACTATGAGACCCTAAATTTTCATAAAAAGATTAAAAAATCTTTTTTTAACAAACAATCAAATGAAATACTTATATTAAAATGCTTTTAACAATACTTGTTCTTCAATTAGTTATTATTAAGTTGAATAAATCTCTCCACAGCTGTTACTATTTGCAAAAAAATTAAAAATATCATTTAAGTACATTCATCTTATGTTGCTGTCAGCTCTAGGAAAATTCACCGCTAACAATTCACTGCCAACAATTCATCGCCATGACAAATTCATCTTGTGGAAAATTCACCAGCAGCAATTCACTGCCATGGATAATTCCTGGGAGGAATTATCCACGGCATTGAATTGCTGGTGGTGAATTTTCCACAAGATGAATTTAGATAAATTTGTCATGATGATAAATTGCTGATGGTGAATTTTCCAATGATAAATTGTTAACGATGAATTTGCATGAAATCCATTAATCTATAACTAATATTTAAGTACTTTATCTATCTCTAAAACTATTCTATATGGATACATTCTCTCTATAAACTATTCCCTCAATTTAAAGTTAAAATTTGAATCGAAATTCTCTTATCCCTTACTTTCCTCTGTCACATTAAATATGTTTTGGTAAACTATTCGGAATCATTGCAGTCATTCATATAGACATTTGCTTATTTCTTCTCTCTTATCTACCTTCAAATCATAAAAAATAAGTGACAGTCTGTTGTTGCATTAAACTTGGCAAATAAAAATCAGAGCAGATAGAGTTTCAAGCCATATAAACCAAAAAAAGAGTTTGAGTTGTACCTTCTAAACTATGAGAATAAAGAACCCGATTTTAAAGGCGAGCATCAGATAAAGCAAATTAGAAAGAGACAGTAAAATGTATTTTATGGGTATTCTGTGATGGATTTGGTCAACTCCAGAACCAGATTCATCTACTCAAAAACTGTGCAAAGCACTGGATTCAAGAACTTTACTTGTAATAGCAATAATAATAAGGTGAAGCATCATCAGTTAAAACAATAATGATAATGTAAAGCATATGGTCTCTTGTACAAAGACAAATATCTTGTCAACTCAAAAAGGGATTCAAAGGCATCTGTGCTACATGTGTTTGAAATGAAGTTGAGTATGATGCTTGACTGTACTGTGTTTGGACTTTGAAGAATAAAGTCTATGAAACAGACATTTTCTGTCTGAAATAAACCTCAAGTCACTTCCACAACTGTAAAGCAAGGAATTTAATGTCATGTTTTATCTTTTCCTTGCCTCACTCCAACCAACAACTTCTGCCCCACTAATGTGCTTTTCGTATGTGCCCATTAACACTTATAAACACAATCACTTCCTGAATTTACCAAAAAAAAATAATAGCAGTCATAGGTAGAACTGGCCAGATGGTTCCAGAGGAATGAATATTTTTATCTAATATGTTTCTTATTAAGAAATGGTTTGGGTCGAATCAATTGATCCATCAGTTGAGTCCTTACCAAAAAAAAAAAAAACATTAATAGAAGTTATTTGAGAAAAAAGGTTCGAAACTAGTGGAACTATAAAATTTTCAATACTTGTTTTATCAAAGAGAGAGCACTTCTAATAAAACACAATCAAAACATCACATCTAAAGCTTTGGTTATCCACCTTTAGCCTTTGCAAAAGCATAGTACAAATGAGAATACAAGTTTAAGGGAAGAATTAAATGTATCTAGCATATTGACTATCGACTATCTTTAAGTTTTGATAACATATATTTTTGGTTCAGTTCACACAGGTAGCGTAGTTGGCTTGAGTCTTGGGTTTGCTCCCCAAGATCTTGGGTTCGACTCTGAGGCCAAGAGACTGAGAAAAAATAATTTATTAAATGTGAGATTAATTTTGTGATAATTTGGTTAGCTTTTAAATTTTTGTAAAGGTTAATTTGGTTAGTTCATTGTTTACATGTAAGATTTGAGGTTTAGTTTAAATAAAGATAATTTCAAATTAAAATGTCAATTATATATAGATAGATAGATTTATTATGATTTAATAGTATATCTTTGAAAGTTTATAGCTATTTATAAAAATGATTAATGATATATTTGATTTAGAAAAAAAAAAATTGTTATTTTTCTTTTACAAATAGATTCCATGTCAAGTTATTTCATTTTTAAATAGATTTCATAGTTCTCATTGTATGTCTTGAATAGGACAATGCAAAAAGCCTACTAAGGAGATATTATCTAAGTTGAATCACTTTACTTTAGATACATTTTTTTAGGACAATGCAAATATGATTTGTATGGTTTGTAGAAATTTACAAAAGAAGAGCAATGGAGAGAAAATAAATAAAGGACTCAATAATATGTAAGAGTTATTTTGAATTCAATTATGTATATTTTTCTATTGATGTTTTGACAAGAAGAATAGAGTAATGGTTTAGGTTATAGAATTAACCTTTAAAAGGATGTAGATGGGATTAGGTGATAAGAGGATCGAAAAATGAAGGACAAGAAAGAAGGAAAAAGAGATAAAGATAGAAGAGGAGAAATAAGAATAAATGCATAAAGAAAATAGAGATAAAACATATGTACAAATTTGTGACTATATGCTAAAAATGTATAATGAAAAGGTAGAAAAATACAAAGTAATATTATATAATATAATAATATAAATCAAAAAATGTATAAAATTAGAAACATGGAAATGAATGAACACAATAATGATAAATATATATGGATAAAATATCTCATATACCTTTTAACAATTTCAAGTTTTGTATTAATATTGACATATAATAACATATATATCTAATGGTTGATATGTATGAATCTATACGGTGATATATATTAGGCATTTATTTAACAAAAATATATATAACAATTTCTATCCATAATCAACTATAAAATATAATATTAAGTGAAAACAAATCAATGTATATAAGTAGATATAAAGATAGATCATTAAAGAGAAGTATAATATGAAATAATATTATATAATGATATGTGATAAGGAACTATAATGAAGTAAATAATGTGACAAAAAGTATCAATAGATACTAAAAGACAATGAGTTATAAAAAATGAGTGGTGTACATCTATATGTACATGTTTAAAAAATAATTAAATTCTTAAAAATTGTATCTTATTTGTAATAGAATTAATCATTAATGTCTTTGAACATATCTTCTACATTGTAATGCAATCAAAACTATTGATCAATTACTAGATCTTATACTCTATATGTATGTATGTTATACAAATTTTCATGTCCTTGTGTGTTTTTAATAAAGATAATAACAAAAATGATACTATATAAACCAATTTTTATGTTGTGAATAATGATTTCAACAAGGAACTATATAGGTTTTAGTCTGTATTACTAATCTTATTTATTATTATTTTTCTTTATGTAAATGTTTCAATTTTCAAATGTAATATATTAAGAATTTTAAAAAAGAATTAAAAATATTCAAACTAAATTTTAGTTTAGTTTTTTTCATCAACAAATAATTTAATTAAACTATACAATGATATAAATACCTTCTCCACGAACTTCAATAAAATCTAAAGATTTAGTTTTAAGATATTGAATTTTATTTTATTTTCATTGATTTTCAAAAAATTTATACTCCTAAAGAATAAATTTACATGAAACAAAACATAAGAGGATCCAACCCTCCCAGATAACACTTTGTACACAAAGTATATTTCATTTCTTTTGATCTCAAAGAAATCTATAAAGTAGAAAATTCACCATCCATAAAATCAATACAAAGAAAGACTAGAATCCAAGGAAGATAACTCTATATTAGAAATTTAAAAGTAGTTCATGGAGGGTAGAATTCAAAAATTAAAGATAAGAGGTTAGAATTGCATATTTCAATTCTAATGCAATCATCAATAAATAAAAATGGCCAATGGTATAAGAATCACTAGAGTGTATTAGAAAACTATTTTCAAAGAGGATTATGGTTTTACAAAAATGCAACTTTTTATATTAAATTATAGAAAATTGGCATCAAATAAATATATTACAATATTCTAGAGTAAGAGTTGGTGAATTATAAAAAAATGTTGTTTTGGTTAAAATTGGATATAAAAATACAAAAGTATAAATTTGAGAGTGTGAAAATTTGACTAGACTCAAAATATTAATTATGATCATACAATTATAATGTAGAAAATTTCATGAATATAGTTATCTTGCAAGAGATTGTCCAGTTATATATGAATGAAATATAAAATCTCAACTTGAAATTATGAAAAGTGAGAATCCAAGAAGAAGCACATGCCAAAAAAAAAAAAGTATAAAATGTGAAAATAATACATGTGAAGAACCTCAAGAAAATGAAAGAATAATAAAGAAATAAGAACAAAAATGAGAAAGTTAAAAAATGGGAGAGTATAATTAGAGGATAATGAGACTATAAAATACTATGAGTTCACTAACACTATATAAAAGAAATAATTAAAGAATATATAGAAAATTAAAGTTACCTAACCAAGGAACCTTGAAGATATGAAAACAAGTAAGAGAAGAGACAAGAACTATCTCACACCACTTCTCAATATGAAGACCGAATAAAACATTATACACATTTTTAGGAAATTATTAAGAATTAGGGGACCTAATGTAAAGAGGATCATAATATATACTAATATCCATCATATATAGAATAGAGTTACCAAGTTCCATGCTATATTTTTTTAGCCAAATATAACTCCTAGACATGAGAAAAGGTAAGAGAGGAAAACACCTAATGTGAGTCAATTTCTAAAAGGAAGTAGTGGAAATAATAGAAAATTGATCACAAAATCTACTGCATGGGATTTTAGGAAGATAAAAATATGTTTACCCAATCAACAAAGAGTATCTCCTAGAAATTAAGGTGTTTTTGGGAGTATCCAGGATCTAAATGAAAAATTTAAAACAATTTCCACAAATGAATGTTTCCACAATAAGCTAAATAACTATCATAAAATATAAATAAAAAATATACATTAGATCCCTTATATATAAAGGAAAGGATGAGATGACAATATATTTTAATCTAACCACCTTGCATGTACATAGGACAAGTGTTCTAGTGTGAATATGGTATATTACCAAACTGATTTACCTCCTAGACCCTGTTCACATTGGGTTAGTTAATTTCACTTAGGAATTTTTTAGTTAAATTAATATTTAATTTTCATGTCATATGATTATGACAAATTTCGTAATCCTATGTTGTCCTATCTCATAATCTTGCATATTTTTATATGGGAAAAGAGATCCTAGACTAATTAATACATTAACCTAAATCAATCCTTCTCCCATATAAAATTTAAAAAATGAGCCACCAAAGACTCAAGGTTTGGCTATCATCCTCAAGGAAGAGCCAAGCTGTTTGGTGATGTTAGAATAATCATTTGTTAGCTAATAATTAATTGATTATTAGGCTAATTTCACTTATGCACTTAAGATAAATTTAGGAGTGCTTTCTTCTTTTATTATATTGACCTATTATTAGCTCATTTTGTCTCATCACATGTGATGTTGACACTTGTCATGATCTAACCCCTTTCTCATTTAGTGTTTTCTCTTATAAGAACTCTCCTTCATTGTATTATTTCTCTTAGCTCTCCAAAAGTTCAGTGAAAGCTCCTAGCATTCTTGTAAGTTTTTCTTTTAAGGGAAATAGAAAATCATTATTTGTAATTCTCGTGCTTGGAAGACGTTCTCATTTGTTTTTTGATCCTACCTTGTGTGTGTTTTTCATAATTCTAACATGTTATTAGAGTGTGGATTCAACAAACCTATTCTCCTTTTTTAGGGTTTTTTCTCAACTATGATTATAGAAGTGAAACCGGGAATCTTCATAATTCTTTGTAGGTTTTAGGCTTCAACATTTTTTTGGTATTATTTGGAGTTAAATGTACCTTTTCATTTCATTTAAGAGGTCAAACAAATAAATTTTGACTATAAACTTGCTCATATTCAATTATGAGAACTTCTAAGAATTTTTTTACTTAGGAGGCCATACAACCCCCCAAGAATCATACCATATTGTTGGACTAATCAATATCATTCTTAGGAATTTGCAAGTAGGTACAAAGGATTCAAAATAGAGTTTAAATACAAAAATTAATTACACAGTGGAATAGATAAAGGAATCAAAAAATATAGAAAATAGAGAAACAACATTTCTAATGTGGTTCACCCTATTCATGGGCTACATCCACCAATGGAAATCCTTTTTGTTATCAATTTCTACCAAATACAATTTACATTAACTTTCAGCAATAGTTTCAATGTATTGAAAAGTTTACCACTACTCTATAATTACCTACACATAGTGCTACACGTGCCTAAAGCTTCACCCTGCATTTTTTCTATCACTAAGCCATTACTTTTTTCTCACCATTTCTCTCATTCCCTATAAAAAATCAAAACTAATTTCCACATGACTATTCAACTTCATTGTGTACATTGGATGCTAGCATTCCAACCCATGACCATCGGAATTCAAACATGCATAAATAACTGACCAAATTAAGGTAGATTTCTAACTGTTTACAACTATATTTTAAATATAACTAGACAAAAAAATTCCTTTATTAAAAAAATTAGCATTTTTTTCTTCAAGGGTGTTTCCCCCAAACCCTTATCATGGTCTCCACCCTTGGGACCCCACTAGGGGGATAATACCCCCGTACCCTACAAGAGGAGCTTCGCCCCCTTTCATTCCCCCGTTGATTGATTTTGGGGCGAAACATGCTAACAAAAGTGGGTAAAATTTAAACTATGAGTCTGATTAGACTCCACATAACAATAATCTCCCACTTGGAGATAGATCATACTCCACACTATATCATTTCACCCCCTTGCATTTCCCTATTGATTGATTTGGGAGGAAACACACTTACAAAAGTGGGGAAAATGTAAACCACAAGTCTAATCAAGCTCCACATAACTACACTCTCCCACTTGTAGATAGATCAGACTCCACACCATATCAAGTTTTTCCCTTTGGATTTGAGACATGGACTAACTTCCTCCCACGGATCTATTTATCTTTGGAATTTGTATTGGGCATTAATAGGTCGATCTTTTGGTACAACGACAAATGTGTTCCAAAAAATGGTATCAAAGCTATGGTCATGGGTTCAAATCCCCTCAAGTGACACTAAGGAAGGGGGATTGTTGGACTAATCATCAATGTCTCCCTTTAGATTCGGGATATGGACTAACTACCTCTCGTAGATCCATTTATCTCTGGAATTTATATTAGGAACTAAAATGTCAATCTTTTGGTGCAACAACAAATGTGTTCTAACACATACAATATTTTTTTCAAAAAAAAATAAAAATAAATAAAGCACTAAAAATAGCATTATGTCAATTCTCCACAAACATATTTCCACCACACCACCTATAGTGGCTCTTGTAGCAATGACCGCTAGTGATGTTTGTTGGTGTTTTTTTCCAACTAAACCTTGCAAGTCATCTAAAGGATAACCAACTCTTATGTTCAAAAACTTTAAGATTACTGGCCAATGAATAGGAGATTGATATGAAACTTTTATCCCCTACACTTCAGGCTTTACAGGAACTAGGTGGCCACTCCTATAGGACATTGGATGCATACATGTAGCTATGGTTTTAGCATAGTGTCTAGAAGATAAGATTCATACAAATGAAAAGAGTTTGTATGGCTACATTCATGGATGGTACGCCCCTTTTTCTTATTTCAATTCAAGCATGAAGATGAAATAGAAAAACTAAACATAAAACTAAAGTAGGGAAAGGTTGCTTTAATTTAGATTTGATTTGAGGATGGGGGAAGAAGACATTACAAGACCAGTGCCTTCCTTGTGATCCAAAGTCATATATTATGTACTCATATTCTATTACATTATGATAGAAAGGGTTTCATCAACCTATTATGAAATTCTACTTAACAATCCATCTAAAAACATAATATCTTCACTACCTTCATGTAAGCATTTACATCACTCCTTGAATGAAAAGAGAAGAGATAACTAGTTTAAACAAAAATGTGCTTAAAGAACCTCAATAACCTTATTATTTTGATTCAAAAGATATTAGATCTAAGAGTTGGAGACATTAGCATAATAGTATATATTCATATCTCTACAATCAAGTTATTGGAGCATTACAAAATGAGGAATTATAGCATAAAGATCTTTGCAGATGGAATTCAACACTTTTCTATGCATAGCATATGCCCTAGCCAATACACAAAACCTCGAAAGGAACTAACCTCAAAACCCTTAAAAATAGATTCAAAATTTACCTTTATAGTTTAGGCATAACAAAAAATTGAGCACCAAACCCTAATCCAATTAGGGTTTGCTCATAGAAGGAAATTTGATTAGATCATAATATCTAATCTCAATCAAATCGCAGACACATGATGAGAAACTCAGAGTAAAAATTCTTTACTCATCATGGCTAGAGGTATGGGACCTTCCCCAAATCATGCACTTGAGGACACCTGTAGATCCAAAATACTTAATTCTACCATTTAGCTATCTTAGGATCAAGGAAAATCAATGTAGGTAGCAGAAGTAGATGAAAACACTTTATGTAAAGTCACCATCACAGTCACCTAAATATTTGAACATGTTAGTCATTGATTTGGGTGTTTTCAAGTAAGATCAGTGGTTGGTGCACACTCTTAGAACACCACATATTCCATTTAAATCACCTTTTTCAAAAATGCATTGTGAGGGACCTTTGAATTCAAGCTTGGATTTGACATGCATCTCACTTTCTTTCTTTATTTCTTGGCACATTTTTTTTCTATGTATATGAAATTTATGCACTACATAGAAGATGCATGCTATAATCAAATCATGACACATGTTTCCCCCTTAGTTTCTATAGCACAAAAAAATGTATCCTTAGACATTTTTACGCTCATTTGGGTCTTTCTTATGGATGATGGCCTAGTTTTTCCTTGATTTAATGTTGTAATGTGGTCAACACATTCACATTAGGTCTTGGACCCTTGCAAATTGAATAAAATGCATGCCTTGTAAAGGTGTTGTAAAGAATTGTAAATGACTTTCACACTTTTCTTGACTTTTATTAAGCATTTAAGTCTAATGGTCCTTTCTCCCCAATTTTGAATTAAATATTATTTTAATTCAAAATTTAGCTTTTCCCTCTTCTTCTATAATTAAATAATTATTTCAATTATTTAATTATTCATTAGCCTTTTCTCTCTATAATTAAATAAATGTTATATTTACTTATTTATCCTTTCTTTATTTCCCCAATTAAATAATTATTTTTTAATTATTTAGTGATTAACACTCCACCTTTCCTCTATAATTAAATAATTATTCTAATTATTTAATTATCTATATATTTTTTCTCACCTTTCATTTTAATAAATAAAATTAATATTTTATTTATTTCATCTATGTTGGTCACCTAAATTAAATAATATTTATTTTTGAATTTCTCCTATCACCTCTTTGTTTGTGCCAATCTTATCTTCCACCTCATGTCTTTATATATCCATGTGTTTCTTCTCTCAATTAACCTTCGCCCTTGATTAAATTATTTTCTAATTTAATCTTGGCCCTTGATCATGATCCTTATTCTATCCATTCACTTAACTCTCCTCTATAAAAGGAGACCTATAAACCCTAATTCAAGATTAATTCATTATTCATTCATTATTCATTCATGATTCAATCATCATTCATTCATATTGTCAAGTCAAGCAAGCAAAAATCAAACATTCAAGATAGCATTCAAACTCAATTCTAAGGAATTCAAGAGCAAGGTTCTTCATCAATTGTTACACAACAATTAAAAATCCATCATCATGGAAAGTTTCTAATTTCATTGTTTGATGTTTCATTCTTCATTATCTTATTTCATCATTTTGGTTTAATTACCAAAACGGGGTTTGACCAAGGCAAACCCTCAATCCCTAATGATCAACATTTTCTCTCTCTTCCTTTGTGTGATTACAGATTTAGGTACTTAGATGGCTTGGACATGATTAAAGAATAGGTTTCAAAATTTTTGGAGTTATTTCCCTATTGGAAAGGTCAAAATATCATCAAAAGGTCACTTTTAGGCTAGAATTTGGCAGTTTTGGAACCAGAAACCTAAAGGAACAAAAAGTGCAGACTAAGAGCCTCTGTTTCCACTTTCAAGTTTTCAAAAAAGCCAAAGTGGAATAAGTCACCATCAATGGTGACTTATTCCCAATGTACATGTTTGTCAAAAATTTCTATAGATTCAAATACTCATTTGGTTGAAACGGGTTTTGGAATAGTTTTCCAGATTTGGGACTAAGTTGCCCAAAATGGCATAGGTGTCCCAATAGGTGAAAATTTTAGAATCAATACCATTTATAGTCTCCATTTTTTCCTCCAAAAGTTTCTAAGTGCACACATTTAGTTTTACAATTTTCTATTTTGTTTCATTTGCATTTTTATTCATCTTTATAGGTCTTTTTGCATACAACACTATGTTTTCAAATATCTTGCATTTTCCTAGTTTTGTATCCATAGTTTATCTTCTTTATCAACTTCTAGCCTTAGGAACAATCTCCTTTAATGAATTTCAATCTCTATTACATCAAAATCTCAAATGTTTTTTCTTGAATGAAGTGATTGATCTTTGTCTCTCTCCTTTTTAAGTGCAAAACCCTAGAGGTGCAAGAGGTGACAAAAATATTCACCACATTTTGGTGAACCCGACCTTAGAACATCACATTTTCTAATTTTGGAGTCCATCACCATCTTAGAGTTGACTTACATTAATAGTGCATTGCATTTTGTATTCTAGGGTTTTCAAATTTTGCAAAAGTGTAAATAGTTTTCATTTTTGCATCTCAAATCATTGAAAAACATTTGAAAACTACATTTTCCTTTAGTATTCAGGTCATACATACTAAAAAGCATTAAAAGCAATTGAAAATTTCTAACAATTCTGAAGAAAAAGAAAACCCTAACTGGGACTCATTGACCATTCTGGGTGACTTAGTCCCTTTCCATATTTTTAAATGTATGTTACAGTGTCATAAACCTCATTTTTGTGCTTCCTAAGCCTCCTAGTATCATATATTATAAGTCTAGAAACTCTCAAGAACATTTTTTTTATGCATTTAGGTCAAAAACATCAATCTAGAGTAGTCATTTTTGAAATCATTTCAATTACAAGCAAATCATCAATGGTGCAGGAGCACCTAGGTAATCAGGAGCACCTAGGTAATCAGGAGCTTTTGGAAGTGAGTTTTTGTTTTGTTGTGCCTTTCTGGCATTTGGTTGATCTGGATGATGTTATTTGTGTTTCCTCATAAGGTCATGTAGACCATTAGTGGTGACCTAGGGATGGTTTTTATTAGTTGGAAGGAGGTTAACAAGAGTTAAGTAGTTTTAACTCTTCACTTTGGCTAAATTGTAAAAATTTCCTAAGTGCTTGAAAACACATTGGGTTTTAAAAAAATGCATTTTTAGGTCATCTAAGCCTCAACCCAAGAAGCTTAACTATTTGGGAGGCATATTTAAAGGTGTCCTCGACCTTTGTGCAAGGTTAGAAATTTTTTGTACAGACTGTGTTTTCAAAAATTGAAGAAAAAAATGTTGAAAAGACAATTTTCCTGTATTTTTGTGTTGAAACTGATCATTAATGGTGTGATTCTGTTATTTTACTATGTGTAGTATGTAGTGTGAGGCTTATACAATCTTGGGAAGCCTTTATTTTTGATTTTGTAGTTTTTTTTTAACTTTCATTTGTAAATACTTTGATATTTTGTGTTTTCTAGCCTGAATCAAGCGGTGTTGAAAAGATGGAGACTTAGAGCACCTTCCCACCATACAATTTGTACGAAATTTTGGGAAATGTGCCCTACCTCCATGCTTGTAAATATGGTAGGATTTATTTTGTTTTTGGTTGTAGGAGTTAAGAGAAAGGCCTTACCCTAGGCGAGATAGTGAATGCCCGACTAGGAAAGGCTACAGGACAGCAAGGGTTATTTGTAGGGGAAAGAAGCTTTTTTGAAATATTCTTTTTTGAGGATTTAGGAAAGGGCCCTAACTATGCATGGTGATCAGGGAGAGGATTTTTCAATCCATTTGCTAGGATATTTTTCTGACAGTCTTAAAACAGCTTTTAAAAGCTTTGAAACCCTAGTTTGTTGTCCATTTTCAAGACTAGGCACTGTACGAACAGTTAGGGCTTGAGACTGTTAAAATCTTAAGGTGGTGATCAAGTGAGTCAATAGTCTTGAAGATATTTTAGGTGGTTATTTAGAAATTTGTGAGTAATCCTCGGTTTTCTTAAAATTGGAGGCCTAATTTGCTCAAGGGCTACTAGCCTTCTAAACCTATGGAATAGGCTTCATGCAAGCGTTGGTAAGATGGAGTCTAAGTGAGGTTTCAAGAACCCTAAGAGACTATTTTGAAGCTTTGGAAAGCATTCCCTCACCCCTGCAAGATCCATTTAGGTATTGAGGGAGGATTAGTCTTTTGGATGCATAAAAGGCTAAAGAAGAATGGAGTCATAGCACCAAGAATTGGCTTGGTAGTTGCAAACTAGAAATGATAGCAGGGTTGGCAAGAAAAACCAGGGGAGCCTAGATAGTAAAGGACCTATAGGTTGAGTGGTGGAGAGTGACACCAAGGGGATTCATCAAGGTGAGACCCAGAGCATTGAGGCAGTGATTGTCTCAATCCAACCCTGTCCCTATCAGATTGGTATCAGAGCAGCAAAAGATTTGGGAAAGCAGCTTATATGTCAGAAGTTGAGTCAAGTGAAACTCCTGCCATGGTGACAAATGCACAATTAGCCAAGAGGGCTGAAGAACAAGAAGAGCACAACAAGTCCTTAAAAGAAAGAATAGAGCAACTTGAGAAAGCATTGAACAATGCAAGGTTGGAAGGAATGGTACCAAAGGAAGAAGAGGTTGTAGAAGAAGACAAGGTCCCTGAACCTGACCCTATTTTGGAGGAGGAGCCTTTCTTGAAGGCATTGAAAGCCCTAAGTGGAAAAGGACTTGAGGGTATACCATTGTTCAGTGGAAAGATGCATCCTGATTTGGTCATGAATTGGATAGAAGGCATGGAGAATCACTTTGAGTGTGATGGAGTCACGGAAGCTCAGAAGGTGAAGGTTGCTAAATCAAGGTTGGGAGCATCAGCCTTGACATGGTGGAAATTTGTTCAGACTGAAAGTGAGAAAGAAGGCAAACAACCCATATCAACTTGGAAAGAAATGGTTGCTAAGGTAAAGGAAGCCTATATGCCAGATGATTATGAGATCCAGCTACACAAGAAGAGGAAAAGTCTAAGGTAGAAAGAACAAGATGTCAACACCTATACTAAAGAGTTTCAAAAGCTTTGCTTGAGATCAAATGTGACAGAGGATGAGAGCCTAAAAGTGGCTAGGTACCTTAATGGCTTGAAGTGGAACATTCAGGAAGAGATGGCTTTACTAAGTCCCGAGACAGTCCACCAATGTTATCAACTGGCTATAAAGATTGAGGAAAGGAATAAAAGAAAGCATGATTGGTCTTCTAAGGGCAGAGGCAAAGGCAGGGATCAAAGAGATCAAAGAGGACAGTGTGGTGGTTACCAAGGAAGAGGTAGTGATCAAAGAAACCAAGGAGAATAAAAACTCACTAAGCATGGAGGTGAAATATCTTCAAGAGGAGGATTTAACAAAGGAAGAGGACCTCAAGGAGGTTCAAATAGAGGAAGAGGAGCAGGAAAAAGTAAATCTTACTTTTCCAACATGAAGTGTTATCATTGTAACCAACTAGGCCACCCTGCTTATAGGTGCCCAGAGAAAGCTTCTTCTTCAAGCAATGAAAAGAGAGTGGCCTATACACAAGAGGACACCATGAGTCGTAAGGCATCTAAAATCATTCATATAGAATTTGAAATTGGAGAGAGTCTGATGTTTAACATAGTGTTGATCAGACAACTAGTCAAGGAGGAACCTAAGCAAAGAAGAGCTCTTTTCAGAGTAAGGTGTAAGATACTTGGAAAAGTGTGCAAAGTCATTGTAGATTCTGGTTCAACAGATAATATAATCTTAGAGGAGGTAGTAACAAAGCTAAAATTAGAGAAGGTACCACACAATAACCCCTATAAGGTCACATGGCTAAATAAAGGGCAGAGTGTTTTAGTTAATGAGCAAGTAACGGTGGAATTTTCAATTGGAGGCTATAAAGACAAGCTGGTTTGTGATGTATTACCCATGGATGCATGTCATATTCTACTGGGCAGACCATGGCAATATGACAGAAGTGCCATCTATGATGGGAAAGAGAACACCATCTCATTCAAGAAAGATGGAAGAACCTTCAAGCTGCAGTCATTGACAGAGGAAGATGAGGGACAGTCAAAGGTACCTAACATCATGTTGAGAAGTGGCAAGGAGTTCCTTAAGGACTTACACCAAGGGAATGAAGGATATGTGATCATGATGCAGTCCAAAGAGGAAGAAAAGGCTGAAAGGACAGTCTTACTAGAAGCAGTCCAAAAATTGCTTGATAGATACAAGGGTATAGTGAGTGATGGAACACCTGCAACTCTACCACCAAAGAGAGCAATAAGTCATCAAATTGACTTCATACCTGGAGCCTCATTTCCTAACAAAGCAGCATACAAGCTTACACTTGAGAAAAACCTAGAGGTGGCTAGGCAAGTGGAAGAATTGTTGAATCAAGGTCTAATTCAAAAGAGCATCAGCCCATGTGCAATCCCGGTGGTTTTGGCAACTAAGAAAGAAGGTAAGTGGAGATTTTGTACTGATTCTAGAGAAATCAATAGGATTACAATTAGATATAGATTCCCTATCCCTAGAATAGAAGATTTAATGGATTTCCTTGGAGGAGCACAGTATTTCACTAAGTTGGACCTCAAGAGTGGCTACCATCAAATCAAAATTAAGGAAGGTGATGAATGGAAGACAGCTTTTAAGACAAATGATGGCTTATATGAGTGGAAAGTAATGCCATTTGGCCTCTCAAATTCCCCTAGCACGTTCATGAGACTAATGAATGAGGTGCTCAAGGATTTCACAGGAATCTTTGTAGTAGTCTATCTTGATGACATACTGAATTTCAATAAGATAGTAGAAGAACATTTGAAGCATGTGGAGATGGTTCTTAAAAGGTTGTAAGAAGAGCAATTGGTAATTAACCTTGAGAAGTGTAAGTTCTTCAAACAAGAACTTGTGTATCTAGGATTTGTAGTATCCCAAGGAACATTGAAGATGGATCCAAGCAAGGTGGAAGCCATCCTAAACTGGCCTACACCAACCACAGCAACAGAGGTAAGGAGTTTTCATGGTTTAGCTCAGTTTTATAGAAAATTCATAAGGAATTTTAGTGGTATATGTGCACCAGTTCTAGATACTATTAAAGGTGGTCTAAAAACCAAGTTCAAATGGACTCAAGAGGCTGATAAAGGGTTTGAAAAGCTGAAACAAGAAGTGGCAACTCAACCTATTTTGTTATTGCCTAGTTTTGACAAGTTATTCACAGTTGAGTGTGATGCAAGTGGAGTAGCGGTAGGAGGAGTACTTAGTCAAGAAGGTAGGCCTGTAGCCTTCTTTAGTGAAAAGCTCAATGAATCCAAGCAAAAATACTCTACCTATGATCTAGAATTATATGCTTTAGTGCAGTCACTTAGGAAGTGGAGGCATTATTTGCTACCCAAAGAGTTTGTAGTCTTCACTGATAACTAGGCACTCAGTTACATCAACACCCAAGAGAAGTTGAGTAATAGACATTTGAAATGGATGGAATACATCCAAGCTCTCACATTCACTATTAAGGACAAGAAAGGGAAAATGAATAAGGTGGTAGATGCATTAAGCAGAAGGTTGTTGATAGTGCAGGAAATATAGTTGAAGAGCATTGGATTAGAGAGTTTCAAAGACCTCTATGGTGAGGATGAAGACTTCTCAGAAGCCTACAAGGTATGCTATGATTTTGAGAATCATTTTCATAGTCAATATGCTGAGTATACACTGCAAAATGGACTATTATTTAAGGGTAATCAGTTATGTGTTCCAAGAGGATCAATGAGAGAAAATCTAATTCAAGAAAAGCACAATGGCAGTCTTAGTGGGCATTTTGGTATTAATAAAACTTTAGAGCTAGTTCAAAGGTTCTATTACTGGCCTAAGTTAGCAAGAGATGTTAGAAAATATGTGGAACAGTGTGTTGTATGCATGAAAGATAAGGGAGGAGCTAACAATGCAGGTTTGTATCAACCCCTGCCTATTCCTAATAGACCATGGGAGTGTGTGAGCATGGATTTTGTGGTAGGTCTTCCTAAGACCAAGACTAGTTTTGACAGTGTGTATGTAGTAGTGGAAAAATTTAGCAAGATGAGTCACTTCATTCCTTGCAAAACTACCCATGATGCAAGCTACATAGCTCATCTTTTCTTCAAGGAGGTTGTTAGGATCCATGGCTTGCCTCTAAGCATTGTTTCTGACAGAGATGTGAAGTTCATGAGTCATTTTTGGAAGACTCTATGGAGCAGATTGGGTACAAATCTATCATTTGGATTAACTTACCATCCTCAGACTGATGGTCAAAATAGAGGTGGTTAACAAAGTGTTGGGTAATCTTTTAAGGTGCTTGACAAAAGAATATGGACAAACATGGGATATGGTGATTTTCCAAGCTGAATATGCCTATAATGACAATGTAAATAGAACTACAGGGAAAAGTCCATTTGAAGTGGTATATGGGATGCACCCAAGAGGAATTTGTGAACTTAGAGACCTTGGATCAATGGAGAATAGGAGTGGACATGTAGAAGACTTCACTCAGACCATGAAGGAGATTCATGAGCAGGTTAATAAAATAGTTACAGCAGCAACTCAAAAGTTGAAGGAGAATGTTGATTTGTCAAGGAAAGATGTACAATTTGTAGTTGGGGACTATGTTATGGTCCATCTCAACAAATCCAGATTGTAGAAGGGCATGGAAACTAAGTTACAGATGAAAAGAGTGGGTCCATGCAAGGTGTTGTCCAAATATGGAAAGAATGCATATAAGGTGGAATTATCATCAGATTTGGGCATCTCTCCAGTTTTCAATGTTGCTGATTTAATCAAGTACAAGGGATCAGTCAATGAAGAGGATCAGAAAAGTAAGGAAACCTTCAAGGACATCAGTAATATGACCCTTCCTCAACAAGAAAATCTTTAGGCAGAGAATATTTTGTAGTCAAGAGTGCAGAAAGCTACAAGACATAAGGTGTACATGGAGCACCTTATCCAGTGGAAGAACAAGTCTGAATCATAAGCCACTTGGGTACAGGAAGATCAGCTCAGGAAACTTGGCATTGAACTGACATTGGTAACTCCTTCCTCTCCTTAGTTTTTTGGGCTAAGAGGGGGAGAATGGTGCAGGAGCACCTAGGTAATAAGGAGCTTTTGGAAGTGAGTTTTTGTTTTGTTGTGCCTTTTTGGCATTTGGTTGATTTGGATGATGTTATTTTTGTTTCCTCATAAGGTCATGTAGACCATTAGTGGTGACCTAGGGATGTTTTTGATTAGTTGGAAGGAGGTTAACAAGAGTTAAGTAGTTTTAACTCTTCATTTTGGCTAAATTGTAAAAATTGCCTAAGTACTTGAAAACACATTGGGTTTTACAAAAATGCATTTTTAGGTCATCTAAGCCTCGACCCAAGAAGCTTAACTATTTGGGAGGAATATTTAAAGGTGGCCTCGACCTTTTTGCAAGGTTATAAAGTTTTTGTACAGACCATGTTTTCAGAAATTGAAGAAAACAATGTTGAAAAGATAGTTTTCTTGTATTTTTGTGTTGAAACTGATCTTTAATGGCATGATTCTGTTATTTTACTGTGTGTAGTATGTAGTGTGAGGCTTATAAAATCTTGGGAAGCCTTTCTTTTTGATTTTGTAGTTTTTTTTTAACTTGCATTTGTAAATACTTTGATATTCTATGTTTTCTGGCCTGAATCAAGCGGTGTTGAAAAGATGGAGGCTTAGAGCACCTTCCCACCGTAAAATTTGTATGGCCTTTTGGGAAATGTGCCCTACCTCCATGCTTGTAAATATGGTAGGATTTAGTTTTTTTTTGGTTGCAGGAGTTAAGAGAAAGGCCTTACCCTAGGCGAGATGGTGAAAGCCCAGCTAGGAAAGGCTACAAGACAGCAGGGATTATTTGCAGGGGAAAGAAGATTTTTTGAAATATTCTTTTTGAGGATTTAGGAAAGGGCCCTAACTATGCATGGTGATCAGGGAGAGGCTTTTTCAATCCATTTTCTAGGAGATTTTTTTGACAGTCTTAAAACAACTTTTAAAAGCTTTAAAACCCTAGTTTGTTGTCCATTTTCAAGACTAGGCACTGTACGAACAGTTAGGGCTTGAGATTGTTAAAAATCTTAAGGTGGTGATCAAGTGAGTCAATAGTCTTGAAGAGATTTTGGGTGTTTATTTAGAAATTTGTGAGTAATCCTTAGTTTTCTTAAAATTGGAGGCCTAATTTGCTCAAGGGCTACTAGCCTTCTAAACCTATGGAATAGGCTTCATGCAAGCATTGGTAAGATGGAGTCTAAGTGAGGTTTCAGGAACCCTAAGAGACTATTTTGGAGCTTTGGAAAGCATTCCCTCACCCCTAAAAGATCTATTTAGGTATTGAGGGAGGATTAGTCTTTTGGATGCATAAAAGGCTAAAGAAGAATGGAGTCATAGCACCAAGAATTGGCTTAGTAGTTGCAAACTAGAAATGATAGCAGAGTTGGCAAGAAAAACCAGGGGAGCCTAGATAGTAAAGGACCTATAGGTTGAGTGGTGGAGAGTGACACCAAGGGGATTCATCAAGGTGAGACCTGGAGCATTGAGGCAGTGATTGTCTCAATCCAACCCTGTCCCTATCAATTAGATCTGAAAATGCTCACATTTCTAAAATTTTGCATAACATGGATAAAAGTACTTTTCACTTTTTCATACACAATGTTTCTATTCATAAAAAATTGCATAAGTTTGATCAAAGTGCTTTTCATTCTCAAATATACATTGTTTGCATTCTTAAAGTTTTGCATACATTGGATGAAAATATTTTGCATCTTTGGATATACATTGTTTACATTGCTAAAACATTGCATGAAATGGTTACAAATTCTTTTCCTTTTTGTTCAAACAATTTTAGTTTCTTACATATTTAGACATGTTAAGAAATATTTCCTATCCCCTCCCTATGAGAGTGTTTTAGTGAAAGAGAATACAACCTTGGACATTCCTAAAGATCATATTTTTTCTTCTCTTAATATCTTTCCTACTAGTGATGAAGATATTTTGGTAGAAGAACCAAGCAATGAGAGTTTTGAGAATCCTAGTTGTTTCTCTCCTCTTACCTCTCTTAGTGGACAAGACATTAATGAACAAGACAACATAACCATAGGTAATCATGACGATAACATTTTTCTCCTAGTATCTCTCTTAGTTGTGAGGAAGATACTTTGATTTTAGAAAACACAATTAATAAAGGTCATGGGAATCTTAGTTGTCCCCCTTCACCTAGAGAAACCTTTATTGAGAAAAATGATTTAACCATTGATCATTCCCCTACTTGCGATGAAGTTATTTTAGAAGAATCAACCTTTGAATGTCAAGAACATTTGGCTTGTAGTTCTCCTAGCATTCCTCCTAGGGAGAATATCATGGTGCAAGAAAATGTGAACATTGGCACATATCCTTCAAACACTAAACCTTCCCTATATGAAGATAATAAAGTGACATTAGGATCCCCTCCACTAAAAATTCATGCAAATAAAGACAATATTATTAAGGTTATGATGACACAAGTGGAATCTCCTTTAATTAGTGAGCTTCCTAAGTCCCCTCCCACTAGTGAATCGCAAAAAAAACTAAGAGATTTCTTGAAATCCATGATGAAATCTCATCATAACAATGATTCGCAGCAACTAAGTTGTAACTTAGTGACACAAACATATAAGGGACCACACATAACTCCCACTCCATTACCTTTTTCTCAACCTAGAGTACCTAGTGTTGAAGACCTTAAAAAGACTCTTGCTAATATATTTGTATGGAAACTTTTTCAACTATTACCTACATTCAAGTTTTAATTATCTCAAGAAATGCTGCAAATAAAGTGGAGGAGATCCAATATTACATACAATCAAATAATGTAACATCCTCCTCTCATCCTATGCAAGTCACCCAGTCAGAAATCACATTCCCTAAACATGAATTACCCTCACTTGAGATTCAAAACAAGAATGACCCATTGATGATAAAGGTGATCATTAATGAAACCTTAATTAGAATCACTCTCATAAACAATGGAGTAGAAATTAATTTTTGTAGCATGGACCTCCTAAACAAACTTGGCATGGAAAAAAATCTCATTCAACTTAATGATGTTCATATTCATGGCTTTGACAATGTTCATAGGCAACCACTAAAGATGATCATGTATTACCTATTGAGGTCAGACCTATAGTGTTTCCTACCTCTATACATATCATGCAAGGACCCCTTCCATACAATCTTCTCCTATGGATACCATGGATTCATGCTATGAAAGGAGTCTTGTCTACCCTTCACCATACAATGAAATTTGAGTACAATAACAAGATATAAATGGTTGACGCAGATGAACAAAACTATGAATTAATTGATCACAACATTTCCAACTCCCCTAATACTTTCATTCCTAGATCAAAACTTGAACCTATACAAGTTGATGCTAATTCTTCACCTACAACAAAACTCTTTCATGATAATTGGGGTTCATTAGATTCTACACTTCCTTTCAATAAAATTTCCAACATCTCACCCTCATGGTCCAAAGATTCATGTAAAAATGATTCATTCTCAGAAAAAATTTCTAGTAACGATTGGGGTTTCACACCTACCTTTAGGGGAGAGTGTGAAATATCACAATATAAATCAAAATAACCTTTTGTTTCATTCACTCAACTTAGTTCTACAAAATTACCCCATGGTGGTGATGGGGGATATGTAACTCCCATCCATCATGAAGGACCGATACATCACTTTAAAAAGGATTTTTGTTCTCATGGAGAAACCAATCCTTGTCAGAAACATAAACCCCCTTCATCTAACTTGGAAGATTGCTATGATAGCAGATACAATCTCCCTCCTTCACATGGATACAATGAACACACAAAATAAACTAACATATCATACTCTTTCAAGATAGATCTAAGGTTACCTCCCTTATCTCCACTTTCATCTCATACTTTACACAACAAAATTTAACATCTCCAGGAGTGTGGTGCTCCCCCTTGTGTTCAATTACCTAATTCCTCTAACTGATACATACTTTCATCCTATTTGGCTCAATTTTTTCCTGCACTAAGTGGAGGCAAGGGGTTAGTTAGCCTTGTCCTCGTATGTCACTTGTCATTGTCTCTTTTGGCTAGTCATTAACCTTTCATGAACATATAATAGCAAGCTTGGAGTGTGGATGACATGTCTTAAGTGGACTCGCAGGTGACGTACTCATTCATGATGTAGCTCAATATGAAAACATATGACTTGGCACAAGGCTTTCCACATTGGCTCTTGTTTCTTCTTTCATGTTAGCATTTATCATTCGCTACTTTAAAGAAATTTCTCACAGTGATGGTGTAGCAACTGCTTTAAAGTGGGGGCATACATCGATAACATTTTTTGAAAAAAAATTCATGGCATGATTTTTCTTTCTTGTAATGTGTCATCTTCTTGGTGGTGTCATTGGGTTTGATGGCATCCAAGAGTGTATGATCTATTGACATGGCATGATGCAAATGAGGCATCCCATGGGAAATGTTCTAACACTTTGACTTGTCCTCTCTTGGAGAAATTAGGTACAATGCTCCCTAAGAAGAAGACCTTACATGAACAAAGCAAAATCCCCTTTAACAAAAATTTTACGTGGCATTCAAAAGTGTTTACAAAAGTATTTTTCTTTGTGGCACCTTATCTAAGTTATTAGGAGGTATAAATTTGGTATGGTTGAGCGGGAAGTCCATTCTAAGGCATGAATTTCCCCATAGCCACCTGTGTGTGTGTGAATGCATACTAGCCATGAGTGTATGTGTCTCACCTTTTAAGGACTTCTCACCCGACGGACAACCAAGAATTTCATTGCCCCAGAGTGAGTATGCATTTTTTTGCAAAAAACATAGATCTAATCCACCTCATGTTGGAAAAATGGTTAAAGCTTGATCCACCTCATTCTTTTTCTATTTCTTCTCATTTTCCTTTCTTTTAGTTCTTTCCATTGCATGATCGCATATCTTTTTTTGTTGCAAATCATTCACCTTATGTGTGTCCTTTTGTGCTTATGTTGGTTTGACTTAGGATCTTGGATCCTAGGGGCTTGACCAATGTCTTGATCTTTGTCATCCTTTTTCATCTGCATTGGTACAATTGGACCTCCCTCTTGAATGTCTACTTTAGTGTGAGTTTGAAGCAAGTTCATCCTCTCACTAAAGTGGGGACTAAATATAGCACAAAAAAATGTATCCTTAGACATTTTTACGCTCATTTAGGTATTTCTTATGGATGTTGACCTAGTTTTTCCTTGATTTAATTTTGTAATGTGGTCAACACATTCACATTAGGTCTTGTACCCTTGTAAATTGAATAAAATGCATGTCTTGTAAAGGTGTTGTAAAGAATTGTAAATGACTTTCACACTTTTCTTGACTTTTATTAAGAATTTAAGAATTTAAGTCTAAAGGTCCTTTCTCCCCCACTTTTGAATTAAATAATATTTTAATTCAAAAGTTAGCTTTTCCCTCTTCTTCTATAATTAAATAATTATTTCAATTATTTAATTATTCATTAGCCTTTTCTCTATAATTAAATAAATGTTATATTTATTCATTTATCCTTTCTTTATCTCCCCAATTAAATAATTTTTTAGTGATTAACACTCCACATTTCATCTATAATTAAATAATTATTTTACTTATTTAATTATCTAAATATTTGTTCTCACCTTTATTTTTAATAAATAAAATTAATATTTTATTTATTTCACCTATATTGGTCACCTAAGTTAAATAATATTTATTATTTAATTTCTCCTATCACCTCTTTTCTCATGACAATCTTATCTTCCACTTCCAGTCTTTATCTATCCATGTCTTTCTTCTCTCAATTAACCTCCACCCTTGATTAAATTATTTTCTAATTTAATCTTGGCCCTTGATCATGATCCTTATTCTAGCCATTCACTTAACTCTCCTCTATAAAAGGAGACCTATAAACCCTAATTCAAGATTCATTCATTATTCATTCATGATTCAATCATCATTCATTCATATTGTCAAGTCAAGCAAGCAAAAATCAAACATTCAAGATAGCATTCAAACTCAATTCTAAGGCATTCAAGAGAAAGATTCTTCATCAATTGTTGCAAAAATTCAAGATCCATCATCATGGAAAGTTTCTAATTGAATTTTTTTATGTTTCATGATTCATTATCTTATTTCATCATTTTGGTTCAATTACCAAAACGGGGTTTGACCAAGGCAAACCCCCAATCCCTAACTATCAACATTTTATCTCTCTTCCTTTGTGTCATTGTAGATTTAGGTGCTTAGATGGCTTGGACGTGATTGAAGAATAGGTTTCAAAATTTTTGGAGTCATTTCCCTATTGGAAAGGTCAAAATATCAACAAAAAGTCACTTTCAAGCCCGAATTTGGTAGTTTCAAAACCGAACACCTAGAGGAACAGAAAGTGCAGACTGAGAGCTTTTGTTTCCACTTTCAGGTTTTCAGAAAAGACAAAGTGGAATAAGTCACCATCAATGGATACTTAGTCCCACTATACATGTTTTTTATAAATTTCTATAGATTTAGATACCCATTTGGCTTAAGCAAGCTCCAGAACAATTTTCTAGATCTGGGACTAAGTCACCTAGATTGGTGTAAGTGTCCCAGTAGGTCAAAATTTCAAAATCAGTAGCATTTCCAATCTCCATTATTTCCTCCACAATTTTCCAAGTGCACACATTTAGTTTTACAATTTTCTATTGTGTTTCATTTGCATTTCTATTCATCTTTATAGGTCGTTTTGCATACAACACTATGTTTTCAAACATCTTGCATTTTCCTAGTTTTGTATCCATAGTTTATCTTCTTTATCAACTTCCAACCTTAGGAACAATATTCTTTGAAAGATTTCAATCTCTATTTTATTAAAATCTCAAGGGTTTTTTCTTGAATGAAGTGATTGATCTTTGTCTCCTTTTAGGTGCAAAACCCTAGAGGTGCAAGAGGTGACAAAAATCTTTGCTATAGTTTCTATCATTGAGTACACTTTCCTTATGCACTTTGTGAATTAATATGTATTCCATAAAAACCATGCACTGAAAGGAACAAGCACCAAATGTCCACCTATGATATCACCTTCTTAGTGAGTTTTATATGTGTGCTACTAGAACAAGAATGCACTATGAAGATATCAAGCATTGTGACATGATCATGACATGTGTTTTGATCTTACAAACCTTTCTCAATGCAAACTTGTTATGTGCTAAAGGTGTGAAAATACATTGCAATGAGGATTTTATGCTACACGTAGAGCTTGACATGTGTCACAGTTGGGGAAAAATTCTTAGTGCTTTAAGATATAAGTTTAGACATGTGCAAAAAAGTTGCTCTTAAGGACATGCTAGGAAAAGGAGGGCAGACATTCAGAAAGGTTTAAAACTTTTTGAACTTAGGTCCAATAGTAAAATAAAGACCTGAAGTTCCAAATTGGATGGAAAGAAGGAATTGATTGGGATCAAGAATCTTGATTAGATAGAAAAGAGAGAGAGAGAGAGGGAGAGGAAAGTGAGACTAGAGATAAGAAGCAAATTTGGAGCTTCCAACCAAAAGTCCAAAACATCCATCCAAAACCCAAAAGTCTGAAGGAATAAAAGGGAAGTGGGGATGGGAAAAAGGGAAGGAATTTAGACCAAAAGGACTCTAGTTGAAAGGTTTGATTAGGACTTGAATTTCAAATCGAACAAAAAAGGAAGAAGGAGAGATCAAGAAGAATAAGGACATTTCGACTTGATCCAAATATCCATTGAGGACTCAATTTCTCAAAACAATAAAAAAATGAAAAGAAAAAAAGGGATTGGGGATTGAGAATCAAGAAAGGATTTGGACCTTGGTGAAAATGTTTGTTTGGGGTGTGAAACCTGACAAGACCCATAGAGGAAAAGAAAGGTAGGAAGAAAAAGAAAACTCTTGAACATTATGCAAAATGCATTTTTGAATACAACTTGACAAGGGTGAAATTTGCCACTAACATAGGCATATGGAGGCATGATGCACATTAATATTTCTTAAATTAGTTATAATTTATGGGCATCATTTAAGGGGGATGGAACAAGTTGAAAATAGTGCCACTAGTGGTTCTAGTTGGGGACACATTCTTCAATGAAGCATAGCGAGATTCAAGATCTCTAGGATGCAAACAATGTGCCTTCTACATTGGGCTTTGAGACTATCAAATATTTAAACCTCTTTTGTTGGCACTAAGACACCAAAAATGAAGAACCAACACTTTCCTCAGTCAAACACTTTGTTTTCTATTGGCTACATCTCCAAACTAGAATTAAAAAATTTGGTATCCAATCCTAGCTCATTAGAGTTGCCACCATCATTTTTCATCAAACCTTTATGCATGTTTCTTTCAAAATTTTCCCAATTTTGTGAAATTGTAAATTCAAGAATTGACTAGAATTCCTTATGATGAATAATACCATGGATTCCATACTTTTCCATTGTACCAAATTCATAATTACATCCATCTGTAACAACCTCACTATTATACAACATCAGAGAATTATCAACATGAAAAGGAAAATGAAAATACTTATACTCGACATAATATAAGCTAGTACAAGTATCATTCATTTCTTCCATTTTCGCATCAAAATTGAAGAACTCACAAGAAATATTATTATTATGAATTAACTTTGAACTAGGCAGTATCTCTACTATGTCATGATCCTCATGTAAGTTGCTAGCCTCAAGAGTATTCCTTGTATTAACAAACTCTTCTACTTCATCACCATGGATACTTACAACAACATTATCTTCAACACTTAAAAAATTAGCATGATCAAGTATGTCATAACAAGATTGACTATAGGCCTTGATTTCAAAAAACACATCCAATTCATATCCCCCTTAATCTCATATCCAAGTAAACTTGGATTTCCACTGTTCCCTATAACATAATGTGTTGCAAGTATGTTGTAGTTATTTTCATTGATGTCTGTAGTATGGATTTTGATGGTTGTGATTGATTTCAAAAAATATGGAGGTTACTAATGATGTTATCTCTATTGTCAGCAAAGTGGTAGTGTGTGGTTGGTTGCATATGTTGTAATCAAGATGTTTAAGTATAATGTATGAAGTTGGATATCTTGGGTTGCTATAATAGTTATTTCCTATTATTCATGGATAAGTGTATGATTATATGAATATTGCATTGACTATATGTTGAAGTAAAGTTGTATACAAGAATCTCTTAAAGTCACTAGCTCAAGAAGGTGCTCTAAAAGGCTCTGAAGAATTCTCTACATTCCTTCGTATTTCATAATTTGGTCCTATGGTTTGGAAGTTAGATAGAGTTAAGTGTGAATCATGTGTGTTCCTATTTTTAGATCATGGAAGCTAACGTAGATTTTTCCTAAGTAGAGTGAAGATTGTGTTGTTACAATCATGGAAGGTTCAGAGAAATGCTCCACATTTCTCTACAGTTATCATTGTGGCCTTATAGTTTGGAGGATGTGTTTCTAATGTTTATCTAATGTATCTCCTTGAGTTTAAATTTTTGAAGTGTACCACAAGTTGAGTTGTCAAATTTATATCTCAAGGCTATGTTGTTTGGGTTTTCAATAGATATTGGTTTTGTATTTATTTGCTTGCATCGACATGATGATGCATAAAGTTGTGAAAGAAGGGCATGTAAATAATCTGGAATATCATTTCATTCTTGTGATATAACCCATGTGATTCTATCTTGTTTCTCTAGTACCAGCTATGGTCTAGAGTTAATATTTTGAGGGTTGAGTGTTTTTTGGGATGACTTAATTCTTTAAGTAGTTTGTGAAGGGCACAAAATCTATTAAAAGGGGGGTGAATCAATAGACCAAAACAATTTTAGAATCCTTCACTTTTTCTACTAATATAGTTTTTCAACATGACGAGCACTTAACCACACAATAAATTAATCATAACACAACACAAGATAACACCAGCTATATGTGGAGACCCAAGATGGGAAAAATCATGATGATAATAGTTGATTGGATCTACTATCCAAATCTAGCCTCACAATACAAAATAGTTTGATTACAATATGAAGTAGGCACAAACTATCCAAAGACACCAATCCCCTATTGAATCTATAGGAACCAACCTACTGGAGATAACAATCCATACGGAAAAGAGACACCAATCCCTACCAAAATAATACAAGTAGAACACCAGTCCTACTAGAGCATAGAGACAAAGCTGGTGGATCTAAAATATAACTATGAAATATACTAGAGTCACAACTAACACTCTTCCACATTAAGAATGATCTTCTAATACTGATGCTCCCTCTTTTCTTCACAGTTCTATACTAAAAATAACCCTACTTGATCACAACCAAAACAACTGATAAATCATACAACTCATACATACATAATGTATTTGAACATTTTAAATATATACATGATAGTACATTAACACTCTTCCATGTGAATCAGGGATCCACACATAACCAGGTCGACATAAGATGGACCTAATGTAACATAGATTTTAGGACCCGAAATGCTTGCTCTCTTCCTAAGTTTTTCACCTAGAAAGAGAGAGATTTAGATCCTAAAATGCTAGATGTTCATTCAAATAAGGACATGTGTGATGTGATATGATATAAACTAACTAAACTAAATGCAATTGATTGATTAAGATGATCTAAAATGCATGCAAAACTAAGATTTATGCCTTGAGTGTGATATCTAGAAACTATGAAATATGAAGAGATAGAAAGAAATATGCAAAATAGAAAGTATAGGGTCAAATCTGAGTGTACCTGGGTGATGTATGATCTTTCTGGAATGTCTGGAATGTTGATCAAATTTTCTAATTTTTCATAGTGGGACTCATTCGCCAAGGGTAGTGAATCAGTCCTCTGACTGGTGAAAAAGTGTCAGGAACTAATTTCTAACAACTGGGAGTTGATTTCTGACAAAATGCATATTTCCATATTTTAAGTGGGACTCATTTTCCAAGGCTGGTGAATCAGTCCTCCCCAGGATTTTTGAAATTCAAAGGTCAACACTGCTACTCTAGATTTGGAAATGACTGAATATCAAGTTGTTGGGGTTAATTCTACAGAAAATGGGTTGAAAGTCACTCAAATAGCTTGAATGGATGATGGATTGATTTGAAGAGCCTAGTTGACATGGAATCCACTTTTCAACACCTTTAAACCTATTAAATCTGCAAAACAAAGGCTACAAAGACACATGCAAAGGGGAAAAATGTTGGGGGATTAGTGAATAGGGGTTTTCCTTGGTCAAACCCAGCTTTAGTAATTAAACCCAATTGAAATGAATAACATGGAAGTATTGCAAACTTAGCAAATCCTTGAATATGCAAATCTGAAGTGATGTCAAAAGGCTACTCCAAAGTGCTTGAAAGTGCTTGAATTGAAGATGCAAAATGCTTGATTACTTGAATGCTTGTATGTGGAGAGATCACTTGAATTAGGAGATGTAAAATGAGTTGAAAAATGCCTATTTATACAAATCTTGTGCCTTAGTATCCATTCATACCTTATCACAGGCCAACATGAAGTGATTTTTTAGTAAAATCCTGAAAGAAATTTGAAATATTTTGAATTTGGGGCCAAGGGGAACTCATTCGCCGCCCTTGGAAAATGAGTCCCACCTGGGACCCAAAACCAAGTGTCAGCGAAAATGTCATATTTAATGATGTTAGTCAAGATAAGACCCAAAAATACACTTGATATAAGCATATGATGGCATCAAAAGACAAAATAAAGCATGAAAATGGTGTAAATAGGGAAAATATGCCTAGAAAAGTGTCAAATCTAGTTACAAGACTTTACAACACTTCAAAATAGGACTTGTTGATGTATGAAAAGGTGATTTTTAGGTGAAGTGTATTAAATAGAGTCTAGAAGAATGTAGAAATGTCTTACAACACTTCACAACACTTTCACAAGACATCGTTCTTTGAGTTTTAGCACCAAAATAAGCATGTTCAAGCCAAGATACATCATAAAATTAAAGCAACATAGCTCCAACTCTATGAAACAAGGCCTAAAATACTATGAAAATGGGAAAGGTCCATTTTTCTATGGTACACCTAAATTCAAATTACATGAAATGTGTAGTACAATTTTCAAAACATGAATTTCTTGTTGCCAAAAGAACTAGATCTTGTGCACCACCTCAAGAACCTTAAGCAAGTCCTATCATCACTTCACATGTAAGATTTGAATTACACATGCTACTAGTCATTACTACACAAAGCTTGAACTTTGAATAGGAATAGAGAACATTCTAATACTACAAACTTCTTTCACACTGAACATATCCTCTGGAAACTTGGGAACATGATAGAAAAAGTGTAGGCATACTCTCCTTCCAAACAGTAGAGCAATATTACATTTCTACCTACCATATTTAGAAATCTCTCTACCCAAATGATCTGAGGGATATTTTTCACTAAAAGTTGAAGTGGCCCCAATGCTCCAGAATTTAGCACCATTAGAAAGAATTTAAAAAACTAAATCCAATGCAACTTGAACAAAGTCAAAAGGAGCTCATATGCTCAAGTTATGGCTAGATAAAATTTGGTCAAAATGGTACCTTAGAGACTATCAGAAAAGCAAAAAAATGGTCATCTCATAATTCATTGAAAATGGTGTCAAATCAAATAGCTCAACGACATGAACCAAACAATGTTTGTTTCATTGAAATATGAGTCCGTACTCTGAGATATCACAAGTCAAAGTTGTAGTTGACTAAGTGGACCAAGTAGTACAGTTGGTGATGTCAACACAGTGACTTAGCAGGTTGTATGGTACAGATGATGATGTGGACCAATTAGAACCTAACATATGGTAGGTGATGTGGTAGGTTGTACATTATGTACGTTGATGTGGAGGGTAACGTGGTGTTTTGTACATGCTTGGGTAGCAGGTGACATGTCATTTACAGTGAATAGCAAGGTGACACATGGCTCAATCAAATGATGCCATGTGTCACCCCATCGACACACACCTCTGATAGTTTAACTCACCTCTAACAAAAGAAATGTGCAATCGGTGGGGTTTGAAACCCCCACATGTCCATACCTAGCGATCACTCCAACCGTTAGCCCACCGATCATGGCCTTTACTTAGAATAGGTGTCGGTTCATTTTGTTGGGTTCAAGTTTTTGGGTGGAGAGTAAAATGTGGTTAGCGAGGGTTGAAGTGTTGACCCACTGGCCTACTAAAATTTTTACCTATCGTTATGCCACCAAAGCTTGTTAGTATATATATAGTGGTGGTTTTTAATAAACCTTATTTTGAGGCCGAACCTAACCAAATTGGCCTATGTGGCCAAAAACCACCCTAGCCATTTGAACATGAAAAGGCCATTAAGGGAAAAATAAGTTATGTAAGAATTGCTAAGGGGGCTTATCATGTGGTTTTATTGGTTAAATCCTTATTAGGCTTATTTTATGTATAAAAGGGAGAATGTAGGCTCTTTGAAAGGTAATTAGGTGATTTGAAGGAGGGAATGCCTTGGATATTTTTGGAAGACATTCTTTAATGATGGAGGAATGTTATGTCATCATGCTAGAGGGGCATGGTCTTACAACACAATAGTAATTATAATTTTGGAGCTTAATCAAATCGGTCACTCTGTTGGAGAGGGTCTCAGAGACAGCCATTTGGCAAACTCTATTAAAAAATTGTGTTCAGTCTTTTGTCTCATTTCTCTCTTTCTTTCATTCATCATATTTATTATGCTATGTTTATTTAAGCATTTTGTTACATTATTCTGTGTGTTTAAGCTTTAATTAATCATTGTAAAGTTAAGCGTTCTATAAGCAATCATCGAAGATCCTAGAACATATCAAGTTTGGTATCAGAGCTTTGTGTGACTAGTATTGTAGAAGTGAATGTTAATGAGATCCAAGATTCAATGAGGTGAAGGAAAGCTTGAAGAATATAATCCTAAGATTGGAAGATGAAGAGTTGATCCATTGTCACAGATGGAAGAAATAGGTGGTGGAAAAAGTTCAGAGCTTGATGAGAAGAGTTTCCAGAAGGCTTTTCTTGATACGAAGGCCATGGTAGAAGTTCTATTCCAGGAGAGGCAAGAATGGATGTGGAGACATGAAGCTTGTGAGGAAAAAGGGAAAATAGTAGGAGGTGATCATGAGCCTCTAAAAATGACCCCAACTCCTTCTCCTTCTTCTCCATCTATTCCTTCTACTCATTCTATGTCTTCTAACCCTTTCAAGGGTGCACATAAGCCTAGAATCAAATTGGATGTAAATTTTGACTTACCAAAGTATTGTGGGGAATTGAATGCTAAAAAATTAGATGACTAGGTTCAACAAGTTGAAGTCTATTGTAGAATCCAAAATCTCTTAGATGATGCTAATAGGATCTAGTTAGCTACTCTTCGGTTGGGAGGTTCAGCTCTCACCTAGTGGGAGATTAGGACTCAAGTAGAAATTTCACTACATGGTAGAGTCAGTTTAACTAGGGCAGAATTTGTTAATGCTCTTAAAAATAAATTCTATCCCTTAGGCCATATGCAATAGTTAATGATAAACTGGAAAAAATTTAGGCAAGGGAAAGTTCAATCTATTCAATATTACACCCATGAGTTCCCTAAATAGGCTATTGTATTGAATTTTCAATTGTACAACTAGGATACATTGTTGAAGTACATAGGTGGTCTTCACTCTTACCTAAGGCATTCCATTTTGGTTTTGAATCTTAGTAATTTGGATGAAGTTTATGTCCAAGCCACACACTTAAAGTCATAAGGTATGGGTTCCTTCATTGATAAGTCTAATAAAAATCCATCCAAGCCTAAGAGTAAAGACAAAGACAAAGATAAAGGCAAAGGGAAGAAGACAGATATAGCTAAGAAAGAGGGTGATAAGCCTACATGCTCCAATTGCAAGAAAGAGGGGCATGATGATTCGAAGTGATGGAAGCTGCATCCAAAGTTAAGGATAAAAAGATATGGAGGAAATAAAGGAAAGAAAAAGACTACTATAATGATTCAATATGATCTTGGATCTAACTCTGAAGATTAGACAAAAATTGATGTTGTTAGGATCCAAGGTAAAGGGAAAGGTATATCTCTTTCTTCTAATACAAGTTTTTCTAATGCAATTGCAAGTACAAGTAAAGAAATGAATTGTTTCACATTTGGGTTGTAACAAAGCATACTAAGGTTGATACACTATTTGATACAGTTTCTCAAGTCAACTTTAATATATGAAGAGGTGGTAAAGAAACTCAATCTGGCTAGAACACTTCATCCAAATCCATATCCACTTGGATGGGTTTGCAATGATGCTCAACTATAGGTAACAAACCAATGTAAATTGAGGTTTGTTATCATTGCAAACTTTGTTGATGAGGTAGAGGTATCTATGTAGTTCCTTTGGTTATTTGTGGGCTTGTGTTGGGGAGTCCTTATCTAGATAACAAAAAAGAAATCTTTTATAGGGGGAGAACAAGTATCATCTTTTTGAAGATGGGATAGAATACATTGTATGTGCACATAAGATTAAGACTAATCTTACACTAGTTAATGCTATTCAAATGAAAAGGTTGGTCAATTCTAGTAAGAAATTTGTATTAATTCTTGTAAAATCCAAAGAAGATGATAAATTTGAGGCATTCAAGGGGTGTGACCCAAAACATAAAATTGAAATGGTAAAAAAAAATTCCACTTACAATGAATTGTTTTAGGAACCAAAGGGTTTGCCACCCAAGAGAGAGATACAACATGAAATACAATTACATCAGGATGTGCCACCTCCTAACATCAACATGTACCGTTTATCCATTATGCAGAATGAGGGAATCAAAAAGCAAGTTTAGGAGTTGGTTAAGAGAAGAGTCATTTGTCCTAGTATATCTCCTTGTGGTTCTCCAATTGTGTTGGTTCCAAAGAAGGATGAGACTTGGAGAATGTGCATCAACTACAGAGCCCTTAACAAGATAACGATAAAGAAAATGTATCCTCTTCCCAAAATTGATGATTTACTTGATCAATTAAAACATGCAGTTTATTTTACTAAGTTAGACTTGCATAGTAGATATCATTAGATAAGAATTGCAAAAGATTACATTTGGAAAACTGCATTTAAGAAAAAATAGGGACTATTTGAGTAGATGGTCATGCCCTTTGGGCTTTGTAATGCACTAACTACCTTTATGAGAATCATGAATGATGTCTTCATCCTTTCATTGATGATTTTGTCATAGTCTATCTAGATGATATTCTTATATCAGTCAAACTTGGGAAGATCATGTAAGTCACGTAAAGAAAGTTTTTGATGTATTGAGAAAATAAAAAGTTTACGTAAAGATGTCTAAATGTGAATTTGTTTATGTAAAGATGTCTAAATGTGAATTTTATAAGACAACCTTAGTGTACTTAGGCTATGTCATAGGGGGTGGTAAATTGAAAGTAGACTCTATGAAGGTCAAAGCTATTGTAAAATTTCCTAAGCCAAGTACAGTCACAAAAGTTAGAAGTTTCCTAGGTGTAGTTCAATAATGGAGAAAGTTCATTACAAACTTCTCTTCTATTGCATCTCCATTGCACGCATTAACTAGTACAAAGTTAAATTTTTAGTGGGGAGGTCCACAGTAGAAGGATTTCGACACTTTGAAGGGAAATTTGAGCACTGCACCAATTCTGGCTTTACCAAATCTGCATCAACCATTTGAGATCGAGACAGATGCGAGTGGTTTTTCCATGAGATTTGTTCTCATGCAAGGAGGTAAACTAGTTTGCTACCACTCTAAAACCTTTATAGGAGTAGTAAGTAACTATCCCACTTATGATAAGGAACTTTATGCTTTAGTTCAGAGTGTTAAAAAATGGAAACATTACATAATGGGGAAAGAAATTGTAATCCACATTGATCACCAGTCACTTTAGTATTTGTACTCACAATCTAAACTGCAATAAAGTAGAAACTTTTGATGGATGGTTTTTTTGAAATAGTTTCATTTGCTAATTAAGTATAAGAAAGGTGCCAATAACAAAGTAACAGACATTCTCTCTAGGTCTCCTATTATGAATGCTTTGATAATCCTTTAGAATAGTTCTATGGTTCATGAAATTTTTTTAGGAATAGTATACTAATGATGAGAACTTTAAGGACATTTATGTAGCTTTAATCCAAGGTAAACATGTAGAAGAGAAGGATTACTATGTGTAGGATAAACTATTGTACCACTTGGGAAAGTTATGCATTCCAAAAGATGAAGCACAGGTTATCAGAGAAGCACACACCTCATTGATTGCAAGACACTTTGGGGTAAGCAAGACAATCACTCAGCTACAGAAGTAATGTTACTAGCCTCGTATGCAAGAAAATGTATCCAAGTATATTAGAGGTTGTGTCATGTGTGCAACTAGTAAACCTAGTAATAGGAAATTGGGGTTGTACACACCTCTACCTGTACCATCCCATCCATGGGAAACTTTGTCAAGGGGTTACCTATGTCTAGGAAGGGACATGATTATCTATATGTAGTAGTTGATTAGTTCAGCAAAATGTGTATCCTAATGCCTTGTAAGAAATAGGTCACTATTGAACTAACAACTCAGATGTACTTTCAATTTGTATCATTTTGGGTTACCTACTTCTATTGTATCTATAGACACAAAAAATATATAGATTGATATCACACTCGATCTTGATCTACTAGCATTGCTTCATCCTGAATTGATGCTATCATTCCCAGCATTATTTGAGCCATGAAGCATTATCCAAATGAGCATTCTTTATCTGAACACCTTATCTTATCACAAGATAATCCATATCCCTCGATCCATACTCCTATCCAAGCATCCACCCATGGTATTCCATGCATTGCTAAACACTAGGGGCATATATTTACATCTTGCTTCGAGAATAAATATTGATATATCCTCCAACTTATGTGGTGATTTGAACATTGGAAAATGTCAAATCAAATTATTCCATCACTTGTTATCAAAAAACCAAATCACTAGCCCATGGCATATTTTGATGAGAAGCCATTCCTTATCAATCTTCATCTTTCATCAAACATCAATCCAAACAATCACTATCAGTTGCATCTAATTATGGGTGCTTCAACATCAAATCAAATCATCCAAAACATATTTTTATCCAAACCAAGCTTCATCAATCTTGATAAAATCAAATCCAATCAATCCATCATCATCTCGGAATATCCATCCTAATCCTTATGTTTCTTAACACTATCCTTGCATTGTTGTGTATCCTCAACAATGTTATCATCACCAATCCCACATCATCTTGGGATATCCACCCTAATCCTTGTGTTTCTTAACACTATCCTTGCATTGTTGTGTATCCTCGACAATGTTATCATCATCAATCTTGCATCATCTTGGGATATCCATCCTAAATCCCCATGTTGCTTAACATGTCCCTGCATTGTTGTGTATCCTCAACAATGTTATGATCATCAATCCATTGATCAAATCAATCAAACTTAGCTTGGTTTTCAACAAAATCGCAAAATAGATCAATGATATCATCACACACATCCATATCCAAATCGTCAAAATCATGCAAAAAATCCAAAAACATTCAGAAAACCAAGAAAATCCAAAAACATTCAAAACATGCGAAAAATCCAAAAACATTCATAAAAGCTAGAAAAGTCAAAAATATGGAATTTGAATTATGTCATCTTTGAGCTTAAATGTAGGCAAGGCTAGTCTTTGATCAGCCCCCAAGACACAATATCCAAGAACATTCAAAAAAAATCAAAATCCAAAAACATTCAAAAAACACAAAAACACAAAAACATTCAAAAAACACAAAATCCAAAAACAATCATAAAATCAGAAAACCCAAAAAATAGCCTCAAAACATTTTAAAACATCAAAAACATCCAAATATTTGAAAATCCATCCATCCCATCTCACTTTCACCCGCAATAATCTCATCCATAATAAACTGATCATCACCTCCATTCTTTGGCAAAACAAACAAAAACAACCACAACAATTGGAAAAAGCAAACCTCAAATGTAAAATCAAAATTGAAACAACAAAATCAAACTCCTGATCATTTTCAAACATGTCAATCAACCTTATATCAATAGCTTATCAAACAACTCATCAACCCATCATCATCTTATACAATGCATGTCCTAGGATATATCGTTATGACAATGGCCATCATTTTGGATATCACTTTGGATTCTTATCCTATCAAAACACATCCCTTTGGCTAGCAGTATGAAAAATATTGACTTGTTTGTTTACTTGATCTTTTCTTTTGATTTATCTTATTGCACTCATTCCAATGACCTCTCAATGATGTCTAATCAAAATGATTTAGAGAGAAAGGAATGGGGCAATTATCATTATCTTTTGTTTGTTGTGCTTGTTGCACGTTCTTGTAATATAACCTTGGAAAATACTTGCTTTGTTAGGTGTGTGTGGAAGGTGTTTTGGGCAGCTTGTTGACTATTTCATTTATGGGTTATACCTTTCCATGTTTTAGTCTGAGATGTTTGAAACTTCAAAAGTGCATCCTAGCAAGGTTTCTATATGTCAAGTGTGAACAAGAGTACTCCTATTTGATTTTTGAGTCAAAGTCCATCACACTAAATACAATGTCATCCTGGTTCTTAATACCTTGATGCATCATATTTATGTGAGTTATCAAACAATAAGGTAATTGCCCTTTTAAAATCCCAACTCCTTGGTAAGCAAATCATCACCATCATCATCATCATCATCATCATCATTATCATCATCTCTAATAAAGTTGGCTTGTGGGTGTCTCTTGTCATCATCTTATTTTCTTCCTACTTCCTTTCGTGCTAACATGGTACCATGACAGTTAATCATAAATCATTTCTAATGCATCCATCCTACATCCACAAACCATCAGCATACTGCATAATGCATATCATACCATATAGAAAGCATTAATCATACTACATGCATTCATCCCCATCATTGTATAATATAGATTAGTTATTCTAAGAATTTCATAAACCATACATCTATCACCCATATGCATAATAATAAAAGCATCATCATATCAAATCATGTGCATCCATATCATCCATGCATCATCATATCATCCATTACATATAAAAATCATAATCATCTCATTTATATCATCAATAATATAACTATCATGGTACAAATTAGGATCAAGTGGGTGTAATAATCAAAATAGGCATGAGGCTACCCATGGTTGGTGACTATCTACATCATCAAATTTTTCTAAATCAAAATTTCAAGTTGAATTGATCTTGAACCTCTTTGTCAAGAGATCAACCCTCAAATCAAACCTCTTCGCCCGATCTCTCGAGGGGGCAGTATACCAATGTAATTCTTTTCGTTGGGGCAATAGTGGGGCATCCAAAAAAATCAGAGAATTTTTAAACTTTGATCTCAGCAAGATTATTCTTTGAACCAATGCAACAAGTACATTGCTTCAAAGAGGGGAAAAATGTAGACACGAAAATATGCAAATTGATATCACACTCGATCTTGATCTACTAACATTGCTTCATCCTAAATTATCCCTCTATCTAAACATTTAATCAAATAGCCTTATTTGATTAAATTCATCATAATTCCCCTTTTAATTAAATAAATCCCTCAATTTAATTAAATCATTGTCTTTGTGTAATTAGCTAGGTCATTGCATCTTCCTATCTTTGTTTAAGTAAATAATCCATATTATTTGATTAAATCTCTAAAGTTCATCTAATTAAATTAAATAAATCAAACATTTATCTAATTTAATCTAACAGATCACCCCCTTTGGTTAAATAAATCAAAAATATTTATTTAACTAGGTCTAAATCATTCTCTTCTCATTTTGAGTTATTTAAATCCTAAAATCTAAGTCAAAATGGTCAAATCAACTAACATCATCTAAATTAATCTAATCCTGATTAATATAATCTAATGCATGTCACATTCTCTAGATTTTCCCACTTACACAAATAAATCAATTTATTGATTTATTAATTCATCATTTTCTTTCAACTTGGCATAAAAAAAGAATATTCTCCAAATTTGAATCTCCCCCCAATTTGACATGTACATCCAACAAGGCATTTATGAGCTCTTACATGTCTCTTACATGTCTCTTGCAAAGGTTAAACTTAGGATTTAACTCTCAAATTCAAATTTCAAATCTCCCCCTCTTTGGCACATTGACCAAAATGTGCTCATTCCTCAACCTCTCACATTTGGACAAGTGGCCTCTTTCCATTGGTTGGTTTTTAGTCCCACATCCTCCATGTTTGGCATTCTTCTATCATTCTATTCTATAAATAGAGATAATCTCCATTACTTTAATCCTCCACAATATTAGTCTCTTTTGATACACACATCATCTTGCATCTTGTTTATCATATCTTCATAGCATTTCATACCATCTTCATCCTGGAGCTTAGCAAAGGATTGGGAAAGGGCTTCTTTCCACATTGAAGAAGCACCAATCCACTATAAGATGCTAGTTTGATCATTAGAATAATGTTTTCTTGTGTTTTGTTTGATTTTTGCATCGTTTCCATTATTCTTGTGTTCAAATTAATTTTATAGGGAACCTTGGGTTTGTTTATTTCAAATTGACTAACAATTAGTTGTGGTCATTGTTTGATGAAATGCAGATTTTGGGGTTCACAGTATTGGATCGAGATTCTCAATTCCTAGGGGAATTTTGGTCAGCTTTGTGGGGATTCATGGACACCAAACTAAAGAAGAGTGAAACCTTCCATTTGCAAACCAATGGAAAGACAAAGGTAGTAAATAGGACAGTTATGCATATGCTCAAAGGTTACTGTAGAAAACATCCTAAGTTGTGGGAAGAGAGTCTTCATTATGTGTAGCATGCTTACAACCATGCAACACACTCTTCTATAAAGAGGTCTCCTTTTGAGACTTGATTTGATTATGTGCCTAAAACACTGATGGATTTTTCTTTTGGGAAATATGATGTTGAAGATGGACACGCCATGATGCAAAGAAGGATTTGAAGTTCATCCAAAAAGTCCAAGTAATTCATCAGGCAGTGGAAGCACAGTTGGAGTAGAGCCAAGAAAAATACAAGGCTCTCCATGATAAACATCGCAATGATCACCATTTTCAAGTTGGAGACTAAGTTTGGTTACATATCAACAAGGAAAGGATGCAAGGTGAAGGAAGAAAACTCAAGCCTATCAAATATGGTCCTTTCAAGATTCTAGTAAAAATCGGTACCAATTCCTTTCACCTTAATCTTCCTCCATACATGCATATCTATTTGGTTGTCAGTGTTGAGAATCTGAAGTTGTATGAGCCTCCAATGATACTAGATGAAGACATGAACATTCAGGTTCCATCAGTTGATGATCTTTCACTAGACTACATGTCATAATTTCCTGTGGATGTCATTCTCAACAGGAATGTCAGGACTTCACGAAGAGGAGCAATTGAATACCTAAAAGTGGGATTGAAGGGGATGCATCCAAGCAAGGTGAAATGGATGGAGATTGGTAAAGTGAAGGAACTTGACCCTCACTTACTTTCTGAGTAATCAAGCTTTTAGAGGTTCAAAATCTCTCTAGTGGGGAGGCCTAATCTGGGGGATATTTTTCACTAAAAATTGAAGTGTCCCCAATGCTCTATAATTTAGCACCATGAGAAAGAGATTAGAACCTTGAATCCAATGTAACTTGAATGGAGTCAAAAGTAGATCGTATGCTCAATTTATGGCTAGTCAAAGTTTGGTCAAACTAGTACCTAAGGCCATCAAAAAAGTGAAAAAAATGGTCATCTCAAAATTCATTGAAAATAGTGTCAAATTGAAGAGCTTGATGACATGAACCCAATGATGTTCATTTCATCAAAATTTGAGTCCGTATGTCTGAGATATCGCAAGACAAAGTTGAGTTGACTAAGTGGACCAAGTAGTATAGCTGATGGTGTCAGCATGATGTTAAAATAGTGACTCAATAGGTCATATGGTAGGGATGATGATGTGGAACAATTAGAACCTAACAAGTGGTAGGTGGCATAATGGGTCGTACATTTTGTACGCTGATGTGGCAAGTAACATGGTGTTCCATACATGCTTGGGTGGCAAGTGATGTGTCATTTACAATGAATAGCGAGGTGACACATGGCTCAATTAGATGCAATTACATGTCACCCCCTTGGTGCACTCCTCCAATAGTTTAACTTACCTCTAACACAAGAAATGTTTAATCAATAGGGGTTGAACCCCCCACCTATCCATACCTAGCGTTCACTCTAACTGTTAGCCCACCGGCTACAACCTTTACTCAGAATAGGCATCAATTCATTCTATTGGGTTCAAGTTTTTGGGTGGAGAGTAAAATGTGATTGGTAGGGGTTGAATTGTCAACCCACTGGCCTACTAAAATGTTTACCTACCGCTATGTCTCCAAAGCTTGTTAGTATATATATAGCGGTGGTTTATAATAAACCTTATTTTGAGGTTGAACCTAACCAAATAGGCCTATGAGGCCAAAAACCACCCTAACCATTTGAACCAAAGGCCATTAAGAGACAAATAAGTTATGTAAGAATTGTTAAGGGGGGTTATCATGTGGTTTTATTGGTTAAAGCCTTATTAGGCTTATTTTATGTATAAAAGGGGGAGTGTAGGCTCTTTGAATGGTAATCAAGTGATGTGAAGGAGGGAACACCTTGGAGATTTTTGGAAGCCATTCTTGTATGATGGAGGAATGTTATGTCACCATGCTAGAAGGGGATGGTCTTACAACACAATTGTAATTCTGATTTTAGAGCTTAATCGAATCAATCACTTTGTTGGAGAGGGACTTGGAGACATAGCCATTTGGCGAACTCCATTAACAAATTGTGTTCAGTCTTTTGTCTCATTTCTCTCTTTCTTTAATTCATCATCTTTATTATGCTATGTTCATTTAAGCATTTTGTTACATTATTTTGTGTGTTTAAGCTTTAATTAATCATTGTAAAGTTAAGCATTCTATAAGCAATTATTGTAGATCCTAAAATAGATCACCAAAAGATATCCTTGCATAGACTTTTAGACCACCACACTCATACTAGCTACATGCTCTGCATGGTATAATAAACATACCAACTATCTAAAGGTAGACACATCTCAATAAAAATTATTGTATGTTACTTGATATAGGATATGATTGATTAGACATCTACACATTGATAAATAACATGCTTCCAAAACTTTAAGTCAAATGAAAATTCAAGTACTCCCACAATCTCTTTCATCTTTTACAACCTTCACATTTGATAACCTTGACACCCTTTGACAACAATTGGCAGTAGCCTTAGACAATCCTTTCACATTAATAACAACCTATGTTCAACAATCTCCCCCTTTGTCATTTATGGAAAATAGAAAAATGTTGGACACTACCATACTAGCTTTTAGAGTGATGTTTTGGTTGTATCATTTTCTCCCCTTGTGAAAGATATGGCATTATGAGATTATTCTTTATGACCAATTCATCATTTCAAGCTCACTCACTCAATTCTAAATTTTAAGCTCACTCTCTCCCCCTTTGACATCGATGGAAAAGGTTCAACAATACATATGTTAACATCCACTTATTCTGCTTGTGAGGAGGCACCATTTTGTAACCTCTTCCATATTTACCAAAACACTACACCATCTAAAAACCTGTTCCTTGGATAGATTCTACAAGACCACCAATCCTTCTTGTGATAGGGAGACCAATATCCCCCTCACCCTATGCTTCCTCTTGATTCAAGAGGGAGAAACAACTCCCAACTTCTACTAGATAAACTCAAACATCTTCTTAGGAAGTGGTTTTGTGAATATATCTAAAAATTTCTCCTTTGTATCAACATACTCCAATCTTACTTCCTTCTCTTCAACCTTCTCCCTGTTAACAAATGAATTGGCCTTTATTATAACCTTATACCAACAACTCCATAGCCCATCTTATAAAGGCCAATATTACTAATAGCTTTGGAAAGATTACAATTTCATTCTTATTTTGCTCTAAATTATTATCAAGGTACAACTCCCTCTATGTTATTACTATCTTTTATAAATCTCACTTTTGACTAGAAAGTGGTGAAAGGAAATCAAACACTAATTCATAAGTATGAAATCAGTGTGACAGACTTACAAACTATTAGTTCCTAAGCACAAAGACTAAAGACAATAATAGTGAAAGAATATAATACCAAGGAATTGATCTTAATCACAAATAAATGAATACACCATCAATAAATAATTCTACATAGAGAATAAATCTTAGTTATTGTTTTCAACCAACAAACTTTATTTAGTAACACACTATATCCATAATTCTCAATTCAAAGATTGAGAATAATCTAAAATCATAAATACAACTCCAAAATTTGTTCCATCTTCTCTCTATTACATCATAGTGCACATTGAAAGAAAATCAAACCCCTCATGAGCCACTCAAAATAGATTTTATAAGAAAACCCTAATCTTGGATCTTGGTAGTTAAAGTAATGGTCATTGGATCAAGCAATAGTTTCTTTCCAATTAATTTCCCACTTAGGGAGGCCAATAAATAAAGAATATTAATGTTTAAGAATAATCGAAACATTGCATTGCCTCTTTGATACAATTTTGACATTCAGCTAAAGCATTTCTTGCTCGAAATCCCACCATGTGGCTTGATGTACATGTGAATGGTGTGATTCTCAAAGCTTGTATTAAATGAAATATGTATATCCTCATAGCCTCATACGTGTGAGCCATCCAAATGAAGGGGCAACTAGAGATTTCAAATGGAAAAGCTAAGGTTTATAATAAATCTTTTCACATCGACATTTAATCTTCAAGCCAAATCATTGTCCTTGCACTCACTTAGTCCTAAGGAAATCTCCAGTTTAGATATGCTACTTAATTTCTATAAATTTAGTGAAAATGACCTTCATTCTCACAATTCGAATTATATTAATGCACTAATTATATTCTATGCTACACTCTTAATGCACTAATTATATTAATATATCTATAGCTAGATTGTGGCTATAATAATGTTTATAAGCCATTTATGTTTCCATAAGTATAATTATAGTATGTTAAGTTAGCCTCATTGGGATTATGGAAATAATATTCCTTAAAATTTTCTATATATAGTACAATTAGTGTGTAGTAATTAGTTGTCATATTAATTCTATCTTTGTTGAAGAATTTTGAGAGGTTGGCCCCATCAATGTGGATTATTGTTCTTAAGTATTAGTATCATATTTTCTATTATATGATTCTCTTTTGCAATTAATTTTGTTACAAGTGGTATTAAAGTATGATCTTGTCTTTCAAAAGGAAATAAAAAAGATCATTTTAAATTAGTAGATTAGATTGTGAACAATACATCTCTCTTTGTGGATTACAATGAGTGACTATATTATTTGAGCAACAATAGTTATATAACATTTCATCCTTGATAACAATGGAAATGAGCGGGAACTACAGTAGTGGTGTGGGTTTGAATGGTGATTTTGTAGGTGATGAAGATTTAGATGCAGACAATAATGATGGTGTTTGGGGGTTGGTTCTTTTCATTATGACACCTCTGTGGTGTTGTTTTCCAGGGTGGTGTGAGGATCTTTCTTCCTATATGGTGCTATGTGGGAGATGGGTTGGGACCTCCTATGGTGTGGTGCCTACTCTCCTTCCTCTGCTCATAGGTCATTTTGATGTTGTTGTTCCTAGTGTGACTAGAGGAGGCTATCTCTATCTCCCTCTCTCAGTCTGGCTTTGTTTTCCCTTCCTACTTTTATTCTGGCTACTCTCCTTGTAGTGGGTGTGGGTGTGCATTGGTGTCACTGAGGAAGATCAATTGAAGAATGGACCTATTTATGCTCCTATTTGGAATAGTAGGATGGCTTGGGGGCTCCTCATGTTGCCCTATTCTACTTCTTGCTTTTTCTTGGTCATTCTCTGCTTCTTCCTGCTGCTTGTTTGGTTGCTCTCTTTTGGGGGTGTTTGTTCTTAGAGTGTTTTTGGTTCTTCTTGTCCCCTCTTCTATGGAGTGGTGGTGTCTCCCTCTAGTTGGTTGTGTGGAGTTTTGGCCCATCTTTGGCTCTAACTAGCATGTTAGGGTAGCATGGTGTTCTTTTTGTTCAGCCTTCTTACTTTTGTCTTGTTTGGGTCCTCTTGTTCCTCTTGGGGCTTGGTTGTTCCCGTTCACTATGAGACTGGGACTCTGCCTTCGGTGGTCTTTTGGCATGTGTTTCTTTTTGTTGTTGTGTTCTCTATGGCCTTGTTCTCTCTAGATGAGTGTCTTTTGCAGCCATGTTCTCTTTGGCTAAGTGTTTTTGGTTCCTCTTTTTTGAGGTCATTTTTGTTCCTCTTGACCCCTAGGTGGCTTGTGATGTTCTCTCTTCTAGTGCGGTTTAGATCCTTTGTTCTGAATTTTTACTTCTGCTTGTTGAAGCCTTTTAGTTTCTCTTTGTTTTGGGCTTTGGGCCTTGTCTTGATTTGGTTTTTTTTGTGCCCTGGTTGGGTTTCAAAGTTATTGTTGATGCAAGGGTTTGAGGTTCTTTCTTGGGTTGATCAGCTTCATGTTTGTAATCTAAAAGCTCATATTTTTTGGGTTTTATCTGGTTGGCTAAAGTATGTTTTTCTACCATGTATCTACACTCTGTTATGTCAAAAGAGGTTATCCTGGTCTGGCCTTCCAAAGTATTTTTTGTTCTTGTTACCAATTTTTCACCTTAGCTCAGTTGGTGGAGTTGGCTGAACATTGTTTTATCTTAAGGGGAAGTTACAGATTGTGTTTAAGTGTTGTTTGCATCTTTTATCATTATTCATTAAGTGACAGTGGTGCATTTAAAAGAAAAATCAGAATTTTAGAGTGTTATGCAATGTTCCAAGAATTAAATGAAGTACATAATTGAGCATATAAATCATAGAGCATTCTAGAATGCTTTCATTTATTTCATGGAATAATTCATATTTACATAGTTTCATTTGATTGCAAGAATCAGAATGATATTACAACATTGCATTGAAATGCATTTTCTTTTCAAATGAAAAGCATAAAGATGAAATCAAATATCCACACAAGCTATGGATGTGACTGTCACAATGCACCATTAATAGTACACTACACTATGGAAGATGTGAAAGGAAGAATCACGTAAGTAAATGACACAATCATCAATGCCTATTTTCGCCGATGGTCGACGATGAGTGGTGCACCTTTGTCTTCTCGACCTCTTTGACCTGTAAGAGAGAAGAGGGGGATGTCAGTGGCTCTGATTATGAAGAAACCTATGTGATTCACCAACAATAGTGCAGCCTACATACAATGAAACAATCAAAGAAGTACAAAAGAAATGAGTAGAAGGAGAAACATCAACATGATCATCATATTCTATTTTTATGCTAGCATTGTTTGTTTCCTTGTCCAAGTATAGGTAAAATCATGAAGCTGATCATTATTTGAAGACCAAGCATGTGGAGAAAAATGGGCTCCCACAAGGGTAGAGCTTGACATGTTGCCCTATTCATTATAAATGGGTTGATTTAAAGATTACATCATCATATATTTATCAAAAGAAGTGATATACAACTGAAAGAGTAAAGCATATTTATCTATCAATCTATTAAACAATCAGGTGGATATTTTTCTGAAAGCTATAGGTGAACAGTGAGTTTAACTTGCTCAATTAATTCAACTAAGTATGTTTATATCAAACATTGTTGTATGGTTCGCATTCTATGTTATTTGTTCATCATGATCATATATGTCATGTAAGGTTCAGTTCATCAGTGTTCTTTTCACAGCCAAGGATAGTGAATAGGTATACATTATGCCTTCATGAAGGGATTTGTTTCAATTTTCATCTTAAGAGAAAATAGATTTACAGAACAGTTTATTAAGTAGAGCATAAAAATGCATGAAGAGTGCCAGGTCGAAGCCCAAGAGTGTGAGGGAACAAATATTGCATTCAAAGGATAATGAACAATCAATTCCAGTTTGACTGGTAAGGAAAATACAACATTAAGAATTATAATGAGAAAATGATTGTTCCAGAATGACAAGAAATGACCATAGTTTTTTTTTTAATAGAAGGTCTCTCTGAAGTGTTAATCATGCAGTTGAAGTGCACTTAAGTAATCAAGTAAGATGCAGTCTTTTGAACTACAAGACTTTAATTGAAATTTTTGCATGAAGTCAAAATAGAGTTGAGATACCAGCTAGTTTACAAATTTAGTCAAAAGTAAATTCAGTGTGCAAAAAGGAAACAACATGAAGTCATTATTCAAGTAATGCAAACAGAAAATGCATTTCCAGCATTTTTAGGACCTATGGAGGGTTTTCATCATTAATATATTCTAATGTACTTTATTCACAAAGAGGCAAGTATGGGAACATGGAAATAACTTAACAAGGCATATTGAAAGTGCAAATATAAGAGGGTTTTAAATAAGCTTTCAGTTTTATCATATGGTGGTATACTTGTGCAATGGAATGACACAAATTTTCTAGGTTTCTAAACACTTATATGTTGAATGTTGAGAAAAATCGAATGCTAAAAGAGGCTCACTTTTTACACAATTATTGAAAAATGCAAAAATAAGAGAGGGGTCGAACCCAATTTTAGTAACAAATGCCAAGTCTAAGTTTTGCAACTGAAAGTGCAAAAGAAACAATGGTGGTCGAGCTAACTTTCATATGAATATATTGAAGACAAACAGATATATTTCCATCTTACCCATGTGAGTTTTCTTTTCAACAAAATATCAAAGTGGAGCACAAGCCATTATGGGTTGAGCTTATAATTTGAATGTACAATGCATATATTTTGTTTCCTGAATACCCACGTTTGGGATTCGCTTTTAAAATACAGAAAATACAATTGCATTAATAACCCATGTGAGGATTTTGTATGAGACGAAAAGAATACAAAAATGTAAATTTCCTATGGTGGGTCGAGCTTCAAACTTAGAGAATGCTAGTTTTCCTTCTATTTTCATGATACCTATATTGGGTTTTGTTCTCAACTATGGAAAGAGAGGAGATTCCTATTTTGGGTTGAGCCCAAAGGCTCTAAAAAGTGCTTTCCCTGAGATACACATGGCGTGGCCATGTAATGGCCAGAGATTTATAATTAAAAGATGAGAATTCATAAGCTTTCCATTTTAGATAGAGATGCCAACAGGTAAAGAGCAAGGATTTATCATTGTTGCATGTGGGAGACAAGAACCTGTGGCCAAGAGTTTCACAGAGCTTCTAGAAACCAAGAGTTTGAGCTCTCAAAATGGTAGTCGAGCTCTCATAGTAGAAATAGAGCACAAAAATAGTAAATATGAACGCAAAAAATATAAAGAAAAGGTATTAGAGGTTGTGTTAGCTGCGACCACAAGGCCGGAATGAACAAAAAAAAATCCATAGAAGCTATAAGCAAATAGCTTACCCTATGCATAGTAAAAGGAAACAGTAACCCTTGAGCAAGTTCTTTCATGAAAGCTCCAATCAAAGTTTGAGTTCAAGCTCATACAGGGCGACTAGCAAGAGATAAAGCAAGCACATAAAATAAAGGAAAGTCAGAGACAAGTACAAGCAGGCTATGGCCTTTGTATCTTTCTTGCTCTATGAATGGAGTAAAGAGCCATAATAACAAAGAAAATCAAGCTTACCCAGATGAAGTTTCGACTATCAGAAGGCAAAACTGAAGTTCCTCAAAACACACAAGCTACAGATTCAACTCAATCATGGCGGTGCTCCTTTCAGCCAGAGACCAATTTTTTCAAAGTGATAATTGCAAAATGAATCATTTTAGGGTTTGAACTTTTATTTTCATGCCCTAATTCCAACTAACATCATAATTATCTAGAATATTCATGTTTATCAATAGCATGTGGGTTAATTTGAATTAGGGTAATCTTTACATTGTGTTTATTTAAAAGTCTGAAGGCTAATATTAGAGGTGGCTGAATTCAAATTCCTAAGTTGACTATGTTTGAAGTCTTTAAGGCTTGAGTTACATTCACATTTGTGCCTTAAAGAAAATTAGAACCTTGAGTATCCTAGCTTTATTGTTTTTATGAGAAAACAATGAGGGTATAATGGTAAATATCTTATGACCTAAGTTAATATCACTCTACTTAGGGTTTTGTTTTAATTGATTTTAGAGAAATCAATTGGAGATATTGATGTGAGGATGATATGCATTGATATTTTTATGAATTTTTATAAGAAAAATCAAACATTGTATTGATGAATTGAGATGTAATTCTTTTTGCAAAAGATTTTATAATCTTTTATTGCAAAAAATAGATAAATTGTAAAATCTGCAATCCTGTAAAGAAGAATCGTAAAGCAATCTCTTATAAATTGTTTTATGATTTCTTGCTATTTTTAGCAGATTTTTGTTGACTTCTTCTCTTGGTTGAGTTTGAGTCTTATCTTGGAGAGATAAGGTTTTTTTTTTTGGCTTTTAAAGTAGATTCAACCTATTTTTAGAGGCTTGACAGTTTGATCATAAAAGCAGTGTGCTTTTTTCTGCTTTTATGCAATTTTTGAGAGAATTTGAAACTTTTTTCCTTGAGCTTCTTTGTGACCTCAAATTAGGGTTTCTTGGAGTTATATGTTTGAGAAGACTTAGTCTTTTGGGCTCTTCTCAGTTTAGATTTCAGTTCTTGCTCATACACATTTTTGAGCTTGTGAACTTTTTGTACTCAATTCAGACTTATTCACTCTTTCAATTTTAATATAGCAGCAGAATTCTCCTTCTCATTTCTATCTCAGTTTTATAATAGCAATTTGATGTCTTTGTGGTTCAAATAATAATCCTTTTATATCTTGTTGTTGTAAGTTGTGTTTCAGAATTGCATAGTTTTAGGTTGCCTGTTGTATTTCATTTAGGAATCTTCATGCAAAATACTAATGTAAGTATGTGCCAGTGGGATTGTGAGATTCATTGTGATAGGAAAGCTGTTGTGAGTGTCAATGTTTGAATTTCATAACTTTAAGTGAAATACCAATTAGATTTAAGTTTTAATTAGTCATCCTTCTATCCCTTTTCTTAGAAGTTATTTAGGTTAGGATTTATCATTCGGAGAACCAGCTCACTCTGGAGATTCCTTCTTCATTTAGATCACCCACATCTAAAGAGGTTTTCCATGTTTCAGTAGGTTGTTGAATCTTGCATTCAGCAGGGTGCAAATCTATTGACAATAGTTCTCTCTAGATCTTTATGTGGGGTCTTCTATGGAGGTAGATACTACTCCCATTGAGGTGGAGCCCTCTTCTATTGAGGTGGAGATGTTTGTTGTTGATTTGGTGGAGTTTATGGTCAGCTTGTTCCTATCAAGGTGGAACTTGTGTGGGAAGTTGTGTGAAGGCTTTGGAGGGTGGGGGTCTCATCTCTTCTTCTCCTATAAAGGGGATCTCTCTCCTATGGAGGTGGAGGTGGTATTGGCTCTGGTGGGGTGCTATTACATGAAGATAGATTTTCTTCAATGTTTTGGTGTGCTCTCTAACTCCCCTATTGAGGTGGGGATCTTGGAGTTGTTGGTGTTTTTTATTATGGGTTTGGGGTTGATGGTGTACTTAACCATTAAGTTTCCTTTTTCTCTTGGATCAGTGTTTTTTTCCTGAACAAATGGCTTGTTGATGCCTAGCTGATGCAGGTAGGTTCTATGTTAACTTAAGGTTTCTAGGTCCTAGTTAAAATTTGGTTGTTTAGGGATCTAGTCCATCTCTTGTTTTTTTATGCAACTTGTGTAGTCATGTCTTCTTGTTAACTGTTGTTGTTGTTTTGCTACTAAGTGTATGTGATTTATCTTATATGTAGCTTCCCTTCCTTGTACAGGGTTGCAGAGCCCTTCAAAACTAGTTGTATTGGGTTTCGGGGGCCATCAAAACCTATTTTACCTCTAATCAAAAACACATCTCTCTTTGTTTGGAAAAAATAAATAAAACTTGGTAGGTTGATCAAGGATATAATGAAGCTCATACAATCCAAAACTGGGTTGTTTTAAGGCTAATTGAAAAGAGTTATTGTAAAATTTGGTATTTCACTAAATTCATTTGTAATACTATAAATCAACAAAATTTTAGGAATTTTTTCAAAAATGTTCAATTTGAGCCTAGGTAAGTTGTAGTAAAAACTCGAGTTATTTTTTATTTTCTTGAGAAAGATATCATATGTATTATTTTGGTACATCATGGTTGAAGTTGAAATAGGGGCCAAGGGAAGGAAATTAGTTGCACTGGGAAAAATTATTGACAAGGAGGAATGTGGATTTAGAGTTAGGAGCAAGGTGAAATATATACCTAATGTCTACATTAGATACAAAATGTGAACTGGAAGAAGGCATGCAAAGATGCAATGTAGAAATATGAAAATTATGTACTTTAAATTAGAGTGATGGCTAGCATCAATTCTAAAATGAAATTGCAATTGGATAATGCATTTTTTATCTCTAAGGTAAGATATCACAAGAAAAAGGACAATGTTTTGATAAATCAAGGTGAATCATGTAGTCATGCCAATTGTGATCCAAATATTTTCACTCATTTTAGAACCTAGAACCTATGACCAAAGGTGGATATGAAAGTTTTTATGGTAAGGATCCAATTATTTGGATAAATCATAGATATTTTTTTTAATGTACAACAAAATCCAAGTGGATAGAAGTTATAACATGGCTTCTTTACATATGGATCTAGAATAATTCATTTGGTATCAACAAAATTATTCATAGAAAAAGGATCTTATTTCCAATTTTTTAATTCTTTACTAATGAATTATAATTTCACTATTGTGACAAAATGAAAAAGAACTACTTTAGCCAATAAAAAAAATTCATGAAATACAATATTTTAAGGATTATATTTAGTAATTATAAAATCTATCATTACAAATGAAAATAATCTCAAATAAAAACTTTAATGAATCATTTATTGGTGGGCTCATAGGTCATATCCAACATTTGGCACACATGTTTAATTTGAGTTCTATATCTAAATCATATAAATTGGAAAGAAAGGTTGAAAGAAAAAATATCTCTTACAATGGCATCCCTTCAACCTACAAGATTGACTCAAAAGAATTAAGAAAATATTAAAAGAGGTATATTTTAATTATGATGGAAAATATAGTAAAGGTAATACTTATGCTAATAAGAAGTTGTTCTATGTTTAAGGCAATAGTGATGAAGAAAAGGATGAAGAGATAATAGTGGTTGTGGAAGATTCAATACTGATCCAATGAAATATCCCTTGCCATGCACTATTAGGTATGACAACCTCAAAAAACCTTAAGGAATTGATTTGGACTGAAAATTGGATAATTTAGGATCCAAAATGAAAAATTGGTGGCCTATTGGGTGACTTTTTCTATCATTAAAGGCCAATAGGGTGGTCTTGTTTCTACAAAACAAAGAATTAATTTTTTTAAGCATCTAAATTATCAAATCTAAGGATTATTTTTTCAAATTTTGCAAAGTCTTTAGAAACCAACCTACAATGAATTTTTTTCTAAAAAAGAACCTACAAAACTAGAGTTTAAAGAGTGATTCTTCCTTAATTATCCCTCATGTGATTTTCCAAGCATGGATCCACTTAAGATTTCTAATGAAAAAATAAATAAATGCTAAAATATAAAATGAAACTAATTCTAAATCACTCCATAGAGTTAAAATTACAAGTTTAAGGTCACAAGTTTCTGGAAACACTACAAAACAAGTAGGGGTGGCAAAAAGGTTTTGGAAAAAAATATTTTTTTAATTCATGATGGGTTTTGTGGTTTTAAAGTTAATTAATATAGGAGTTTGGAACCTTTTTTGAACATTCTCTAACTAAGATATGATAAGGTTAGGGAAAATACCTTAAAATGATGGTAAATGATAGTTTGAACTCACAAAATGTAGATAAAAAACATGTCTAAATGACACTATGCTGGAAAAAGAGGAATGGAAAATGAGGGAATAGATGACCAAAATTTTAAAGCACTAAGGGTGGTGATGAAGGGTTTGAAGGAAGACACTTGGAAATGACTCAACAGTATGGAAATGACATTCAAAAAGGTAATGAAGAAAGGATGAATGGAAAATTAATAAAAAATGAAAAGATAAATAAGGTAAAGAAAGATGGAAAGGGTGGTAAATTAAAGGAGGATTCATCTTTAAAACTCACAAGAGGGCTAATTAAGAAAGAGTCCACCTTTAACTTGTTGTGTGGTCTCACAACACACCCCAAGAATATAAGGCTTGGGGACCCAAGTTGAAAATTAATGCTTATGGTAGACATTGGTTAGCTAATGATCACAAAGAGATAATGCAAAAATGAAAATCTTTAAAATAATTCATGATTCAAATATACCGGGTGTTGGGAAACCAAGTAATTAGATTCTATAAAAAGGAGTGTAACAAGTTGTTGTGGCCAAGAGTAAAAGCCTAGGTGTGTGAAAAGTTTCGATAACAGTCGAGAGCTAGGTCAAGTTTTGTTACGATAAAGCAGAAATATGTCAGTACCTAGGTAAATGGTCCATTGGTGTTAACATATTAAAGTTTATTGTTTGGTTTTGTCTAAGTGACAAAATATCTGATAGCCCACCTAAAGTGATAATTACATAAGAATGCATTAAAGTATGTTATTTATGAATTGTTTTAAATGGGATTAATAATAATGATGGTTTTTATGCTAATGAGAGTTTTATTAATGTTTTTTTTAAAAGGGATTGATATATGGAATTTTATGTGCAGGAGAAATAGGTTATTGGACAATTTTTTGGTATGGACAGTCAAGAAAATTTTGATGGCAATCAAATCCAATGATGTTATTAGGTTGGGTGGCACACTCTGAAATCTCATGCGAGGAAAAATCTTATGGAGAAGAAGCACTGGTAACTAGGGGAATAGGGATCCATGTATTACACATTAGACAAAGGAGGGTGCCTAGCTCCAAGGTGATATACTTCTGGATTTTTTCAACTGAAGCCCAAACCTGAATGTAGGAACGTAAGTGTCGGTGGTTTGGGATATCCAATTCCACTTGATCACTTTGAATATTCAACAAATGAAGTTCCTACATTTTTTTTGATTTCCTGATCAAATTTCAAAGACATGAGTTCAAAAGTTTTAAGTGTTGAAGAAGGTCAAAGTCTATTGACTTATTTAAAGGTTTCTCTTGCCAACTGTCACATGCTATGTTCTTTGCTACAATTCGTCCTTTGGATTTATTCTCATGTGTGGATTGAATTTTCCTGAATGTCTTGTTCCTATAAAAAGTCAGAAGTTGTATTATTTTAATTAAGTTCAAAATTTGTGGATTTAGGAAAATTAAAAAAATTTCAAGTTTTTTTTTTCCTATTTTTTGTTCCATTCCAGAATAAAAAATTGTATGTTTCATTAGAATTTAACCAATATCAAAGCCAATTCAAAGCTATTTCCGGATATGAAATCTTACATAGTTAATTTTTTGTTCCAATCAAAAAAGAATGTGTTGCACTGTGTAAGGGTGCATACTGACACTATGCAATGGAAAATGATCTCTCTTTAAAATCTTGCATCATTTTATCCCTAGTTGTGAAGCAATCTAGTGAAGTATAGAATGGTTTTCTTATAGAATGGTTTGCTTTGATTTATTTATTTCTTGAGGCATGTGTTGATAATACTTGGGGGAATTTTTGCATTTAAGTAATTTTTTTATGCTTTATTTTAGAGTAGATGATTTATATTTCTAGAAAATGCTCCAAAAATTTGATAAATACATGGAGTTTTATTATAAACATTTTGATTCCATGAAGTTTTTGAGTGCTTAATACTAAATCTACTTTACTGTATGTAAGAAATTTGAGTTTCATGAAATATTTTTACAAATTATTTGATTTCATGAAGTTATTGAGTGACATTTGAATGATCAAACTTAGATTATGTTTCTATCTTTTAGATACCAGCATATTTCTAACAACCATATACCCCTTGTGTTTAACAATAATATCACAATGAACCCTGAGTGAACCTAGTGCGTCAAGACTTGACATTCCTGAGCCTTGGGATCGAGTCGAGTTTTCCTTAGATTTAGGTTTTCCTGATGGAATATTTCAAGAAAGGTAGGTTTCCACGGTACTCTATGAGAATTTATCTTCCTGTTGGTGTGTTTGTGCAACATCTGTGTCAACAGAAGTGGTGCTAGAAGGAGGGCCCTTTGTCTTCTTGAGCCAGCATTTTTGTCCCAATCACATAGTCAAAGTCCACTTGTGAGTTGAAGGTCTAAGAAAGCTTATAATGGAGAGTGAAAAAGAGATGGAAAAACTCTAGAAAATTCTTAACCGAAGGATTTCACCCTTGCTTTTTTTCACTTTTAGTAGGGTTACTGAGTACAAGATTCATGACACAACTGATGATGGTGAACTTGGTTGTAAGGTTTCCTTGACTAAGGAAAGTTTGGCTATTCATAAGATGATTCCATTAACGTAGGCATCCTTAAGTGCGAAAAGGAGTAAGTTGTTACTGGATAGGTGTTTGAATTCTAAGAAAATGTATAACCCTAGTGGAACTAGAATTTTTAGCAATTTAACCGTTAGAACAAATGCATTCACTAACCATAATTACTAAGAAGACATTTCAATTTTTTTATAGGAAAAGAAGAAAAGTCAGAGAATTTGGGAATACCATGCTTTAAGCATGAATTTGAAAGAAGAAAGTTATCGTTCTTCACACACGTGGATGATAGCGATAAGGAGTAGGTGAAACAAGTGGCAGATGCAAGCTTTTCGCCTTTATTTGTGAATCCATGACTTAAAAGGGAAGAAACCTTTGATTTTACACAAATGACAAAGTATTAGGATTTTACCTTCCTCTTTCTGATAATTGTGCAAATTGTATTAAAGTTTTTCCTAATGAAATAAATAGTGATGTTAAGGTTGAAGATAAGACATATGGCAAACAAAGTCTTGAAGGGAAAGGAAATCAAGAAGTAAATGCAACCATTTGTGGAACAAAGAAAAAGGAAATGGAGAACCATGAATGAAGAATAGAAGAAGGTATAGGACCATGACAATGGAAAAGGTGTGTGCAATCAATCATTAATCAGGTCATTCCCACACATTTTAGCAAAATTGTGGGTAAGTACACCTTCAATTTTTCATTTATTAAATGCATAAAATTTCAAATAATTTGTAGTTATAGTAGGTTATATGAAAGTTATTTGAATGAGTTTAAAGATAAACTTGTTAAGATTTGGACTAAGAGCATTATGAATTTAATGATAAAAGTTAGGGTAAATTTCTTAATTAGGGTAAACTGTTTGATTAGGGTTTAAATTTGTGTTAGGTTAGTTTGCTTTAGTAGTTTTTCCCTATTTTTTGGTTTTGATCTCAGAATTAGTGAATCCTTCTCAATCTAAAACATGTGATGATTGAATACTGAAATTTTTTTACAAAAAATTGAAAATATAAAATCATTTGAAGTAAATATACACATGAATTGAGAAAAGAAAAAAATCCATTATATTTCATAGTAATAATCTCATATATACATGAATATACAAAATTCTCATTATAAATTGATATCAAAAGGGGGGCAAAAAGGGCCCAAATGTTTAGAGCACTATGTCAAATCAGTTGGCATGTTGGTTAGTCAATTTTTTCTACTTCATCCTGGAGAAACATATACCCCAAGTAGGCATTGTCTATGTGGTCATCAAGGATGGAAGTGTATAGTGCAGTGAGAAAAGGTAGGATGAGAACTATTTCCCTCTAGTACAAGAACTAGGGAATGTCTTCAGCCACTGGAATTCCTATGGAAAGTTGAAAAATGGCCAAAACAGTGTCCAAATTTTGTAGGTAGTCCAACCACACTATCATTGTTGTGGCAGAATGAACTTCAACTACAAAAAGATTAAGGTCTAGGAGAGAAGCCATGAACTGTGAAGCCATGTCCAAATTCACTCTATAGTAAGACCCAATGTTCATGAAAGTTTCCCCGAGGACCATATGTAGAAATGCTTTAGTGGAGGAAGTCCTAAGGAAAAATAATTTTCTAAGTCGTTGGTTCATAACCTAGCCTAGAAAACCAATCTCACAATGAACACTAGTAAGGAAAACGGGAGTATCCATAGCCTAAAGACAAGAGCAAACGTAAAACAGAAGTTGAAAATTGAAGATAGAAGTGAAGAATTTGAAGGAAAGTGTTGCATTTATAGAAAGTCATGAGAAACCTACAATACGTAGTTGCATGGAGATGAAATCTTAGGAATGCAAGTTGAGGTGTTGGAAGTACAATTTTCTCTAGAATTGAAAGTTAAATCAAATAAATTCTCATGAGATTGGTCCATAGTGCTTCGAGGATGGCCAATACGAAGATCATAAATTAAGAAAATTTTAGATTACAAAATTAAATGGTGGTCATTTTAGTTCATTCGATCAAGCTATATTAATTATGAATTTTCCAAGTGTGTTATTTGAAAGGAGAGTTGAACTGGTGAGGTGGCACACATTGACACATTGAGAAATTTGAGAAAAGTAATACGTGTGTGATTAGGTGTGTGAATTAAATGAAGAGTATGGTGGTTGGGCATAAGTATAATTATGACAAACCTGGTGCATTAATGTAGATGCAAAGCTGCCAAATTCAAAAAAAATTGATGTAAGTTTATTTTAGTGGCTTGTCATGGATAAAGTAAAGTGGATGGGTGGTGTCTAATGTTTCTAAATTTAGAGGTAATTGGGTGATTTGATAACTTGCAGCTAAATTTTAACTTATGCCTTTTTTTTAACAAATAGCAAATTGCAGTTGGTTGAAATCTAGCATAAGGATGTTAAATTTTGTTGGAAAGCTTCACATATAAGAAATTCATTAAGTGAATCTTTTGGGAATTGGTGAAAATGATGAAGGATATTTACATTGAGTGAAAAAAAAAGCAACTTCACTATTGTTATAATTCCTAACCTAATAGCAGGCTTCATTATCTACAAGTTGAAGCAAAAGAGCTTATAATGAAATATCAAATAAAAAAATGAAAATGAATATCAAAGAAATATCAAAAAAAAAAATCAACTCTGTAGGCTATCCAAATATCTCTATCGAGGCTATAGTCTATGGACACTTGACTGGTAGCAAGGCTCCATCCAAGGTTGGCTTTGGGGGATTGCTAAATTAGGTAGCTCAATATAGATGAACTAATCTTTTTCACCAAGTTCCAGAGATGGGAATAAATCAATGTACACAATGATAATTTCTAGTGGAGTTTTATAGTTTTTATGTTGGGATTCCAGTGAAGGAAAGGAGCTATTGTGGAAAATATGCATAAGTTATAATTTATGGCGAGTGATTGATTCTCAAATTTCTTTTAAATTTGGTTTTTTTGGTTGCAATTTGTTGTGTGGTCTCACAACACACCCCAAGAATATAAGGCTTGGGGACCCAAGTTAAAAATTAATTCTTATGGCAGGCATTGGTTGGTTGGTGATCATCGAGAGATAATGCAAAAGTGAAAATCTTTAAAATAATTCATGATTCAAATATACCGGATGTTGGGAAACCGGGTAATTGAAATTTGTAGAAGGGAGTGTAACAAGTTTCTACGGCCAAAACTAAAAGCTCAAGGGTGTGAAAATTTATGGTAATAGCCAGGAGTTGGGTTGAGTTTTGTTCCAATAAAGCAAAAATATGTTGGTACCCAGGTACCCAAGTAAATGGTTCATCAATGCTAATGTGTTAAAGTTTATTGTTTGGATTTGTCTGAATGTCAAAATGTTTGATAGCCCACCTAAAGTGATAATTACAGGAGAATGCATTAAAGCGTGTTATTTATGAATTATTTTAAATGGGATTAATAATTATGATGGTTTTTATGTTAATGAGATTTTTATTAATGTTTTTTAAAATGGGTTGATATATGGAATTTTATGTGCAAGAGAAATAGGTTGTTAGACAATGTTTTGGTAAGGACGGTCAGGAAAATTTGGATGGTGAGTAGATCTAATGATGAACTACCAAGTTGGGTGGTGCACTCTAAAAACTCATGCAAGGACAAAGCTTATGGAGAAGAAACATTGGTAAGCAAGGCACTAGGGATGTGGGTATTACACATGCGACAAAGGATGGTGCTTAGCTCTGGGGTGATATACTTCTACGTGTTTTTTCTTGAAGCCTGAACCTAAATGCAAGAATGTAACTACTAGTGGTTTGGGATATCCAGTTCCACCTAATCATTCTAAATATCTAGCAAAGGAAGTTCCTACATTTTCTTGACAAGCATGCTTAATCTAGTTTGATTTCGTGGTTGAATTTCAAAGAAATAAGTCAAAAAGTTTTAAGTGTTGAAGAAGGTCAAAGTCTATTGACTTATTCAGAGGTTTCCCTTGCCAACTGTCATGTGCCATGTGCTTTGCTATGATTTTTCCCTTGGATTCCTTCTCATGTGTGGATTGAATTTTCTCGAATGTCTTGTTTCTATAAAAGGCTAAGAGTTGTATTATTTTAGTTAAGTTCAAAATTTGTGGATTTCGAAGAGTTAAAACATTTTCAAGTTTTATTCTTCTTCCTGTTTTCTATTCCATTCTAGACTAAAAACTTGTATGTTTCATTAAAAGTTAACTAATATTGAAGAGTCAATTCAAAGCTATTTTCAAACATGAAATCTTACGCAGTTGATTGTTTGTTCTTGTTGGAAAAGACTATGTGTTGCACTATGTAAGGATGCATACTGACACTATTTGGTGGCAAATGATCCATCTTTCTTTAAACTCTTGCATCATTCTATGCCTATTTTTGAAGCAATCTAGTGATACATGTAGAAAGGTTTTCTTTGATTTAGTTATTTCTTAAGGCATGTGTGGATAATACATGGGAGAAATTTTACATTTCAGTAAATTTTTATGCTTTATTTTAGAGTAGATGCTTTATATTTCCAGAAAATGTTCCAAAATTTTGATAAATACATGGAGTTTTATTATAAATCTTTGATTCCATGAATTTTTTGAGTGCTTAATGCTAAATCTACTTGAATGTATGCAATTAATTTGAGTTTCATGAAATATGATTGTAAATTCTTTGATTTCATGAAGTTGTTGAGTGACATTTGAATTATCGGACTTTGATTATGTTTCTATCTTTCAAATACTAGCCTATGTTTGACAACCATAGATCCCTCATGTTTACAACAATATCACAATGAATCCTGCTAGTGCGTCAAGACCTAACATTCCTGAGCCTTGGATCGAGTCGAGTTTGCATTAGATTTAGGTTTTCCTGATGGAATCTTTCAGGAAAGGTAGGTTCCCATGGTACTCTATGAGAATTTATCTGCATGTTGATGTGTGTGTGCAACATTCGTGTCAACATAACCTTTATTTTTCTAGTTCATTTTAGTAGCTTTGTGATTGTAGGTTGGTTTCTAAAGACACTACAAACTTCAAAAGAACATATGGCTAACCTATTTTGTGGTGTATATAAATAAGTATTAAGCTCAATTTCCTAGGGGACCTTAGCTTAGAGAGGGCCATCTCGAGGTCATTTGATTATTTATTTATTTAGACATGTTTAAGGGAGGGGAAAGGATTTTTTACATTTGGAGCTATATACAACTTAAGGTTTAACAAGAGGGTAGAGGAGTCTGAAATAAATAAAATAATATGAAGGCTTGAGACATAGGAAGGGATAAAAAATTAAATAAGAAACAACACTTAAAAATGGTGAACATTGGAAAGGGAATAAACATTGCTAGAGGTTAGTTTGGAAAATGGTATGTTCATGTCAGAAAAATCACAAACATGTGCTAGGGGATAAAATAGACACTAAAATGTAAGAATGGTAGTCAAATTTTTAATTAAAGTGAGGTTTACTCAGATAAGTCCTATTGTGTAGTGAAGAGGTTGTAGAAAACTACACCCATAAACTTTGAAGGGCTTGAAATTTTTTAGAAGAATTGATGCAGGAGCATCTAGTGGTGTAAGGGCAATCTTGCATCACCCAAAAATAGTTAAATTTCAAGTTTCTCGATTTTTAGATGTTTTTACATTTTTGGATACCCTTTTCGTCATAATGAAATTCCCAATTTACGGTTTTTATTTTCTGTTCCTAGGTTGAAAGATATTGCAGTTTTAATTTTCTAAATTTGCACCTGAAAATCTTTTGAGTTAGATTTGAGGCACTTAGAGCTCCTGAAATGGCCCCGAAACTTGCTGAAATTGGCGTAGCAAATTTTGAGCGTGTTATTTACTTCGATACCTTTCCAACGGTTCAAACGGTTCGTGAATCGGAATCCTGAATCAAAAGTTATGGCCCTGGGAAGTTGGTGCACTTTCTAGAAGATACAATTGCAAATGCTCTTTTGAAATTTGAACTTCATGTTGTAAATTTTCAGCGCCAAACCACCTAAACTCAAATTTGAATGTTGTTTTGGCTCCAAAACTAATGAGGAGCTCTATTTATGGGCGGGTTTCTAATTTTTGGGTAGCTTTTTGGGGACAAGCTTGCATATTGCAAAAGGGTTATTTTGTAGCTTTCTGTAACTTGCATGTGTTGTAGAACTTAGGGATTTGAGATCCTCTGCATGTAAGAAGCTCTATTTTCTAAATAATAAAATTATTCTCTTGTTTGTGGGTTATTTTCTAAGTCTTGGGCTGCACCCTCATCAAGAATGCTCTTGAGCATGAAAAACATACTAGTAGTGGAAAACAAAATCTTAGAGAATATTAGGAATCTTGATGAAAATTGGTTGGCCTTCTTTGATGCATTTGATTTTTTAAAGAAATTGGAAAACTTGAAGGGATTAAAAAAATCTTTGGAAACTTTGTCCTCAATCTTGGGCTAATATAAATGGGTCTTAATTTGAGCTTCTTGAATCATATGATTATCAATAATTTTTTTCTACTAATGAAGCTTAGCAACATGCACTTGTAAAATAGGGTAAAATGGAGTGAGTCAAACATGGAAATGGCATGAAAGATCTTTAAGGTGGTGGTTGTGTATGAGTAGTTATGAAATAATGCCAACTAATGACCATATATGTGTAAAAAATGAGTGATATATTCAATAGTGTTAGTCCACCATTGTATCCAACAGATCTCATGAAGAGAGTGTAGCTCAGGATTCCAAATATGTTGAACATGGGCTAGAGTTAAATTATGACTCAATAAAAAATGTTGAGGTTAAATTATGTTTTAGCTACCTTGGGCATCATAGATTGCCACTCAAAATCAAACCAAAAAATATCTAAAATGGCATCTAGTAAGAACTCCACTAATAATTGAAAATAGCTAGCAAAGGGACACATAACTTTTCCTAACATAGCCCTTTTAGGACATTTGAAAATTATCTTTGTACCAAAGTGTAAGTTTGACTATGTATCATAAGCAATCAAAATGTTGTAGACCAACATTTGGATCAAAAACCTAATTTATTGTGTGTGTAATGCCAATCTTCTCTTTCAATAGTTGTCCACCTTATAGGCAAGTTGCTACATTTAACAAAAGATAGCTCAACCATATTGAAATCCCCACACATGATCCAAGAAATAGTAGGAAGGCACTCCACCATCTACCAAGAGATGAGATCTTCCAATATTGTTGGAAGCATAAATATTAACCACCCCAAGTGTGTGATTATTAATAATAAAGAGAACCCACAAAACACATCTAATGGGGGTACATACATGACCCACTATGTATAGCTACCACCTAAAGTAGCTGAAAATAATTATTCCTGTACGACTTAACTCATGATCACTATCAAAAATATGACATCTTGTCATATGACATAACAAACAATCAAAAAAAAAAACATATAATTTTCAACTTTCATTAATAAAAAACATTGAGGTTGAGAAAACTTTGTCTAACATCCCACACAATGGTGACATTTTTACCATATACACAACAAACAACAAAAGAAAAAACCTATAATTTTCAGCTTTGATAAATAAAGACATTCAAGTTGAGAAATCTGTATCAAACATCCCATACGATGTATCCCCTTTGACAGTCCATGAAATGAAATTCATAAAAAATAAATAAATAAATCCAAGTGACATGTTCTCACTATCAAACTTATAAAGAACTTCTCCTCTATAAGTAAGAATTACTCTTATCATTAAAAAAATGTAAGGAACATAAATACTTAACCTTTCAAACCAATGTACTTCCCTGCTCAGATTTGGACGCATCTTTTACAACTAATCAAACTTTGTTGTGAAATGAAGGCTCTAAGATGGAATGATTGACGTAATGTTTGTGATGATTAAATGGCATTCAAACAATAATCCAAGAATGCTAAGAGTCAATGTGAGCATCTAAAGATATGCACGGGTTGCATTCGATGTTTTTAGCAAAGCAAATTCAAAGGTACCTATGCTTAGAATGTACTCCTTTGGACATACTATGAAAAAGGGTGCTCAACTGGTCAGCTTTCAAGCTGTATGAGCAATCTTTCCGTGAACTTGTCATAATCATTAAGCTTCAAAACTACTCTTCAAAGTGTCTTATCATGAGGAATCTATCCCTAAACTTGTCATAATTATGAAACAACACTGTAATGCTTGAAATGCTGCTGTTCTCTCTCCTGCTCGGTTCACTGTTTTTGGCTGTGTTAAATGTAACATTTTTTTCTTTTAGGGCGAGTTAAGAATCCATTCATCGATAAGAAGGAGGTATTTTCCGCAGTATGTCAAATTGTGATATTGTTATCAAGATTCTATCGTGTAGATTTTACGAGTCAAACTCATTGATCCATATTTTGCTATCAGGATTCTATCGTGTAGATTTTACTAGTCAAACTCATTGACCCATGTTTCATGAGTACTGGTTCACAAGAACCCATCTCTCATGATAGTGAATGGTCCACTTACCACTCATTGCATCTAGGTGATGCTCACAGAGGTGAAGCACTGGGCCTTCTCGGAAGGTCACCCATCCCAGTACTACTCCAACTCAAACGTGCTTAACCACAGAGTTCTCAAATGTGCTTAACCATAGAGTTTTCTCCATTACTTATCCATTCACTAATTACCTTGGAGTCTCTATAAAACAAAAATGTACTATAAAATAAACCATGGAATTCTCAAATGTGATTTACCGGAGATCTCAAACACACTTAATCATGGAATTCTCAAACGTGCTTAACCACAGAGTTCTCAAACGTGCTTAACCATGGAATTCTCAAACATGCTTAACCACAAGATTCTCAAACATACTTAACCATGAAGTTTTCCATTACTTATCCATTCATTACTTACCTTGAAGTCTCTATAAAACAAAACTGTACTATACAATTAAAATTATATACCAAAAAACATCAAAATTTCTGTTAAGAGTACCAATCAAATAGATATGAAGTAAAATGAAAAGAGCCAATGAAGAAACACTTTGCAGGTATTTCTTGAGGGATTTGGTCAAGCAGCGAATCAGATTCACTTGCCAAAAAAATCTAGAGAGCACTGGAGACATGGACTTTACCACCAATAATAATGTGAAGTATGTGGTCCCTTTTACAGATCTTGTCAGCTCTCAAAGGGATTGAATGGCATCTATGCTTATAATGTACAGCCTTTGGACTTTGAAGAATAATGGTATTCTGGGTAGAAATAAATTTCAAATCACTTCCACACCTACCAACTGTAAAGTAATGGAATCCATTACCATATCATGTTTTATCTCTTTACAAAGGATGCCCCACTGATTTGATTTCCGTATGTATGTTGAGGTGGCCATATTAAGGCTTAATTTAAGGAATACAAATGTTTACAACGTACTTGAAAAGGCTTGGACTGCTTGTCTTGAATTTGAAAATACTTGGCAGGCTTGAGTAAAAAATCTGATCTGGTTGGAATCATTATCACTAAGAAAGACTTTACACTTTTGTTTGAATGCATCAATCAGCATGGAATCCTTATGTTGATTTTCCTTTGCATGCCCCATCTCAAGAGCAAAGCCTTACAGTACAGTACAGTAAAGTAAATGCTATTGGAATGAGACATTTAAGACATGCCAGTGGCATTTTTAAAAACTAAAAGGAAGTACACATGTGAATGCTTGTTTAAAGATGACAGTACAATGGAAAGACAGTGCTCAGCATGCCATCAGAATGGGAATATTGCTGTCAACTATTATGCATTCATGATGTCTATAGATTCTAGTCTAGAATGTGGAGATTTTAAGTACTATGGAATGTACCTTTGTTACGTGGTTGATGGAAACATGTTATGAAGCTAAAGGGAATTACAACTTTACTCTTGAGCATGGAAAAATTATACTGTAAATATGTAAGTTTGTTTGTTTGTTTGTTTTTTTTTTTTCTTTTTATTTCTCTTTCACTGTTTTTTTGACAGTCTGTAGATGTATATCTTTAGATTGCTTTTGTTTTCTAACAGCAATGTTTGACTATGATGATGTACTGTTGTTGTTTTACAACAGCTCTGTTGATGTAATTTGATCTTTCTTACTCCAATAAAAAACAAAGAGTTAATTATTTAAGATAATTATTTTTTAATTACATATTTATGTTTTTAGTAGTTTTAGATTTTAAAAGATCTTAAGTTGTGTGTTTAGGGTTATGTATTTAGAACTATTAGCTTAATTTATTTTAATAATTGAAAAATAGATGAGAGATCTTTATCAATCTTTAATCAAATGGTATTATCTTATAGCATTGGTATTATCATATAATATTGTCAATTTTCATTTATAGATTTGATCAAACACATCTCAATCTCAATTTGCATCAAACGTGATTTACGTAAGGATGCCAACATCCATATTCTCTTTTTTTTTTTTCAATTAAATAAATCCTAGGGGATTGAGGTTATCATTAGGGAATTTTTATGTTTACATTTGTATATAGCAAGTTTCCAAAGGTAACCCCACCTAGTTTTTTTCAAATAAATATCACCTAGGTGGACATTCTTTCCAAGTATCAAAGGTTAAATTCTATGTAGGACATAATTACATTGCCTATAAAAAAATCATTTCACTTAGAGCAAGTCATGATACAATTGCATACCAACCTCCTCAAATGCTTGGGTCTCAATCACCACCTAATTTGATCATTTCTCTCATTTCTAGATTTTTCACAAAATCACATTAATAAAATTTCATGGTAATTCCCAATCCATCTTACTAATTTCAATTATTGTTTCTACTTATTTTTCTCAATATCTTGGATCTTACCTCATTAGTTAATTTAGGGTCCTATTGGTTATATTGCTTGTCTTTTTCTTATAATCTATACAATTAATTAATGTAGGGTGAATTCTACTTCCCTACATTCTAGTGAAACCTAAAAAGGCTCTCCAAGGTTATGCCTTAACATTTTTGTACCTTCTTTTCATTTCTAATTTCTAATTTATTTTTTTCTATATTTTCTAAGATATAATTTAGATCCAAATATTATAGTCCATGACTTTCATTGCAAGATATTAATAATGGATCTCACTCAAACCTTATCCTTGGCCTTTATTTCTACATAACTCAAGGATCTTAAATTTTTTCACAAGTTGTTGCATTGAAAACCCCTCAATCTTTAAAGATGTTATAAACTTTTATCAAAAGGAAGATATTATATGTTCTAATGATACATCGGCTTGACATTTTGTTAACTTTTATAGTTTCTATAACTTCTTCTAGCTTATCCTTTTGTGCCGGAGGACTTTACTTCGTTTATTCATGAGATTCATGATGGTTATACACCTAGAGACATTTATTATTCCTTTTCAACTATTCATGATGTTACTAGACCTAACATTGATAGTGTCCCTCATATAACTCATGATATTCCTTCCTCCATATCCTTGGATTCATGGCCTATCAATAATTTATCCAATGAGGATCTTAGTGATGTACTTGATTTATTCATGAATGTCCTTTTCTCCTATGCTTCACATGATATTGTTGATGTTTCCTTATTTTGAGATGGATGTTTCATGCTATTCCTATTATTAATAAAGACCTAGTGATTGATTACTTTAGTGGAAATAATAGTGCACCTTTATATATATCCTGTCATTTCTAGTTGTATATTATAAACACATACATGATGATGTACATTATTAATCATTAAATTTATCTAGAAAATTTAATGTATGATTCCTTACAGTGTTTTTATATGCATATCATACTTATACTTCATACACCATGCCTGGAAATGTCTTTATTGATTAATTTAATCCCCCTAGAAATATCTTGCATAGTTTTTCTACTCTTTCAACCTCTGCCATTTATTCCTTGAGAGGTATTATGGATCTATTTATACTCCCTAATGATAGAATGGTTTTAGATGACCATATATATAACACAAGTCTCTTATTGACTATTTTTATCTTGATATATCATCTTTTGAGGAGTATGGTATGTATGATTATAATGTAAGATTTTATGGTGAACTCCTCAATAACCTAGAATCACCTACAAGACAAAATAACTTCCACAAGAGAGAAATGGTAGAAATATCATACTATGATTAAGGATGCAAGAATGCCAATATAGAAGTCAAACTAAGTATGGCAATGTACATATGATTCCTTGATTATAAAGGAAAGGTGAGGAATAGGACTAGACAAGATCATGACAAGTGTCTTAATCCTATGACATGAGACAACTAACTCATAACAAACTCATAACAACCTAGGACACACACATTAAATAAATACCAACTAGATAAGATGACAACTAATGCTTAACTATAAAGGTTCCTTCCTAGGCCCTAAGTGGACTTAACAATGTAAATAGGACCTAGATAGGTAAACCACCTATTTACACCAACACCCCCCCTTTAAATACAACTTAGGGAGTACTTATGCAAATGTCACTAAGATGGCTCCCGGCTACAAGGCCATGTTAGGTATCCATGTAGATATGTAAATGAAATCTCTCAAAAATGGAGAAAAGGATAAAACCTAGTGGGACAAAACCCCTCCCCAAAATATATATATATATATATATATATATATATATATATATATACTCTACATCAAAAATGAGAGGAAAAAAAACCATTCGAGGAAAAAGACCCCCATAAGAGAGAGGAATAAGAGACCATTTATGCCCCCTATTGAAAATATCCATCACAAATCCAATCAATCTCCATCCACACAAAGGATGTCAAGAGAGACCATACATCCCTCCCATAATGAGATAACTAGTTGCAAAGAAGTACTAGAAGCACAATTGTGGAGAAAACTATAGAATCCTTAATTCACCAAGAAAAGGAAAGAATTTTGATGCTAGAAACCATATTAGAGTTACTCAAGGACTTAGGTCAGAATCATGATAAAGCAACAACCCCATGCCAAGGAACACTAGAAAACTCACAAACTAGCACAACCCTAGAAATTGTGAAGCAATGGTTGATTGAAAAATGATCTGGAATTAAAATGAAGTGTAAAGATAAAAATTGTACCCTCCCAACTATCAAAATATCCAAGTAATATTCAAAACTCCCTTTGGGAGATTTATTGAAATAGTGATTGACCTAGGATAGATACAAGAAAAAGTGCAAGGATGGCAATGTAGAGCTCCTCAATACCTTTCCAATGCCACAAGAACCATGAAAATTAGAGATCATGGCAAAAAGTTATGAGCTCGGAGAATAAAACAAGATATGGTCCTTCAACCAACAATAAATGCCACAAAACAAAAAAAAAATTGAAAATAACTTATACCATTGCAAAACTCACAATGCCAACTTTTTGACGATATCTCATTCAAAAAAATTGCCTCTTGGATTATAAGTTATCGCAAAACAAAAAAAACCCTAAAAGAGGGAATATGCAGACTATAGGGTCAAAATATTAATCCCTAAGGGCTAGCATTTGGTCTACCATGAGACTAGGTGTGCAACGCTCAGTTTAAAAATATATATAATGCCATCCAATGGTGACAATGTTGTTAGGGCGAGCGGTGGGGGGTGGTGCGCCATAGGCCACGCCACCCCCAGGCGCTTAGTCCATGATCATAGGCCACTTAAACTTGTGACCACGACCTACAAACTTTGATTGTCAGTGCTTTATAAATTAAAACCAAAGTTTAAAACAAAAACTTTTAATATTAAAAACACCTGTGATAAATGCACCTGCTAAACATACCCTACATATTGACAGAAAGGACAAATTTGATGGGCAACCAATCCTACAGAAAAAAGAACATAGATAGTAGTACAAAGAGTGACATCGATGCACAAGAGGGAATTAGTGAATAGAATATTCACTCGACAAACCTACAGACTGCAATCTATACTACACAGTGGTACGACCAAGTTTGGATCCATATGACTGTATGGCCTAAATATTTTGCCTCATGTCCCAACAAAAATTCTTAGATTTCAACATTGTGACAGTCAATTTTTAGGTTCTCGGGCCTCCCAGACACAATGGTGAGGTCATTTTTCACCCAAATTGCTCTAAAAAATTAGCTACCCCTTGGATCTAACAATTGAAACTCTTCCTTTAAAGCCTTGTAGATCTGTCAATATATGATAAAATTGGATGAAATGAAAACCAAACCAAACTTTCTCTGGTGCCAAGTGGATTCAACAATGAGGTTCTCAAGACCCAAAATCACACCCAACAAAAAGTTCACATCAATATTGGTCCCTTAGATCTAGGAAAAAGTCTGTAAAACTGAAGCTTTGATACCATGTAAGAGTTTATGGTGAACTATGTTATAACTATTGTCCTTGATATCAAGTTAAGAGTTTAGAAGATTTATCATATATACACCAGAAAATTTGTATATGAAGGGAAAATAATAGATCATTCAAGAAGATCCATTTATGGAGGAATGAAGTAAATGGAATGTATATACATAGAGAACATTCAATAAAATCCTTTAAATGATATTAATATGATTTTAGAGCAAAATTTATTAGCATACTTTTGAAGAGTGTGAACAGATATAAAAGAGAATATGTGCAGATTTAAGAAAGATATAAGTATGTGAATCTGAAAGAAGAAAGCAACAATATAAAAGGCCGATCAAACATTAACATTGATCAGATAATTCTTAAAGATGTAATCAAAGACATGACCATAAGTTGTTCTAAATTCTAGAAAGGCTCGATTCTGGAAAATAAAATCTGGGAAGTGAAGAATGAAATACAGTAAAGCATGCAAATAGAAGTAATTGTTGAATCTAATACATTTTCATCAATTATTAAGCTAATTGATTTTATCAAAAATAAATCGTTATATATTATGCGACTATTAGTAAAGCAATTTCATGAAATTCACATTAAATAGAGGACGTGATTAAAGCATAAGTGAAACATTGTGACCCTTCAAACAAGAAATTAATAAATGAAGCAAATGATGTACGTTAAACAGACATATTTTCTCAAAAGGTGCGATTTAGTTTTGAAATGATACATTTCACTTATGAAAGATGGGATTTACTAATGGAATGATGCGATTTCAATTAGAAACAAATTTCATCACTAAAAGCAAGTTTGAAATGGTGTGATTATCTTTATAAGGAAAACTAATAATATTTAGAACTAGATTTAAATCAAAAGAGTAAAAGTCAGCAACTAAGTGGTGCAATCTTTTACAAAGACATGTTGCTTTACAAGGGTTGCAGTCTTTGATCAATATATATAAGATTCAATTCATATTTGCAAGTTAAGTGAGAGATGACTATGTGAAAAGAAGAGCAGAAGTATAAATAATTTGTGTGAGCTTTAAAGAGGAAATATACATCACAAAGGAGGAATTAAGTTGAAGTAAAAGCAGATCAGTTGTGAAGAACTCATACTAATTTCATTTTTTCTAGTCTATCATAAGAGGTTGGCGATGCAAGTTAGCCAAGGTTGGTGCCTTGCAAAAGGGAGTTGGTGCTTCCTATCTAGTTGGTGCCAACAAAAACCAGTTGGGGTTGGTGTCTCTAGTAGGTTGGTGCCTACAATCATTGTAATTGATATAAATATATAAAAAGCATTTTTTTTGTCGTGGTTTTCTCTCGTAAGGGTTTCCACGTAAATCTTGGTGTTATCTTGTTTTAATTGTTAAATTCTTGCATGGTTGTTATTGTGATCAATTAAGTTTAAAAATTGAAAAAGTTATATTATACTGATTCACCCCCCCCCCCCTCTCACAATAATTGTGTGCTCATCAATTGGTATCAGAGAAAGCCCTTAAAATTAGTCTAACAAACTAGAAGGGATATCTAACTAGCATGCATGAGTGGACAAGAAGGATTCTCTTCCAATAAGGCTCCATTGTTTTATGGGATAAATTATACATTTTGGAGGTTAAGAATGGAAACTTGTATAAATGAGCTATAGGATTTGACATATGGAAATCAGTTGTAGGGATGTCTAACTAGCATGCATGAGTGGACAAGAAGGATTCTCTTCCAATAAGGCTCCATTGTTTTATGGGATAAATTATACATTTTGGAGGTTAAGAATGGAAACTTGTATAAATGAGCTATAGGATTTGACATATGGCAATTAGTTGTAAATGGATATAATGCTCCATCAACTCCTCCAATAGATTCAACAGGAAAGAAGGCAAGTGAAAATAATGCTAAAGCAAAGAATGCAATCTTATTTGGATGAACTGAATCAAAACTTGTGAAAATAATGCATTACAAATCCACCAAAGACGTTTGGGATAAGTTGAAGCACACTTACGAGGGGGACAAGAAAGTGAAGGGAGCTAGATTGCAAACTCATAGAAGCAAATTTGAAATTCTTAGAATGAGAGAAGAAGATAATGTTGTTGGATTCTTCTTGTGTGTAGATGAAATAGTCAACACGATTCAAGGATTTGGAGAGGAAGTAAAGGAATTAGCTATAATGTAAAAGGTTTTGAGATCCCTCCCATCAAGATTTGATCCCAAAGTATCAGCAATAGAAGAAATGAAGGACTTGGACACCCTAACAATGGATGAATTGCTTGGAATTTTAACTGATTATGAGATGAGAACTAGGAGAGATACATCACTACAAAAGGAGGTTGCATTCAAAGAATCTAATAAATCAAAGGAAAAGGAAGTGGAAGATAAATGTGCAATAGATGATGAAGCAAATTTTGTGAGGAAACTAAAGAAAGGATCTGGGAAAAACAAGGTTAAACTACCCTTCAAATGATTTATGTGTGGTAAAATTAGACATTATGCAAAAACATTTCTTTATTCTTATAGCAATGATAGTGAAGAAGAGGAGTACAAGCCAAAGAAAGGAAGCAAAAATAATAAGTATCACAAAAATAATAAAAGGGAAAAATTTAAGAGCTTATACTCATACAGAGATAATGATTCATCCAATGAATATAATGTGGAAAGTTGTGAAGATGAAATGTTATTCATGGTTGTAGAAATAAATGAAATTGAAGACAGGGATGAAAATCACAAGAAAGAGGTAGATCATAATCTAGAAGATTTGGAAGAAGAGTTGGAATTTTCTATAAGCTAGATTAGAGGCTGAAAAGAAAAAATCACAGAAGAAATGCTAGATTTCAAGAGGAAAGGAAGAAGTTTATGGAAACTGAGAAATTAATTTCAGATTTAAAGCTTCAAATTTAGGAAAGCAAAAGGATAGAGGATCTAACCAAAGCCCAATTTGAAGAAAAATAAAAATAATGTGAGAGGTTGAAGTGTGAGATTGTCACTCTAAGAAAAGAGCTAGAAAATACTTCAAACAAAAGCATGAAGCTTGAGAAAAAATTTGAAATACTAGATAGCAATAAATTTGGTCACAAAGCTATGAATTGTAGAAGCTATAAAAAATTTAATGGATTGAAAAATAATTCAAGTAGATTTGAAAGTAGAAGTTATAATCCATTTTCTCCTCTAAACTTTGTTGTTGAGTGTCTCAAATGTAATAAATTTGGGTATATAGCAAGGCATTGTAGAACTATTTTTAAAAAATCTTCCAAAAAAAATAAAAAGGAGGAAGCTCTACCCAACTCACATGGGGAGAGTATGAAAGTTTGGAAACAAAAAAAAAGAGAAAAAAAGAAAAAGAAAAATCCATGCTTGTTCAAACAACATTTCATGTGCAAAATGAAAAGGATCAATGGTACATTGATAGTGGTTGCTCAAACCATATGACTGGAGATAAAAATAAATTTATCCACCTACAAAATATAGATAGAGGATTAGTAAGATTTGGAGATAACACTACAACCAAAATTGCAGGTAGAGTAGTTTTAAGCCTGGACAATGGATGAAAAAAAATAGATAATGTCCTATACATTGAAGGACTAAAGCATAACTTTCCGGTATTGGCATGGTGTGATGGTTTATAGGTGGCATTGTTGTTCTTGCCACCAAGGTTCAAACCCCGTTGGGGTGGTATTGTTGAATGGTTGTATCCGGTTCATAGCTCCAGTCAAAAGAGTTTACCCCTTGAATTTAAAAAAAAAAGGACTAAAGCATAACTTACTAAGTGTAAGTCAAATGTGCAATCAAGGTCATACCTTAATCTTTCATGAAGAAGGTTGTGAGATTAGAAAGAATGGAAGACTTATTGAATATGCAAATAAAGTTGGAAATAACTTATACGTTCCAAGTGAAATCAAAGGTCAAAGATGCTTCATAAGTCAAGAAGATGAGAGTTGGTTATGGCACATGAGAATGGAACATATGAACTTTAACAATTTGGTCAAGATAAGCAAGAAGCAAGCAATAAGAGACATGCCCAAAATTTGCAAGCCAAACAATACTATTTGCAAAAAATGTCAACTACGAAAGCAAACAAGGGTAACTTTTAAAAAAAAGGAATATCCATCTTCAAAACCATTGGAAATTGTTCACACATACCTATGTGGACCTACTAGAACAAAAATTTTGCAAGGTGAGAATTATTTTATGCTTCTTATTGATGATTTTTCTATGATTACTTGGGTAAGATTTCTAAGAGAAAAATTAGAAGCTTTTGAAAAAATCAAGAAATTTAAGGCATTAGTTGAAAATGAAATTGGTCAAAAAATAAAATGTTTGAGGTCTGATCGAGGGGGAGAATTCACATCAAGTGAATTAATAGAGTATTGAGAACAACATGGGATTAGAAGGCATTAATCAATTGCAATGAACACCACAACAAAATGGGGTTGTGGAAAGAAAAAATAGAACAGTTCAATAAATGTCAAGAACAATGCTCAATGAAACCAAACTACCTGATTCATTTTAGAAAGAGGCGGTTCTTACATCAGTATACATTTTGAAAAAAGGACAACTTAGAGGAAATAGGGATTAAACTTCATATGAATTATGGAAAGGAAGACCTACAACAATAAAATACTTCAAAGTGTTTGGAAGCAAGTGTTACATAAGGAGAGATGAAGAAAATTTGGGAAAATTTGATTCCTGATCTGATGAAGGAATACTTGTGGGTTACTCTTTACAAAGCAAGGCTTACCATTGTTATAAAAGAAGGCTGAAAAAGATTGTTGAAAGCAAAAATGTAAGAGTTGATGAGGAAAGGTCCTACAAAATTAAAGCACCTGAGTTTGATTATCAAGAAAAGTGATGTTCCAGAATGAAGAAAAGGAAGAGGTTGAAGAAAATAATGAATTGAAAAGTACATAAACTCCACAAAAGACACCCTTGAATGCACAAAAGACACCATCCAAATTCATGTAAAGAAATCACCTCAAAGAATTTTCTCATTGATGATAGAGTTAGATCCACAAGAAGAATGATAAATTACCAAGAAGAATGTGATGTTGCACTACTACAAGAATTGAGCCCAAAACCTTCCAAAAAGCAAGTGTAAATAAAAATTGGAATGTTGGAAATGAATGAGGAGTTAAACCAAATTGAGAAGAATGACACTTGGGAACTTGTCCCAAGACCAAAAGGAAAAAACTTAATTGGTGCCAAATGTATTTTTAGGAACAAACTCAATGAAGATGGACAAGTGGTGAGAAATAAAGAAAGGCTAGTTTGCAAAGGCTATGCTCAAGTTTAAGGTGTGGAATTTGAAGAGACATTTGCACTAGTTACCAGGATGGAAGCAGTCAGGGTGTTCTTGGCCTATGCAAGTCATAAGAACTTTAAAGTATACCAAATGAATGTTAAGTCTTCCTTCCTAAATGGAGACTTAGAGGAGGAGGTCTATATTGAACATCTTGAAGGATTTATACTATCAAAAACCAAGGATTATGTTTGTAGATTGAAGAAAGAACTTTATATTTTGAAACAAGCCCCAAGAGCATGGTATTGCAAGCTTGAAAAGTACCTTCAACAACAAGGGTTCAAAAGAGGAGATGCTAATAACAAATTATGTATCAAAACTATAGGAGAAAATCAATTGATAGTAGTTTTATATGTGGATGACATTATTTTTGGAGGAAAAAATGATAACATGTGTCAAGAATTTTCTATGATGATGTAGAAGGAGTTCAAAAGGTCAATGTTGGGGGAACTATCCTTCTTTCTTGGCTTACAAGTTTCACAATTAGATAAAGGAATATTTATCTCCCAATCCAAATATGTGAAATAAATATTAAAGAAATTCAAGATGGAGGACTGCAATCCTATAAGTAACCCCATGGTTACAAGTTGTAAATTAAGCAAAGAAGATGAATCACAAGAAGAAAATAAAAACTCCATAGATCAATGATTGGAAGCTTGTTGTACTTAATCGCTACACGACCAGATATAATACAATTTGTTGTAATAGTGGCAAGATTTCAATCTGCACCAAAGGAAACGCATGTTCAAGCAGTGAAAAGAATATTTAAATACTTGAAAGGTGCTTTGGAATATAGCCTATGGTACCCTAGTGGAGAGTACTTCACTCTAGAGGCTTATAATGATGTCAATTGGGCTAGAAGCTTGGATGATAGAAAGAGTAAAAGTGGAGGAGCATTCTTCCTTGGTGGAAACTTGGTATCTTGAATAATTAAAAAACAAGCATCAGTCTCATTATCCACTACAGAGGCTAAATACATAGCAGCAACAACCTGTTGCACTCAAGTATTATGGATGAAACAAACATTGAAAGATATTAAGGTGGAGTACAATCATCCTATCACCATCTATTGTGATAACACAAGTTTTATTAACATTTCAAAAACTTGGTGATGCACTCAAGAACCAAACACATACCCATCAAGTATCATTTCCTAAGGGAACAAGTTAGTTTGGAATATATTGCTACCAAAGAGAAAATTGTTGATATATTCACCAAACCACTACCAAAGGATACATTTTAGTATATAAGGGACAAATTGGGAGTAGTCCCACATCCATCCAATCAGTAGATGGGAGTATACATTTAGGGGGGCTATCCACAATAGTATCTTATAGCTCCATGGAACAAAAAATGTAAAACATTGTTGGAAGACCCCTTTCCATTGATGTCAAAGGGGGAGAAATAGAGTTAAGGGAAAGCAATGAAAAAGGAAATAATTATGTTTCCATCAATGAAAAAGGGGGGATTGTTGTAAATATTGTCATTGATGTCAAGTCAAGAGTGTAGAAGATTTATCATATATACACCAACAAATTTGTATATGAAGGGAAAATAATAGATCATTCAAGAAGATCCATTTATGGAGGAATAAATTAAATGAAATGTATATACATAGAGAACATTCAATAAAAGCATTTAAATGATATTAATATAATCTTAGATTAGAATTTATGAGCAGCCTTTTGAAGAGTATGAATAGATATAAAAGAGAATATGTGCAAATTTAAGTATGTGAATCTGAAAGAAGAAAGAAACAATCTAAAAGGCCGATCAAACATTAACATTGATCAGATAATTCTTAAAGACGTAATCAAAGACATGACCATAAGTTGTTATAAATTCTAGAAAGGCTCAATTCTGGAAAATAAAATTTGGGAAGTGAAGAATGAAATAAAGTAAGGCATACAAATAGAAGTAATTGTTGAATCTAATACCTTTTCATCAATGATTAAGCTAATCAATTTTATCAAAAATAAATTGCTCTACATTATGCAACTATTACTAAAGAAATTTCATGAAATTCTCATTAACTAGAAGACGTGATTAAAGCATAAGTGAAATACTATGACCTTCAAACAAGAAATTAATTAATGGAGCAAATGATGTACATTAAAGAGATAGATTTTCTCAAAAGACAGGATTTGGTTTTGAAATGATATGTTTCACTTATGAAATTTACTAATGGAATGATGTGATTTCAGTTAGAAACAATTTTCATCACTAAAAGAAAGTTTGTAATGGTGTGATTATCTTTATAAGGAAAACTAATAATATTTAGAATCAATTTTTCAAAAGAGTAAAAGTCAGTAACCAAGTGGTGTGATCTTTTACAAAGACATGTTGCTTTACAAAGGTTGCAATCTTTGATCAATATATATATAATATTCAATTCATATTTGCAAGTTAAGTGAGAGATGACTATCTGAAAAGAAGAGAAAAATTATACATAATTTGTGTGATCTTTAAAGAGGCAACATACATCACAAAGGAGGAATTAAGTTGAAGTAAAAAGATCAATTGTGAAGAAATCATACGAATTTCAGATTTTTTAGTCTATCATACGAGGTTGGTACTTCAAGTTAGCCAAGGTTGGTGCCTTGTAAAAGGGAGTTGGTGCTTCATGTAGGTTGGTGCCTACAAAAACCAATTGGGGGTTGGTGCCTCTAGTAGGTTTGTGCCTACAATCATTGTATAGCATTATTTTGTGTTGTGGTTTTCTCCTGTAATGGTTTCCATGTAAATCTTGGTGTTATCTTGTTTTAATTGTCAAATTCTTGCATGGTTTTTATTGTGATTAATTAAGTTTAAAAATTGAAAAAGTTATATTATATTGATTCACCCCCCCTCTTAATATAATTGTGTGCTCATCAAACTCTTCAACACCACAAGATCACCTGCAAGAAAAAATAACTTCCATAAGATAGAAATGGTATGCTATGATTAAAGATGTAGGAATGCCAATATAGCAGCCAAAATGAATATGGAAATGCAAATATGATTCCTTTCATATAAAGGCAAGGTGAAGAATAGGATTAGAAAAGATCATGAAAAGTGTCTTAATCCTATGACATGAGACAAATAACTCATTGAAACATATAGAATTGGATGAGGAGACCATTTTGGGGTTTTCACCTTAGAGTTCCTCACCTTTTCTCAATGTGTTTAAAATGTTTCAAAGGGAGGATGTGATAGATTGGAAATACAAGGATGGAATGAGGGTTTGATAGATTTAGATAAGGTATGAGGTTGACTTACAACCTGATAGGTGAGTCAATCAACCCCTAACCAAATTTGGAAATTCCCTAATGATGAAATACAATGATCTAACTAGGCTAACAATGTAATTTATTGTTCTAATGCAAATATAGAAAACAAAAAAGTTCACAGACGGATTCAAACAATAGAACTGAGTAGAGTAGGACATTGTGCACTTGCAATTCAAAACTAGGGTAGTAAATGGAGGACATATATTCCCAAGGTGTGAGTGTCCTTGTAGAGATTTTTTTAATCTATTTTCATAGTTCTTTGATGTCAGATCTGAGCTTCCAATTCCTACCTATAAATCTATCATATCATTATTGGATATTTTTGTAACTAATTTTTTGTGGGTTGACAAGATGTAGGTCTTCAAATGCAAAAAGGGACAATTTTTCTTCAAGATTCCTTCAATCCTCTTCAAACCTAAAACTTGCACATTCAAAGAGAGGGAATAATTTGGGCCATTTAGGAGATTTCCTCAATCAAACCTCGTGTAAATTTTTCCACTTCCACAATGGCAATGTCAATGATAAATGGATAATGGATAGGAAGGAATGATGAAATCACAAAGTGTTGCAACTCACTACCATTCAATAGCTTCCTTGAAGGACTGAATTCATACACATTGCCTCAAGGTCTTGGATCTTTCTTGCTTGACTTGCTTGAATTCTTGAATGCTTTGTGTTGAAAGATTAAGGAGTTTGTCATTGACTTATTTTCTAGCATTATGAGCATGGAGTATGAGCATAAGTCAAGTACAATATGTAGTTCAATGTTTTCATTGATGTCAACATTGTATTCTAGTATGAAGATAAAAATGCATACTGTAGACACTTGAAATATCTTGATTGATATCATGCACTTAGTTTTGATTAACTAGCTTTGATTCTTCCTTGATCACTTCTTTACTAACCAATTAATTAAATAATCTTTATTTAATTAATTCGTCAAATTTCCTCCTTTAATTAAATAAATCAACTTTATTTAATTAAATCATAATTTTCTTCTTTTAATTAAATAAATCAACTTTATTTAATTAAAATTCTAATGTTCTTCATTTAATTGAATAAATCAAATTTATTTAATTAAATTACTAATCTACAAATATCCTCTCATTTGATTTAAATAAATTCAAGCATTTAAATTAAATGTCACAATCAAACTAATTCCACCTAAGTTAATTAATCCTAGATTAATTATCTCCTAACACTAATCCTTCATTCCTCTAGCTTTTGCAAGTTGCACATGTAAATCAATTTATTTGATTTATTAATTCTCCTATTTTCATTCAAATGTGGCATATTCTTGGGATATTCCACAAATTTGAAATCACCCTCCTAAAGGAATTTTGTCCTCCAACTTGGCATTAAAGGCTCTTACATGTCATTTTCTTGAGCCAACTTGGCATTAACTCCTCTTACAACTCTTCTTCTACAAGCCATCTTTTGAATTTAAAATTCCACCTACATGCATTTAACATGCACATTGTTCAAAATGTGCGCAACTCTCCTTCATTAGCATGTTGACAAGTGGCATAATGCCATTGGTTCAAGTTTAATCTTGTATTCTTCCTATTCTTCAATCCTCCATCCTTCTTTCCTATAAATAGAGGACTTCTTTATTGATTTGGGATCCACAACTTCATGCAAGGTCACTATCTACATATTTCATGCAATTTCATCTATTTTTATCCAAGTTATTATAGCATTTTTCATCCATAGCTAGGTTATTAGCAATTTTTATCAATAATCACACATCCATCATCAAAGCTTGTCAAGGAATTGGGAAAGGGATTCTTTCCACATCAAAGAAGCACCAATTCCCCCATGGGATGCTAATTTGAGCATTTGAATAAGATTCATTAGCTTTCATTTAATCATTTTACTTTGTTTCCTGTTCATTGTGTTTGAATGAATTTCATGGGGAATGCTAGTTTAGATTTGTTTATTGACTAATGTTTGATTGTTTGTTCATGTTTGGGTAGGTCTAGACTAAGTGTTCACACATACCAATTTGTATAGCTTGAGCATGTTTGATTATGATTATCAAGTGTAATTTTACAAGAAGGTTTGATCTAGTGAAGACATATGAAAGGGAATTTGGCCAAGTGTCAATATTATAGGTAATTCAGTGTATAGGACATCTAGTATTTTTGGTCCATATTGATTTGTTGTAGAATTTCACTCTATGATTTTGTGGTAATTTTGTTTGATTTCAAAAGAGTCTAAATCTAGAATTTTACAATGTTTTAGTTTCTAGTGATGAAGTTATGAATGATAGATTTTTTGGTTTGACAGTTATAGAGCTACCAATACAGTATGTATGTTTTGGAGGATCCACAATTCTACACAAATTGGTATTTAGCTTTATTGATTTGTGGAGATGTTGGAAGGTGTTAGTAGAGTGTTAATTCCAAGTGGCATGAAATTTGGAGGTTTGCATGCTAGTTTTTGGATGTACAGTTGGTGAATTTCTATGTTAGGTTGATGCAGGAGCATCTAGTGGTGTAAGGGCAATCTTGCATCACCCAAAAACAGTTAAATTTCAAATTTCTCAGTTTTTAGATATTTTTACATTTTTGGATACCCTTTTCGTCATAATGAAATTCCCAATTTGCGGTTTTTATTTTCTATTCCTGGGTTGAAAGATATTGCAGTTTTAGTTTCCCAGAATTGCACCTGAAAATCTTCCAAGTTGGATTTGAGGCGGCAGAGATGCTGGTGGAAGAGATGCACTGGCAGCCCTCCAGAGATAGATTGATGCGTTACAAGAGTAGTTGAGAAAGAGGGTTAAACCTGAGGGAGGAAAGTGAGGATGAAGGAGAGGAAGAAGGTTCAGATGTAGAAGAGGAAGAAGAAGCAATTGATCAAGACCAAATGCGGCTAATAAGGGCCATTTCAAAGATCGGGAAAAGACCCGAGCAGAAGTCCCAGTTATTCCGGAAGTCTGAACCGGAAGAGATGTTGGATCGAATGAGCTAGAAGAATATTTTGAGTATGAGGAAATAGAGGACGGATCGGGTTAAGTTTGTGAAAATGAAGCTAAAAGGAGCCATACCCGATGTTGAGTGGAAAGAGGTCGAGTTGAAGGAAATCAAAGAAAAGTCAAGATCACCGAGATGGATACCATGATAGAAAACTAAAGCCGATTCATACGATGGACTACGAGTTAGAATATTGAAAAGTGCAAGGGTTGAAGCAAGGAAGCGAGATATGAAGAATATCTTTTGAATATTTCACAAGATATTAATCATCGAGCAGGTCACGAGGCCAATAAGGAGAAGGTAGCGAGGATATCTTATTGGGTTCGATTGAGCATTGGGAGGAGTTAGCCTAGTTAGAATAACCACCATTGGGATGTGTATGGGTTGCTTTGAAGGTGGAGAAAATTGAACAAAGAGATTTGATAGCAAGCAAAAGGACGGAGGTCAAGCGGAGGAAGCGATGGAAGACAGCTCTTCAAGCCCAGAAATGATGATGAAAAGAAAAGTACAAGAAGATGTAGGTGCAGTAAAGCCAAAAGAATGACAACTTCTCACAGCCCTCATGATCAAAATAGTGAGTGATCAAGAGGTAGAGGGATAGGAAGAGAGATGGACCGGGATGGGAAGGGTGGACTTCCGGAGGGCGATGTTTCGGTGTGGTGAAGAAGGGCATCGAGCCTATGAATGTCCACAACACCAAGGAAAGGCAGACAAAAGGCTAGAAGGTCATGGAAGGGTTGCACATGTAGATGGGGAGGCTGTCCAGACATTCGAGATGATCTTTGAAAGGGAGAAACCCTAGTGATTAGGAGAGCCTAGTGGTGAAGAAAGGAACGAGCGAGGAGGAAGAATCTATTTCGCACAAAGTGCAAGTGTGAAGGAAAATGTTGTGATGTCATTATTGACGGTGGGAGCACTGATAATCTAGTATCAGAGGAGATGGTCACCAATTTGAAGCTAAAGAGGGAAAGACACCCGCGCCACGTAGCCGAGGATTGCCTCATTGCGAGGAAAGACCACAAAGTTTTGGTCAATGAGCAGTGCCTAGTAAAGTTCAAGATCGGGAGCTACCATGATGAGGTACTCTGTGATATCATCCCCATGGATGCATGTCACATGTTGTTGAGGAGGCCATGGCAGTTTGATAGGTGAGCTATACATGATGGCCATGCAAACACTTATTTCTTGACAAAGGATGGGGTTCGTCACAAGTTGAAACCCCTGAAGGAGACCGAAGAAAAGGTATGCAGTAGTGCTAGAATTTGTTATGTAGATGGAAGAAAATTTTTAGAAGGTATGAAGCATGACTGTGTGTTATGCATTGATTCCTAGAGTGAGTAAGGAATATAGTGAGAAGGTTCCAGAAGAAGTTTTTGGGATGTTGTTTACGATAATGTGCACGAGGATTTACCATGATGGGAAGATCCGGTCATCAAATTGACTTGATTACGAACTAGTTTGTAAAATGGTGACTCATGAGAATGACTCCGGTAGGAAAATGGGGAGTTGAGCAGACAAGTTCAAGGACATTGAGAAAGGAGTTTGATATGGAGTTTAGGTCATATGCATTTTGCGTCTTGAAGGATGGGGGAGTGGAGGATGTGTGGATTCTAGAGCCATAAACAAAACAATTAAGTACAAATTTCCCCTACCAAGGATGGATGACGATGGAGTATTTGAATGACTTAGTACTTCAGATCTAAGAGTGGATATCCTGGAAATCCAGTTCGAGGAGGAGATGAATGGAAGAGCTGCCTTAAAGAAAAGACCAAGAGACTGTCTGGTGGTTAGTCATGCCTTTTGGGCTAACAAAATACACCAGGAGCATTCATGCGACTCATGAATGAGTACTAAAAATTTCTAGGAGATTTTGTTATTGTGTATTTAGATGATATTTTGATTTTCGATTAAGATGTTGGATGAGCATCGATGCATCGAGGAGAGCCTTTGAAGTTAAAGAGGAAGCGTGATGTCGAAGAAGTCGATTTGTGAAGAGGGAGTTAGTGTACTTGGGGTTTGTTGTCTCGACAGAAGGTCTCAATATGGACCCAAAGAAGGTGAAGGATATTCTAGAATGGCCTACCCCAAGAACTGCTACTGAGGTGAGATCTTTCCATGGTTTGGCTATTTTTTGTAGAAAGTTCATTAAAACTTGATGGTATTTGTGGACCCTGAAACAATGAGGAGGGATAGAAAGAATTCAAGTGGAGCACTAAGCGAGAAAAAAATTTTTGAGCATTGAGGCGGAAGGTGGCAACCTATTCTAGCCTCCCAGTTTCAACAAGGTGTTTCGGTGGTTGTGATGCCCGTGGTTGTGCCATTGGGCGTGTGGGCCAAGAAGAGTAAGCCCATTGCCTATTTAGGTGAAAGTTAAATGATGCTGTGAAAGTATTTTGTATATGATCGGGAGTTTTGTAAATAGTTCAAGAATTAAAGAAATGGAGACAATATTTGTTGCCAAAGGAATTTGTTCTATATATTGATCATCAGGCTTTGCAGTACCTAAATAGTCAAGGAAAATTAAATTAGGGGCATATGAAATGGGTAGAGTTTTTGTAGAGTTATACCTTTGTTTTGAAACATATGAGTGGGAAGTCAAATAGGGTTGTATATGCCTTAAGTAGGAGGCATACATTGATGACAAAGATGTAGATTGAAGTGGTTGGGTTCAATGAACTCAAGACAACATGTCACGAGAAGATCTGATTTTCGAGGGCTTGGAAGCTACGGGAACCTGTTACAGTGGACAGGACAAGGTGGCTGGATTTCATAATCTAGGATGGCATGTTATTTAGGGAAGTCAATTGTGTATCCCAAGGAGTTCCATGAGGGAGAACCTGATAAAGGAGAAGCATAGTGGAGGAATGGCGGGACATTTTGGTCGGGATAAGACCATTGCCATTATCAGTGAGCATTATTATTGGCCTCAGTTGTCACAGGATGTGAAGAAGTTTGTACAAAGCTATAGGGTATGTCAGATGGCTAAAGGAGTGAGCGAATGCGAGGCTTATATCGACCCTATACGGAGAAGCAATGGGAGGATATAAGTATGGACTTGTTCTTAGTTTTCAAGGACACAGGGGAATAATGATTGATCTTTGTGTGGTGTGGTTGATAGGTTTCGAAGATGGCACATTTCATTCTATGTCGAGAAAACCCATGATCACAGTCCCACATTCTTGACTTGTTCTTCAAAGAGGGTGGTGAGGGCTACATGAAAGTGCGCCAAAGTATTGTTCCAGTTATGACACCAAATTTATTGGGTACTTTTAAGGAGGACCTTGTGGAAGAAGGTGAAGGCAGGCGAGTTGGGTTGCACCAAATCCACAAGCAGATGGGAAGATAGAGGGTTGTGCTTGAGTTTGGGTAACTTCTTGGATGTTTGGTAGGAGATAAAGCCCAAGGGATGGGACTTGATCTGCAGGGTAGAGATTTCTTACAATGAATTACATCCCAACAAAAGCAACTGGTAGATCACCAGATTTCAGTTGTGTGTGTATGGAGGTAGCCCGAGCAGGCTCGGTGAGGAAGATGGACCAAGAGAAGAAAATAAGTGTTGAGCGAAGATTTTGCGAGAACACATCAAGGATATACATGAGGAAGGTAAGAGAACATATTAACAAGATGAATGTGCAGTATAAGGCTAAGGCAGATTAGAAGAGGAGGTATAAGGAGTTTCAGATTAGCGATGAAGTAATGGTCCACTTGAGGAAAGAAAGGTTTCCCGTGGGAACCTATAATAAATTGAAGATGAAGAAATTAGGTCCACCTTAAGATTTTGAAGAAGCATGATTCGGAAATGCATATATGAGGTAGAGAGTTGCACGATGGAATCAACATTTCCTCTGTTTTCAACATTTGATTTGGTATTATGAAGGTGGAGCGGAGGAAGCACGATCAGTAGGGGCGTTATGACATTTGACACCTACTTGAAAGGGAGGAGATTGAAGCAATCTTGGATGATCGTGTGGGAAGGGTACGAGCTTGAGACAATATGAATATACAGGTGAAATGGAGAGAAGGCACATGAAGATTCATCACAGCTGCTCTAGGTAGGAGTTAATAGGTTAGGTTTTCCTCAACCATCTGAGACGTGACGGAGTCACTTCTCAAAAATGACCCTGGGTGTCTGATGCAGGAGCATCCAGTGGTGTAAGGGCAGTCTTGCATCACCCAAAAATAGTTAAATTTCAAGTTTCTCATTTTTAGATGTTTTTATATTTTTGGATACCCTTTTCGGCCATAATGAAATTCCCAATTTACGGTTTTTATTTTCTATTCCTGGGTTGAAAGATATTGTAGTTTTAGTTTCCCATATTTGCACTGAAAATCTTCCAGTTGATTTGAGGCACTTAGAGCTCCCAATGGCCCCAAAACTTTCCAAAATCGGCTTAGCAGTTTTGAGCGCATTGTTGACTTTGAGACCTTTCCAACGGTTCAAACGAGTCTGGATCAAAAGTTATGGCCCCGGAAGTTGGCGACTTTCTAGAAGATACAATTGCAAATGTTCTTTTGAAATTTGAACTTCAAGTTGTAATTTTCAGCGCCAAACCGCCTAAACTCAAATTTTAATGTTGTTTTGGCTCCAAACTAAAGAGGAGCTCTATTTATGGGCGGGTTTCTAATTTTTTGAGTAACTTTTTTGGGACAAGCTCGCATATTGCGAAAGGGTTATTCTGTAGCTTTCTGTAGCTTGCATGTGTTGTAGAACTTGGGGATTCGAGATCCTCTACATGTAAGAAGCTCCATTTTTTGAATAATAAAAGTATTCTCTTGTTTGTGGGTTATTTTCTATGTCTCGGGCTACGCCCTCATCATAGGTCATTACCAATGTCGACCTAATAAGTCTTGTGTACTACAGAGTTTTAATAAGTTCTGATCCATTATGTCAAAGCTATTATAGGTCAATGTTGAACTATTTTGACTTTTTATAAGTTTTTGAATCTTGTCATGAAGCAAGTATGTGTGTATGTTGAGCCAACAAGTTACATTTAGTTTGATACATCTAATTAGGCCAACCTAATTGATGTTGTAAGTGTTTATAAATGAAGTAGATATATATAAGATCTTTTTTGGTGTTTTGATGAGAATGATACAAGTGTAATGTAATTGTTGATGCAAACTGTGTGAGTATAAGGTGAATTCAAAGCAAGCAGAGTGGAGTGTTAGTGAAGATCAATATGAAGTGTGTGAAGTTGGTATATTGAGCTTCAATGGAATTGTATCCTAGCATGTTATAGATGCATTTGTAACAGTTCAACTATTGGTTGTGTGCCACCACTCTCTTCTATCTTCTCTTCTTTCTATGGGAAGTGAGTCTACTAAGACAGTGAATCTACCTATAGTGAGAAATTTTGTAATATCTTATAACCAGTTATAATATATTGTGAGCTAATCCTCACCATGGTTTTTCCCATTTTGGGTTTTCCACATAAAAATATAGTGCTCATGTGTTATGTGATGTTGATGATTATTTCCATTCTTTCCTTTCCTATTGCAAGTTGAATATGCTATGTGGAATGAATGTTTAAATTTTTAAGTGGTTTCAAAGAATATTTATTCACCCCCTCTTAGTATTTTGAGTGTTCAACAATTGGTATCAGAGCTTGGTTCCTTGGAAGGAATTAATTGCTTGGGGAAGATCTTGGAGGTTAAACACATGGTTGTTAGAAGATTTCCTACTCCTCCAAAAGAGATTCCTAATGTTGGATTCACAGAAGAAGAATGTATAGTTGAAATGAATGGATAACTCAAAATAGATCTTGAAGATCTAGAAAGAACTAAAGGTGAAAATAGAGATCTGAAAGAAAATGTCAAATAAGTGGATGAATGCATCAGAAAATTTAGAGATAAAATCAATAAATTCAAAGAAAGGCATAAGGAGTTTAGTGATCAGTTTAAGCAAGACAATCAAACAATTACCAATCTTAAGGTGCAAGTTGAGGAAGGAAAGAGAGTTGAAGAATGTCCAAGTGCAAATGTGAAAAGAAAATCTAAAGAATGCTCAAAGCTTGAACAAGAAGTTGTGACCTTGAGAGCAAATCTGGAAAAAGAAAAGAGTCAAAAAGATAAATTTAAGATGAGTTCTACAATTCTTGATGAAATGATTACAAATAAGAAGAATTATAAGGAAAAAGGTGGATTAGGTTTTGAAAAAGGATAAATTTCGAAGGTAGATCAGACACTAAGTGTTGAAAAGAAGAGCAATGAAGAAAAGAAGACTGAGGACAAGAAAAGCAATGGAAAGCAAGTCCAAAATCAAAGGAGAAACTTCAAAAGACCACTAGTCATAAAACCAAATTTACAAAGGTACCCATATTTTAATGGTTTCTATTATTCTTGCAATAAATTTGGACATAAGGCTATGGAATGTAGAAGCAGAATGAATCAAAATGTTTAATATTTTCCCAGACAATGTTTTACATGCAAAAGATTTTGTCATAAAGCTAGTGAATGCACAAGTCAAATAATGAATGGATAAAATAATGGTATGAGGATTCAATCTTTTAATGGCTACTATTATGAATGCATTGGATTTGGGCATAAAGCTAATCAATACAAATCTAGAATTGATCCGGTGGATATTTTTAGTGAAAATTGAAGTGTCTCATTTTTCTCCAAAATTAGCACCATCAGAAAGATCTCGGCGTCCTGATTCCAATGCAACTCGAACGGAGCGAAAAGGAGTCCGTTTGTGCAAGTTATGGCCAGTCAAACCTTGGGTCAAACTGGGATCAGGGGGCGTCCAAGAAGCGAAAAAAATGATGTCATAAAAAGTTGTCGAAGTTGGCATCATCGTGAAGAGCTCATCGAGACGATTCCGACGGTGTTTGTTTTGTCGAAATCCGACATCGTATGCTCAACTTATCAGCGGTCAAAGTTTGCATTTGACTTTTTGAGGTGTACAGTACGGATGCTGACGTCAGCATTCTGTACTGTACGGACTGTGAAATGGCCAAATTAGAATCTGACACGTGGCTTCCACGTCAGCATTGTACGGACCAATCAGATCGCGACACGTGTCCATCCGTACACAGTCAGTGGCACACGTCATCAGTCAGCGCACAGTCATCGTCCATGTCATCATTTGAGTCAGTGGCACAGTTAGCAGGCCACGTCATCGTCTGAGTCAGCACAGTCATCGGCCAGTCAGCAACAGGTGTATCCATGTCAATGCCCAGTCGGATTCCAGTCAACATGTTCAGCGAATAGCATTCTGCCACGTGGCACCTCCTCGGCATGCCACGTGGCCTGAGTCTGTTGTATCGATGGTTTTCAATTTCGAAGTTTGTTTCAAAATGTATGGTGGCGGGGGGATTCGAACCCCCTACCATTCATTCCCCACAACAATAGCCTACCAACTCTCCTACATACCCGCGTCTAACTGTGTATGGGGACAGTTTTATTTTGTTATGTATTTGGTTTGAAATTTGTTTTTAAAATGGACGGCGGAGGATTCGAACTCCTAACCGCTCGCCTCCCAAAATTTGAGTCCGCCAACATACCACGCAGTGTATCCGGAATATGGTTGGAAACGTTTTTCTTTTGTTATTTAACAATGGGAAATTGGCTATTAAAATCCAGCGGCCGGGTTGGAACCCGCGACCGCCAACCCACCAAAATTGGAGTCTACCGATAAACCACCGAATGATCTTTATTTATCATTGCCGTTGGTTTGTTTTATTGAGTAAGTTGAAACCGACTGCCTTAAAATAAAAGGTATTCCCTCCAAACGTAAAAACAATAATCTTTCTTTAGGATTAGTTAGAATCTGAATAAACAACAAAGGCCCGAAAAGATAAGTGGAAGGGCTCAATTAGTTTGAAGAGATTAATTAGGATTACCTAACAATCCTAATATGAAAATAAGGAAGATTAGTATGTAAAAATGGAGATTTGGAGAATATTGTAAAATCATATGGTTTTATACCATATTGGGTTAATTTTTTGTATTTAAAGGGGTGTGAGGTGAGAGTGGAGATAAAGTTTTTTTCAGGTGATGAATTCTTGAAGCTGAGGTGACACGAAAGAGAGGTCTTGTGGAGATTATTTTTGAGCCATTCTTGCACATCAGAGCGTCGTTACGCTGCCGAAGTGCTTGAAGAATGGTTATGGTGCATTTGTAATTGATTTTTGGAGTTAATCGGATCGGTCTCTCTGTTGGAGCAGACCCGGAGACGTAGTCACATTTGTGACGAACTCCGTAATCAAACACTGTTTGCACTTCTCTTCTTTTCTCTCACCTTCTCTCAGTTTGTTAATTCCTTCATTTTGTTATTTCCTTAAGTTAATTTTGATTTAATTAACTTGGAATAATCATTTGTAAAAATTAAGCATTCAATACTGCATATAGTCTAGATCCTATACAGATCAAGAATGGATGGAAGAAAGTGTATTCAAAAGAATGTCATATGTTACAATTATAGTAGACTTGGACATATCTCTAAGTTTTGTAGAAGCAATAATATGAAGATGAACAATACAATAAAGAAGAATAATTTGGTCAAAAAGGTTGACCTAGCAAAGATGAAGAAAGAGATGGACAAGATTTGGAAAAAGAAGGAAGACAGTTAGACTAAGCCTAAGTTTGTGCCAACATCTGGTCTAGATGTTTCCTCTGAAAACTAAGTGAGTGTCAAAAATTTGTAAAGCATTTGAAGTTGATTGTGCATATAGTTAGGGTTTGACAACTTTATTAATAAAGTATTCAATGTGAAATTAGTACAATATAAAAAGGGGTTATAAGTATCTCTCTTTATCAAAGTTCATTTGTAAATGAGCACTCAAGGAGTAAAGAGTAGGAAAAGAGAACAGTGGAGTGATTGAAGCATTTGAGATATGGTACAAGTGAAACCCTAACTAGACAACAATCTAAAAGGTATTTAAAGTTTCCTCTTCCCTAGTTTTTTGGAAGTGTTTGAAATGGCTACTCCAAGATTTTTTGAGGTCTTAAAATGACCCCAACCAAATTTTAAGAAACGTCTTGACAAATCCATGGAGGATGACTTGAAAGGCATTTTTTCGAGGGTTTTGTATGGTGTCCTACACACTAAAGATATAAGAATCTATATTCACGGAAAACTAGAAGAGTATGACCACTCAAAGCTTGGTGATGTGTGGGAAAATGAACTCACCGATGATGATTTTGCATTAAATCTATTCGTGTGAATAAGTCTTGTACCTAGTTTATTCCTTTACTAGGGACTTAGAGGACTTAATTCACATGTTAAGTTTACTTAGGATATTAGTTGTATCTTCTAGAAGTCTTAGTTGTCTTATCTATACTTTACACTTTCCTAGGTAGTTATGAGTTAGTTGTCTCATGTGATAGGATTAAGACACTTGTCATGATCTTTTCTTATCCTATCTCTCATCCTTTCCTTTATAAGCAAGGCATTTCTAGCATATTTTGTATTGTATTGTATTGCATAGATCATATTGTATCATATTGCAATCCTTGTTTGGTAGAATAGCATCTTCCATTGTTGCTTCTCTCTATCTCTTGTGGAGGTTATTTGGTGTTGTAGATTGAAGATATTGAGTTGATCACTTCAACATGGTATCAGAGCTTTGAATCTAGCAAGCCCCTTCCATTTTTTTATTAGAGTTTCCATCAAGTTCTATTGTGATTTGAGTTTCTTGTATCCTATATTGCATGTATGCATTTTGGTGAGATATTGTGATTGCAACACTTTTGGCCATAGTGGTAGTATTTTAGGTTGTCCCATTGCATCCAAGAGGCTAGAAAAAGTCAGATTTGGCTTTTGTTTCACTCAATTTGGTCACCATTTGTATTTTTTGCAAAGAAGGGTTTGGAGCTCAAATCTGGTGAACTTTTTATAGGATTATTTTTGGCAAAAAATAAGCCTACCATTGCATTCGGGTGGCTATTTTCAAGTTTTTTTATATATAATTTGCCTATATTTGGAAAAAGTTATTTTTGGGGCAAAAAAAAATTAGCAGAGGAGGCTATACGACCCCCTTGTGCAGGTACGACGTCGCCATCATTAAAAAAATTAAATTCTACATCATTATTGTTATCGAGCGGTATTTTATTTGTTTAAAAAAAAGATTCAAAAAAATATATATAATTTTTTAAGTGCTTATTAAAGTGTTGCCAAGCACTTTTATTAAGTGCTAACAAGCGCTTTTATTAAGCACTGACAAGCACTTGTACCAGTGGACCCCATGGGTTAATATAAGCCCACAAAATTTTTTAAGGTCTCCAGATACTTGACCGCCAGGTGGGTGGTTTTGGGTAAGCCACCAGCAGCTGAAACAATAGTCATCACCAACTTTAGACAACTACTAGGTGGTGATTAGACCTTAAACCACCAGCAATCAGGAGATAACCACTGGTGTTTAAGTGGTGACTGCTAGCTACAAACTGCACATGTGACCAGCCGACAATGACTGCTAGCGGTTTCATCAGAATGGCCATTTTTTTTCAACGCTTGCGCACTGGGTCACGTGGGTGACCGACCGCCAGCTCCTGGGGGCCGATTTTTTTGTGCCCAATTAGTGTTCAATTTTGCTCCTAATTAGTGTTCATGGTGCCTTTTTTAGGCCTTTTTTTTAATTTCGCGTAACATTTTTCCACGACATCAGATTTTCAAAAATGAGATATTTTCATAAAGCTAGTTTGATGAACTTCGTAGTGGTGTAGGTGATGTTTCTAGATTTTGACTTTTTTTGCCAATTTTTTCAGCCCAAATGTACAGATGCATTTATTGCTTGTAACTGGCATAAATTTTTCTTATGAAGTCAAAATTTGGCAATTGTTTTTTTGAAACTGCTTAGAAAATCACAAGGAATCTTTTTGTAACCTTCTTTTTCAGTTTTGGCAAGTTTTTTTTGAAAATTGTAAAAATCACCATATGTTATAAAAGGTTGATTTGAGCTTGTCACTTGCAAAAATTGCAAAATTTCTTCATTGTAATTTGTTGGGGGGGTTGAAAATTGAGTTTTAATACATTCTAGGGGGATGAAAGGCACAATTTAAGTGCCACACTATCATTTTTCTTTTGGTGTTCATGGCGGATCTAAGGCAAGTTGAACCACTCACTCCACACAATTATCATACATGGAAGCTAAAAATGGCTCAATTGTTATAATCTAAGGGTCTATGGCCAATGTTAGATGTAGAGCAACTTGAATTCACAAGGGATTATGAAAAAATTGTCCATAGATGTAAAATGGATAAAGTAAAAGGGCTCATTGGCTTATATGTATCTAATAACTTGTTTCATATTTCAAAGTGTAAAACACCTAAGAATGTTTGGGATAAACTTGAAGAATTGTATGGTAAAGCAAATCATTTCAAAGCCTTACAACTTCAAGAAAATCTACAATCACTCTCTCCAAATGCATTTCCTTCAATTCAAGATTTCCTTTCACAATTCAAAATGATTTTGTCACAGTTGAAAGGATGTGGGCATGATATATCTAGTGATGAATGTATCTTCTTGATTTATTCTAAGTTAAAGGGCCCTTATCAAGTGTTTTCTTCTAATTTCTATTCAACTATGGATTCCATGGGGAAAGATTACAAAATGCCCTCTTTTGAGTTGTTTTGTGAGCAACTTACTAGGGAGGAGGCTAAGTTGATTCAATTGGATGCACTACCTAATTCTAAGAATCATGCTCTAATGGATCAATCATCCAAGGGTCAAGGAAAGAATAAGAAGAAGCCCAAAACAGAATCATTTTCGGGTAGTGAGAATCCCTCCAAACAACAAAATAAATAAGGGTTTTAAAGAGATTCAACTATAAAGTAACTCCTAAGATCAATCACAATAATGATGAATGTTGCAAATGGACAGATCTCCAATAAAACCAATATATGTTTGATCAAGGACAAGCCCACAACTCTACAGAAATGGTGCAATATTCTAAGAAAACTAAAGGTTTTCAGGCTATGAATATTCATCCACATACCTAATAACTGGCGCAATGTAAACAAGCATCCACAGTTGAACTTAGCACAAAATAAGGCTCAGACTAACTTTACACAACAAATTACAATTAGCAAATTGCTAAAAGTAGGGATCGGTGATTGATCAACATCATTAACATTTTACCATTATTGCAAAAAAAGTAAAATCTAACATCTAACATTGAGAATTGAGAACAAGAAACCATAAACTATCAAAGTGTAACACAAAGCTTGCCAAATCAACAATCCAATTGCATTAACTTCTCCAACATTACATAACAATTTCCACTCTCTCTCCTCTCCTACAGCTACTATCTTGCAGAATCTAACTCCTAACTTAGCCAATTCTGGATTTTACATCTTCTAAAATCTAACACCTAAATCTAACCCCCCCCTTTACAAATGAGAAGGCACTAGTGTTTTATAGAAAATTATATTTTGAATCAATGGAAAAGATTTAATTCATCCAATGGCTGCAATTGCACTTCTAGAAGCATCAAGCTGTTACATTTAATTTGGGAGCCCATGGTACATCATCATCCAATTGCATAAAAGCGGTTACATCATGGAACAATGATAAAACAATATTATGCCAGCTTGTCATTAATGAAAATTTTGATTGGATGATGAAATTAGCTTCACATGTCTTCCAAAAACTCCTTCCAACTGCAAACAGTTTGGGCACAGATTCATATGCAAGCCCCACTTTTAAAATTTGAATTGAACTCTTCCAGATTTCCCATTTTGGCACGAATCCATATACGAGCTCCCCTTTTGATTTATTTAATCCTAAAAAGAAGATGTCATCATCAGTAGCTCACATGTTAAAAATCCAATCCAAATTAAACTTAAATAAAATTTTGGCCTTTTTAAAAAAAACTTACATATTTTATGGAAACTTTCCATTTTCAAAAAAAAATCCATTTTGGGAAATTTTTTATTTTCAAAATTTTTTCTCCATCTCAAGAATTTCATTTTCGAACATTTTAAAATTCAAGGAAAAAAATTCCATTTTGGAAAAATTGATTTCAAGAAAAATGAAATAAATTCATTTTTCATTTTTTTTCCATTTTGGAAAATTTCAGGTTTTTGAGGGGATCTTGGAATTTTTCAAAAAAGGAAATTTCAGGATTTTGAGGGGATCATGGAAATTTCGGGATTTTCCTTTAGGGTTGGAAATTCTCAAATTCCTTGCAGGGTTGAAATCCCCTAAACCTCATAACTTTTTTTCTAGAATGAATTTTCAAAAAATTCAAAAAGCAACCCTGCCTAATTTTTCATCCTCTATCCATGGGTGAAAAAAAGAAAAAAATTTCATTTTTGGAAAATTTTGAGTTTTTGAGGGGGTATTGGAATTTTCCAAAAATGGAAATTTCAGGATTTTCCATCAGGGACGGAAATTACCGAATTCCCTGTAGGGTCAAAATCCCTTAAACTCCATAACTTTTTTTCTAGAAGGAATTTTCAAAAAGTTCAAAAAGCAACCCAGCCTAATTTTTTGTCCTCTATCCATGGGTGCAAAAGAGATTTACATATAACATTGAAAATTTACTTCAAAATCCCCATTTTCAAATTCCAACACTTGCAAATTTCCCCTAGAGCCTCAAAATATTGTCCTCATCAAACCCAGTCTAGACTTAATCCCAAAATAACCTCCCAAGAAGAGCAAAACCAAAATTTGACCAAGCCAAGATGTAGAGATGCAAAAGAAGAAAGAGGGTCCCCGCCTTCAGTGGGGCGTGTGTATGAAAAGTGCACAACATCCTTCTTCAGAGTACTTGGTAGTGAGGCTTAGGTACTCATTCTGGATGGTTGGCATAAATCCATGGAGAAGAAGAGTTGGTTGTCCATCTTTGTTGGCTATTGTGAGGATGTGAAGGCATACAAATTGTTTGAACCTGACACACGAGAGGTTCATTTCTGACATGATGTTCAGCTTGTTGAGACCTTCACCCATTCAGATCCTCCCTCAACTTCTTCTTCATCACAACCTACTCAATTTTCTTTAGTTGATGATGTTTTTTTACTTGAGGAATATTTTGATGATGGTCTTGATGCACCTCCTCCTCAGTTAGCCACTAGGCCATGATGGACTCGAGTTACTCTTGAGGAGGTTGGTCCTCTTGTTGGTGATCCCTTCAGATACTCACCACACTCATTCTCAAACTTCAGGAATCATTATTTTTAGTCATGTTGTTTTAGATGATCCTCAGAAGTTTTCAAATGCTTCAGGTATTCTAGAGCGGGATAGTGCTATGGCTAAAGAGTATTCTTCTTTGATGAAGAATCATGCTTGGGATCTTGTTCCTCTTCCCAAGGGAAGAAATTTGGTTTGGTGCAAGTGAGTATATCGTACCAAGTATGCAACAGATGGTTCAACTGACAAGTACAAGGCTTGTCTTGTTGCAAAGGGGTTTTCTCAAGTTGAAGGAATTTACTATTCCAAGACTTTTGCTCATGTTTCCAAGATGGACTCTATTCACCTTGTCCTTACTATAGCTGCATCATAGGGATGGTCAATGTATTAGATGGATGTGAAGAGTGATTTCTTGAATGGGGATCTTCATGAGGAGATCTATATGGATCAGGCACCAGCTTCTGTACAGAACCCTTCACTTGTTTGCAAGCTTCAATGCTCATTGTATGGTCTCAAACAGGCCCCTCAAGCTTTATATGATATGATGGATAGTTTCTTGTTTGCATCTGACTACACTCATTGCCATTCTGATCCCACAGTTTATACTTTGTGAGATGGAGAGGATCCACTCATGCTTGTTCTCTATGTGGATGATTTGATTCTCACAGGGAGTTCTACTTCCATGATTCAAAGTACACAATGAGCATTGATGGAGCAATTTAATATGACCGAACTTGGTCTTTTGCATTACTTCCTTGGTCTTCAGGTTCATCAGAATTCTAAGGGGATCTTCATTTTCCAACAGAAGTGTGCTCTTGATTTGCTTCAAAGGTTTGGCATGGCTGATTGCAAGCCTACCTCTACTCCATTCTAGTCAGGTGTTGTACTATCTACCAATTGCACTACTCCTACAGTGATCCTACCTTGTATCGATAGTTGGTTGGCAATCTTTTGTACTTGACACATAGTCATCCTAATATTTCCTTTATGGTTGGATTTGTCTCTTGCTTCTCATAGGAGCCTCATGAGAGTCATTGGAAGGCCGCCAAGAATATCTTGAGATACATTCAGGGCACTACTCATTTCGAAATTCACCACACATCAGGTGCATCTCAAATTGTGGGCTTCACTAACTCAGATTGGGCTAGTGATGTCAATGATCGAAAGTCTACTTTTGGCTTTGTCTTTTGCCTTGGTTCTGGTATGATTGCATGGTCATGTAAGAAGCAGATTACTATTGCATTATCATCGAAAGAGGTTGAGTATCAAGGTGTTATTCTGGCTAGTTAGGAGGTTTTTTGGCTTCATCAATTGATGACTGAGTTAGGATTCCCTCCACTCAACCCACTACTCTTTGGTGTGACATGTTGGAAAAACAAGAAAAGACAACTAAGAGGGGGGTGAATCAATTGTCACAGAGTATTTAAACTTTTTCAAACTGTACTTAACTTAATCTCAGAGCTGATGAATGAACAATAAACCATGAACAAAAAACACATAAGAAGCACAGAGAACACCAAGATTTTTGTGTGGAAACCCTGTTAGGGGAAAACCATGGTGGATGTTAGTCCACAAGATTATACACTATTAAAAGTATAATGAAAAATAATGGGAATGCACATGCATTTAGGCACACTGCCTAGAGCTCACTTCTCAAATACAAGAGAGCTCACTTCCCAACAGTACACAACAATATGGATTAGATCCACAGAGTATGAACTGAGAAAATAACTTCTACACAAGCCTGATTACAGTTCCAGTTAAGCATATAAAAAATTTCTTCACACTTCGCTCAAACTTCTTCTCACTCTGCTCTGCAATCGAATGATTTGGACACTATTCACACATTTGTACTTTCTCTGGCATAAATTCACACATACACTAACTTCACTCAAACAATCGCTCTAATATATCTGCAACATGGAATTACATCAACAACCTAGTCGGCAAGAAATATGAAACATATTTTCAATGTTGGCGCAAATTTACAAATAAATTTTCAATGTGGATCAAACATTATTGGCTAATATCATGATGCGACCCAAAACAATATCACCAAACATTCAAATTTTAATCTCTAAGGATCCACAACACGTTACAACCATCATGTTGGCCAAGAACATGAAAACCCGAACATACTGAGAAATTTTTTTTGACCATGAGCACACCAATCAACGCAAATGTGCAACAAAGATAGAGCATGATCTAGAAACATCCATGAACACCAAGAAACAATAGAGAAACATCCACAGCAAATAGAATTACCAAAATTATACCAACTTTAATCAAGAACACTGATAGAAACCACAAAAACACTGTCAGAACACAGATCTTCAAAACTTGAACAAATCTTCACACGGACCTCTGATACTTCTAGTAGATGAACTAGATACTCTCATAAATAAACCCTTTAGTCCAAAATAGCTGATATACAACGTATAGAACAAGAAACCTTCATGACCTTCTCAGTTCCACTAGGAACCTGCAATACTTTCTTTTACAATTTTCTCAATATCCTCAACATATATAGCCTTCAATACATCAAATGCTAATAGTGTTAACATCAATGACAACCACATATTAGTAACACAACCACATCATCCAACAATATCCCCCTTTTGCATTGATGACAACACATGATGTGAAAAAAACCATTAACACAACTCTTAATCAACACTTACTCCTCCTTAGATTCTGACTCTTCTTCCTTGACTTCTTTTGAAAGATCTTCTCCACACAAGACTTTTTACTCCAAATAAGAAACATTTTTTCACATGACTATTCTCCCCCTTTGACATCAATGGAAAAGATAAGCATTATCTCCCCACATACAAGCTTTGAACCACACATCTACACATCTGACTACTCCCCCTAAGTAGTAGCCACAGAAACATCAATCTAGATCAAGAAATATCTATGAAGCACATGGATTGATGCAAGTAAATGCATCTCTAGTTCAAATCAGGAGGGGTAATCACCCCTAACATCCCTCTGAGATACTCAAAAGTATCCTTCGGCAATGGCTTGGTGAAAATGTCCGCAATATGTTCTTTGGTAGGCACATACTCCAGTCTAACTTCTCTCTCACTTACTTTTTCTTTTAAGAAGTGAAACTTGATTGATATATGCTTGGTCTTAGAGTGTAGCACCAGATTCTTTGATATGTTAATTGCACTTGAGTTGTCACAATATATGGCAATAGGTTCATCATATACTACTTTGATACCTTTTAGTATTTATTTCATCCACATCACCTAAATACAGTTGTTTGCAACAACAATATATTCTGCTTCAATAGTAGATAGAGAAATGAAATTCCACTTTTTGCTCAACCAAGACACCAGCTTCTTCCCTAGGAAGAAGGCACCACCACTTGTACTCTTCTTGTCACCTACATCTCCTGCCCAATCTGCATTAATATATGCATTCAAAGTAAGATCATCATCCTTAGGATACCAAAGCCCAAAATCAACTGTTCCTTTCAGATACCTAAAGATTCTCTTAACAACAGTCACATGAGACTCTTTTGGATCAGCCTGAAATCTAGCAACCATACATACAACATTTATAATGTCTAGTTTGGTATGAGTTAAATAGAGCAAACCACCAATCATTGACCTATATCTTGTTTGATTTTCCTTAGAAGAATCATCATTTTGTGTCAACTTACATCTAGTTACCATGGGAGGACCAACACGTTTTGAGTCATCCATGCCAAACTTCTTCAACAGTTCTGTCACATATTTAGACTGAGATATGAAGATCCCCTTGTCTAACTAAGTAACTTGCAATCCTAGAAATAACTTCATCTATCCAATCATACTCATATCAAATTCACTCTTCATTTCATAAGAAAACTTCATACATAGATTATCATCTCCTCCAAAAATAATTTCATCAACAAAACCTCAATAATTAATTCTTTATCATGATCCAATTTGAAATATAAGTTGTCGTTAGTAATACCTTTATTGAATCCAAGCTTCAGTAATTATTTGTCCAATCTAGCATACCAGGCTTTGGGGGCTTGCTTGAGTCCATATAGAGCTTTCTTCAATTAGCAAACCATGTCTTCCTTATCAGTCAATCGAAATCCATCAAGTTGTTCAATGTATACTTCTTCTAACTCACCATTAAAAAAAGCTAACTTCACATCCGTTTGATAGACTTTATAGTTCTTGTATGCAACATAAGCAAGAAATAACCTTATGGCTTCAATTCTGGCAACAAGGGAAAAGGTTTCTTCAAATTCAATACCTTCCATTTGTGAATACCCTTTACATACTAGTCTTTCTTTATTCCAAACCATGTCACGCCGTTCATTTAGCTTATTCTGAAAGACCCATTTAGTACCAATCACATTCTTATCTTTAGGTCTGGGAACCAGTATCCATGTATCATTCTTTTCAATTTGCACCAGTTCTTCCTTCATAGATTCCATCTAATGTTCATCATTACAGGATTCTTTGACATCTTTAGGTTCAATCTTGGAAATTAGACAATGCTCTTCTGCAATCTTTCTTCTAGTTTTCACGCCTTTATTCTTGTCTCCTATAATTTGATTTTCAAAATGATTTAGCTTTACATACCTCATAGTTTTAGGATTCTCTCGAACTTTTGATTCTTCTATTCTTTCTTTTGCACTTGCACTTGTCTCTACTTCCTAACTGTCTTGATTTACTAGAACAAATTGAAGTTGTCTTACTGAAACATATGGCACAATTTGAAGTTGATTTTGTGTCTGAAAATTCTTCCCTTTTTTTGTATTGTCTTCATTTGAATCATATCCGCAATATCTAGATGATTTAGCAGAGTCCTCATCAACTCTAACATTTGCACTCTCAACCATTTTTCTTAATCTTTTGTTATAGCACCAATAGGCCTTGCTTCTAGTAGAGTAACCTAGAAAGATTCCTTCATCACTTCTTGCATCAAACTTTCCTATATCATCATATCTCTTGATGTAACACTTGCTTCCAAAGATCTTGAAATATTTAATAGTAGGCTTATAACCAAACCATGGTTCAAAAGGAGTCTTACCAGAATTACCATTTGCATTTACCCAGTTCAAAGTGTACACAACAATGCTTATTGCTTCACTCCAGTAGATGTGAGGCACATTTCCTTCAATCATCATTGTTCTAGCAACATCCAAAATTGTTTTGTTCTTCCTTTTTGCAACACCATTCTGTTGAGGGGTTTGGGGAGCAGATAACTGTCTTTTGATTCCATGCTCTTCATAGAAAGAATTAAAATATCTAGAGGTGAACTCACCACCTTTTTCTAACCTTAATCATTTGATTTTTAGACATTTCTCATTTTCTTCCATAGCTTTGAAGCTTTTGAACTTTTCTAATGCTTCACATTTTTCTCTTAAGAAAGCAGCCCATATCATTATTGACTAATCATCAATAAGAAACATAAAGTACCTTTCACCATGGAGACTTCTAACTCTAGAGGGGCCACATAGATTAGTATGCACCAGCTCCAGTAATCCATTTGAATGATGCTATTTGCTCTGAAAAGAAACTCTAGTTTGTTTTCCCATCTGACACTCCTTGCAAATTGTGCTAGTAGGCTTCACTAACATAGGAAGATCTCTTACTGCTTGAGTGGAACTTATTTTTACAATGCTATCAAAATTCACATGACACATCCTTCTATGCCATTACCAGCTTTCATCTACTTGAGAAATTAAACAACTTTCATTGGCAGCATTTAGGTGAAAAATATTACCTTTAGTCTGTTTACTTAAGGCAATTACATTTCCAGAACTTCCATATATCTTGCATCTTCCATCTTTGAATTGAATATCATATCCCTTGTCCACCATCTTTCCAACACTCAACAAGTTGTGGTTCAAGCCTTCAACATAAAGAACATCATCAATGTTATGCTTACCACCAAGACAAATAGATTCTCTACCATGAAACACACAAGCATTGTTATCTCCAAATCTTACAATCCCACTGTCATACTTCTCTAGACTTACAAATTTTCTTTTGTCACCAGTCATATGATGTGAGCATCCATTGTCAATGACCCACTCATCATTTTCTTCAATTTGAGTTGTAAGAGCTTTCTCAACTTTAGCAAATCTAGTAGCCACAGGACTATTTTCCTTGATAGCAATGAAAACCCAATCATCTTCATTTCCATTATCTTTATTAGACTCATCATCAATCACACCTTCTTCAACAAAGTAACATTTCATTTGGAATCTAGATTTGTAAGGCTTAGATTGAGGAACTCTTTCAGGACACCTTTGTTGGTATGTGGTGACTGATCATGCTATACTGTATAGCCCATGGTATACTGTACACCCTGGCCCCCCATCC